>OY101441.1:43498399-43880040 GCA_956483585.1 Gymnocheta viridis
CCACAAATTTTTGAGCAGTTTCTTGTTGCATGATTAAATTTTGACTTTAACGATCAATTACTTTAAAGCAACGTTCGCCTTTGACATTGATTAAGAGTTAATTGTTGACCGAAAGAATATAAAAAATTTTACATTGATGGCCTTAGAAATACATTAAATATAAGAATAACGTTTCTGTCATTCAGTCTTTTTTATGCAAATTTTTTTAACACCGTGCCGTCCTTTATCAAACTTTTGACAGTAAACCGTTTTTAGGAGTTTTTTTTCATTAATTTTTTTTCTTATACTTTGTTTTTTTACGATTCTTTAATTTTGTGAGTTTATTTATTATTTTAGGGAATTTTTTTATAGATGGCGAGCAATCTTACCTTCATTTGAGAAAAGTTTGTAATAATAATTCTCTGTATCGAAATTTAAATTAAGACGTGAATTCAGGAGGTGCAAAAAAATTATGCATTCTCTTCGTATACATAAAAAGGTACGTGGTCACTTAAAACCAAACGTATATATTTATTGTTTTAAATTTTTTATTCGCACTTTTTCCCAAAATTAATATTTTACTTATTTAGTAAAACATTAACCATTTTGTTAAAAACAAATTGCAATTGATTATTGAGGGGTATAGCTTGTTCCTATGCGCATTTCACTGTTGCTAATGCAGATCATCAGGGAACTTTACCCAAATATTTCTTAGAACAACTGGAGATATTATATTAAACCTCCATTAAAACAAATTAAAAGTTTAAACAATATCAAAGTTGTAACAAGAACTCAATAATCAACCAATTGTTTTTGTTTTCTTACTTTACCATTACTACCTAGGCTGATTTTTTTTCAACTCTAATTGTAGTTGTAAGAGGTTTGTAGAAATTGTAAAAACAACAACTGCTATACATTTGTATAGAGTGATGTCAAACAAAATTTTGCGACCGGGTGCTTGTCAAGTTAATAATTGGTGCTTTTTATGGGAATCTTTCAAATTTTAGTGTTTTCAATTTTTTATTATACAGCATAATAAGTATTTAAATTCGACATATAAGCGTATCGCTTTTTTAAGACTTCATAATATCTTAAAATTAACATAATTTTTTTATTGACTCACTCGAAATATCAATCTATTGATTTTCGAAAAAAAAAATTTTTAAATTTTGGTATGGCAAACAAATTAGTTGCCTATTAAAAATTTAAGCTTCCACATGTACGCCAAGATGGTCTGTTTAACAATATTTAACTTATAATTAATAAAAGCTTATATCAATAAAATCATCCATTTCGACGACGCTATTATTCATAATTTCTTTTCCCAAACATTTTCAGAAATTTTATATTGAAACTGAAAAGGTAATAAACTATAAAATTTGTTTGCTCAAATCATAAGGGGAAAACAAAACTAAAAAAAAAAACAGAAACAGGCCCTGTTCGCACTTTTCAAAACAGTTTTTTTGAAATTATATTATCATGATTTTTGTGCAACCAGGAATAACAAAAATGAATAAAGTCAATAACAGGAGAAGCACAAATACTTTTTAGCATACAAGCACTTACATTTATGTTTTTTTTTGTTGACGATTGGAAATATGAAATAAAATGAATACGATATTTGTACAACTTGAATAAATACTAACACATACACACTCGTATATCCACCATGAAATAGAGGAAAAAAATAACTGCAACTAGGGATGAACGAACATATAAATGAATAGATGAATATCTTTAGTTTGAATAACTGACGCTAATGCGACAACTAACATTTCAACGCAGAAGCTGCTACTTCAGTTACAATTGCTGTCGGTACCGTTGTCATTGCTGTATTAGTACGCGCGTTAGAAAATTAAATACGACTGCATAACAACGGAATACAATTTAAATAATACATTTGAATACAAAAAGAAATTCATGCAAACAGAGAAATATTTGCATGTGCTCGTTTCAAGTATATTGCTTAGAAAAAATAAAAGTTTAAATCAAAGAGGACTGTAATCATTTCATATTGATATTCACTAGATAAGCTAACGTTCCCGAAGTCTCATATGTTTCACTTTAAGAATTCTTGCCTCCGTTTGAGGATTATAGTAAGATAAAGGAATATTGTGAAGCGTATTTTCTGTGCCGCTTTACACTTTACCTGCACTTCTTCCAAGACTATTTTAGTTGTGTTTACTTCAAACTTGGATTTAGAGGACACAAGTTGGAACACTAGGAGATAGTGGAACTGTCGTGATAAATTGTGAAACCGCAGATATGTTTTTATCGTTATGAATAGTAGCAACATTAGTCCAGTTGGCAGGATCGTACAAGTAGTTGTAGTCGCTAGTTGTCGCTGTTGGTTTTGTCTGGTGCAAAGGGAAGGGAGTTTTTAAAATACAATTAAACACCAGCATATTGATTTATGCTGCTTAAGATTTCGTTTGCATTTGTGTTGTCCTTACTAAATTTGCTACCTTGAAACAAACAAAAAATTAAAAAATTAGTTAATTTTGCACTTTTGATATGAAAAATGTGATTAAAGCAATTTCCTGTAAAGCAGTAACCACTAAAATTAACCGTAGCATTTTGCTTTTGGCACATTCCTCCAATTTTCAAACAGTAAATAATATTAAGATACAAGTACTAACACTGCAGGTGCAAAATTAAACGATTGATTTTGTTTACTCGTATGTCAAGAAGAGATATAATTCAAAGTTGTGTCAATATCCATCGATAAAATATAAACAAACTCCTTTTGATAAAGTATTTCATTGTCAGAGACAATGTGTGAAAGGAGTTCTCTGACTGATTAATCATAAATCGTGTTAAGCTTTCAGGCAAGCGCGTTCATTATTAAAAACTGAGTCCCGCTCAGCGAATAAATATTTTTTACAGCAGTTATTAAGACATGTGAGATTTTGACCTTATTGTATAGATAAGTAATTGCATTACTTTGGGTATACGCTATTAAAAGTCAGTATGAATAAGCCATCGTTTATTGAAAATTGAGAATAGACCTTAACATTTTTGGTTTGTTTTTAATTTTGAAAAACTGCGTTCAAATGAGTCACACTTTTGTACATATATTATTTTGACTAAAAATCTTTAAGCAATATTATTTTATTTTTTTTGTTGACTATTTATTAATTTAATATAATTACAATTAAAAACAAAAAATTTTTTTGTAATTTTTTTGTCATCTTTTCCGGCTAAATGTTATATTTTATTTTATGCGATTTTTATAAACTTCGTAGTAAAAACGTTTACAAAGTATTTTTAGTGTCTATTATCTTGCTTAAAAACAAAAAAATTAATTAATATTCTATGAAAATTTTCAATTATGCCACTTGAAGGCAATGCAAAGTGAAACGCCAAATTGTAAGCATATCAAAAAACTTTATATATATATAAAATAGAATGTGTGTTTGTATGTTTGTTTGCCCGCCCCAAAAATGTTTTATCAAATAACTTTATCATTTGTGGACCAATTTCAAATTTTTTTGCAAATGGAAAAAGTTCCCTAAAACAGTTTTTTTAATTTATGCGGGGGTTAGCAAAGCGTACCGGGTTAATCTAGTCATTTATATAGATATATTCCTGTTGCATGGGGCTGTACATAATCACTTGTGTTTTAACTAATTAAAATAGTTTTAAATTTCTATGGTATGTAGTATGTATGTCATACAGACCGATTCACTTTCACCGAATAACTTTCCTCAGGATAGAAGTGTTGACTTTAAGGTTGTACCCTGAAAAAACCAACGACAACAACGTGGGTTTTGTATTGCAAAAAATTTAGTTCTTCTCAGTGTGGCCATCTTAGTTTCAAGCTAAATTTAGATTTATTTTTTAATGTTTACCCTGCACCCATACGCTCAAGTTTTATTTAAATTGATAGCTGTGACGTATCCTGTATTCAATTTTAAAGCAATGTCATTTTTCTAGATGTCATCGTCAAGGAAACAGCTTCGAATGTTTGCTTTATACATCACACAACATGATTACAATTACAAACATATTTGATTGTTTGATTTTAATTAGTAGTTTTGAATTGCGGAAGAATATGTGTAAAAAACTAACCAAAAAATATTTTATTATTTTGAATTTTTATTCGCACTTTTTCCCAATATTAATATTTTACTTATTCAGTAAGACATTAACAATTTTGTTAAAAAACAAATTGCAATTGATTATTGAGGGGTATAGCTTGTTCCTATGCGCATTTTACCGTCGCTAATGCAGATCATCAGGGAACTTTACCCAAATATTTCTTAGAACAACTGGAGATATTATATTAAACCTTCATTAAAACAAATGAATAGTTTAAACAATATCAAAGTTGTAACAAGAACTCAATAATCAACCATTTGTTTTTGTTTTCTTACTTTATATTGGGAAAAATATTGGGAAAAAGTGCGAATAAAAATTCAAAATAATAAAATTTTTCGATTCCCATAAAAAGCACCAATTATTAACGTGACAAGCAAAATATTTTCTTGACAGTAAATTGAAACAATCGATGGAAACGTAATTTCAAAAGCAATTTCGCATCAAGTTTTAAAAATATGAGTGTATTAGTAAAAATGGGTGAATATATTGGAACTTGTTAGACAAAACGTGATCCTATAACCCCTAAATTAGCTTGAAATATTTCATTTAGACTTTAGCTTTTTATTATTTTTTTTCAACAATACATTTATTTTTTTCTAGCCTTTTCTTTAATTTCAATTTTGTGCTAATAATTGTTATTTCAAAATAAATAAAACATTTTCAAAATAGATTTACTGCCCGGCCCACGATGTCTAACGAATTAATTCTTTCATGAAATTACATTTAAATCCAAAACATGATTCTAAAATTTTGTAATTGTACGAATACGTGTGACATTTTGAGCCTGGCAGTTAATCTAAATACATACATACATATGTACATAATCTTAAGAAAATAAGAAAAATTCGTGTAATAAATCATCTACAAGTCCGAAATTTTTTACCCATTAAAATCAGCTTTAGATGATTTTATAATTCCAACACCGTATTTTCGGTAAAATTTTGAACTATATTTGATTTCAAAAAAGACATAATAGATCCTTTAACATATAAAGAAATTATACACACTTTTATTAAAAAAATAATATGTCAACTACGACAACATTTGCCAAATAATTTTTTTAACTTTACAAAACACAACTTATTTTCATAAGCAAATAGTCTAAGCAATACAAAAGGCAAATTGAATGAAAATTTTAAGGAAGAACTATCAAATTTTATTGTAGATGATCTGCATACATAACTCTTTTGGAATTACAATGGCAAAAATTAAATTCCTATAATTGGACAAACCAAAAGTCAACTACAGAATTTTGAATTCATATTTTTGAGTAAAAAAACGTATTGAATTAAAACCCTTTTAGGGAATTGTCAACTTTTGTGATGAAATTTTTAGTTTTGCCTTTTAGTAACGCAGAAGTATGGCGCGGTATGGTATAACTATTATAAATAGTAAAATTAGAAACAGATTTATTTTAAATATGTAACATGAATTCACTTCTATTCGTGAGATATTAAATAATTGTTGTTAAAAAACTTTTGATAAGGATACTTCTGAAAAGTTATATATTCTTTTTTATGAACTTACTAAAGAATTTTATATTATTATTGATTCAATATTTTTTTATTTAAATGAACCAAAAACATTTTTTATATTATAAATAAATAAACACTATGAAAAATATCGAAATAATTTTTAGCTCTCTTTCAAACGTGATTTAACTTTATATTATATTAAAATCTAGCCACACAAGATATAATAACAAAAACTCTTTTATTTCTTAGAAGGCCTTCTTTGCCTAGAAAAAAATCATTTTGGTCTGTTTTTGTGCCTGCTATTAAAACAGCATGATGTTTTACATTGTGCTAAAAGTTTACTTTAAATTTAAAAATCTGTTTTTCGTATTTAAGACAATCTAGGGTGAATACATGTAATCAATTGCTTTAAATAGATTTTGTTGCTACATTAAAGCGATTATTTGAGAAGATTAAAGAAATAATATACAGATTGTTCGAAATAAAATTGTTATAAGTAATCCTTAGGATTTTGTTCCTTCTGTAAATGGGCCTAACAAAAACAAGAAATACAACAAAATTATATTGTTCGTTTTAAAGCTGATATACTTAAACGGCAAAACCTGAGATACAAGAAAGATTAGTAAATAGAAAGCATCAATTGAAAATAAAAAGCTTTATTATGTGGTATATTTGAGCTATAAGTGTCTATTTTATTCATCAAATTGAAATTTAAACAATAAAGAATTGGTGTAATAGAAACTCGTTATAATCAAGGAAGGATATTCGATTTTTTATTTAGTTCACCATAATGATTAAAACGTGATTATATTTTAAAACAATTTGACTTCCCCTGAAGTAGTTAAACAGTTGAATCAGCAGAAATTTTTCAAATCTACTTACCATACAAATTTTAAATACAATCATTGTACATCTACGCATCTACCGCTTATCAGAAAAAAATTGTGTTTTGAATTTAGGCATGTTTTAGCTAGATTATCTAATATTCATGCTATTTCTATTTGACTATTTTTAAAAATAAAAATAAATCGGAATTAAAAATCACCTGCTTTACTAACGAACATCAGATTTAATTAAACTTTAACAAATATAAATTTATTAGTACCACAAGATTCAAACAAAAAATTTACTTTTTTGATTTTTTAATTACAGAGATGATGGTGGAAAACATATTTAAAAAATTTCATACTAAAAAAAGATGAAGCAAAAAGAGAACCAGATCACTTTTTATTAATTAAGTAATAAAGCAAAAACTGTTACAAATTAAATTATTCAATTTTTATTTACAACAATAATCTCTAGTTTACAATTTCTTTCTTCAATAGGAAAAAAATAAAACTTTACCGATATTGAACTTTTTAAAAATATAAAAAATATATAAAAACGGAATGAAAATTTATGAAATTAAATACTGAAATCATTTTAAAATGTCCCAGTTCTATTTGGAAAAATCAACGTTCTCTGCCTTATAACTTCAAATTGATTATTAATGTTAAAGCTAAAGCTTTTAACATTCCTTTTGATTTACATTTTTTTTGCTCGCTATCACTTGAAAATATTGTTATGTTTTTATTCCAACCTAAAACTTAAAGTTGCAAGAAATTAAATATTCACTTCAATGTTTGTTTTGCATCTTTTTTGGTGATTTTATTATCAATGAATTATTTATCTGTGTATCTGCCAGACAGAGCGTGAATTTTAAATAGCTATATGTAGCAAGAGGAATAATTTACTTCACAAATTCATTTCATTTTATTTATTGTTTTGCCTGAGTATCAAATAAACAAGGCATTTGAATCAAGAACTTTAAACTGTTTTTCCGCTAAAATGTAAGTGAACTTTGAAATTAATACTGACCTTTACACAGTATCTCCATTAGTAATCTGGAAAACATAAATGAAAGCAAAAGGAAACTAATTTTATTAAAAGCTATTATTGATTCTCATCGGAATAGTATATAAAATTTAAAAGTGTAATAAGAAACACGCTGTATCAAGACAATAAACATGAAAAACAGTTAAATATTAGTGTGATAGAAGATATAAAATATGAGAAATCTCAAAAAAATTAAGATTATTTTTCCGCTCAGTTTATTTCCACAAAAGAAGAATAAAGGAAATTTATAAAATTTTTTGATTATTTATTTGTTTTCTCTTCAACAAACTTGCTCTTACAAATTATTTACATTTTGGATTTTACGCAGGCAACCTTTTCGATTTTAGGAACGACAAATTTGTCAAATAAACCCAGTAATTTTCCCAGCAATGCCACTGTCAACGACCGGCATTTAATTGCTATTTATATAAATAGTATCTTTCTAATAATAATAAAAGCCATACATAAGAAAAAACATTTCGAAATGTATGAAAAAGTTATAAAATTCACTTGAGAATGAATTGTCTTTCTACAGAAAATATATTTTATATGTTTCTTTTAATATTTCTTATCTCATTCATACAAATGTATATTATTAATGAAAAAGAGTTTTATATTCACGGCCTTAAACATTTATTACTTATTTATGGTCAACAGGCTAAAGGAAATGAATTGAAAGTCATAAACATATTGAACCGTTATGAGCAGGGAAGAAGCAAAAACTCGTAAAACAGTATTTATTCACACTAAAAAAATTTCAGCTGCAAACACACGCCGACTAAAGGATATTAAAGGGTGTCTTAAAATTGACGCAAGAATCGAATGAAATAGAAAACAAGGTTTCCAGTTTTTTCATAATTTTGATATTTTTCAATGAAATGAAAGCACCTTGTTCTGCCGTATAACGTTTCATTTTGCAAGCCCTAAACTTTCGGCAACCAAATTGTTTTTTTTATAGGTACTAACATTTTATTGAATAAATGCCAGAAGATTTTAATTTTGCGTTAATTTTGCGACACCCGTTATAAGAATACGTTAAAAAATAACAAGAAATACCATATTTGTTTAACTATTAAACAAGTCAAGTTTGTGATCTTACATCTGTGTGTATGTACAGCAGCCATAAGTTAATATAAATATACAACATTTTGTAGTATGCCCCCATCGCCGGAGTGACGGGAATAAATAAGTACATATATGTATCTGTAATATATAAAATAAAAATTACGAAAACCCATATTTAAGTTCTGATAATAAACCACAGAACAAATAACTGAGGATGTGCTACAAAAAATAATATCATAAATGAGAAGAGAATAAGATATACACTGTTATGTGATTGTTTTGATAAGTCTTTGTTGGTCTATATGTACAGAGTGTTTGAAACACAAGTATCTCTTTAAATCAAGTGTTGAACAACGTTGGAATATTATATGAACTTATTATTGCACATGAAATTTAGGCAAAAATTAATCGTAAAGTCACGTTATCGGATATTTTGATGATGACAATTGGCCGCATCGGAGCTGCAAGTTCACCTCATCCGATTTTTCTATGTAAATAACTCAGAGATTATTCACACCTGTCCAAACTAGTTTGGACTATAATTTATTTGAATTTGCAACCAATTATAAATCTAATATTAAACCTGAACTATATCTAATTTGAATTACAAATACTTACCCCAAATTACACTTGCTTCAAATTTTACCTACCTTGAATTATCCTTACGTTGAATTCACAACAATTATCCAAATCCTGTATAAAGTTGTCCCCACCATAACGCAGATGGCAAACGGTCAAACTGTTTCAACTTTGGGTTTGTTATCTAGATTTTCACTAAGCTTCAGAATAAGACAACGATTACTTAAGATCTGCAGTTAGTGAGAAACTACCTACTAAATATAGTTATTTGAGTTGAAACTTGTAGATTACCTATTATTATTCATGCATAAAGATACGTCCACGAAACCACGTATAAAACAAACCCCATACACGCTCAAGTGTGCAACACCTTTAAGTTCAATACTGTCCCGGTACCGTATCCACTTATTTGACTTTTAGTTTTGTTCGAGTAAGGAATTAATCGATTTTGGGATTTTAAAATTGCTCGATTAATCGAGTAAGGGGGTAAGGTGTCTCAAATAATTCGAATAATTAAAAAAAATCGAATCAATTGTATCCAATGGTAGAAATATACATGTGTATTTGATTTGACAATTTTAAAAAATTAAAAATGAAATAACAATTAATTTTACTACGTTTAAAGTTCTAAAACTTTTAATATATATTAATATGTCAAAAATTATGTTCAATAAAAAATTGTATTGTTTACTAGACTTGCATCAGTATTTTAAAAATGTTATACAGTTCAGATGTTTGATTCTTAAACAGTTTTTTTGTTTTGTTTGAAAAAGAACTTCACGATTAAAACAGTTTCACTTAAAGTAGATGTTGGCGATAGCGATAGGATCGCATTCAAATGATTTTCTAGTTTTTCTGATCTTTTCTTTGTATTATCTAAATACATGAAATCATCTATTATAGTAATACATTTGTACCATTTTTTAAATTTGTAATACTTAGTTAGTTTTGTTAAGTTTAACAACAGCCTGTTCTCATTTAGATCCACATTTTCGTCTTCCAATATATCATCATCAGATTCAATGTAAAACAAGTGATTATACAATATGATTGCAAACTATTTCAAATTTCGAGTTGTATTTGAAGAATTTGCTTAGACTTAAGATAAAGTGTAAGTATACTAATTATTTTAATTTGCTTCTCGTCTATTTTTGCCTTAAGGCAAGCAAGTAAATCTTTTGAAAAGGGATTATTCGCCTATTGTAAATTGTTGATTAAGAAGTTTATTATTCCTTCCGATACAATTAATGTTGCTGAATATTTTCTAAGCTCTATTTACTGGCAACTTCTAGCGGTGACAAAGTATTACTCATTGCTGAAATTATCAATATTTCCTTGTCTGTAAAAACATATATCCCGTAATCTGAAAGTGCATGGTTTACACATTTATAAATACGAAAATTAAAATAAATACAGAAGGTAATAAACATGTGTCTTATTTTTAAAGCACTTAATCAGTTAGAAATGTAATACAAAAAATATTTTTCTATTAAAAAAGACGTATTTACTAAGAAATTCATTTTACTCGATAAAATAATGGAAAAACTTGACTGGATTAATCAAACAAAGAAAGAACCAGAAACCGTCAATAAAGTCATGAGAAATCGGTCTGATAGTATAAACTTCTTTTAAGCCAGCCGCAGCGGTTAAATTAGTAAAATTATGTTCCATAATAAATGTGAATTTTTGTTATTAAAAAAAAAGAAATCATCAAATACCAAGGACATTACGTTCAGGTCATTTTAGTTAATTAAAGAAGTACTGGAATTTGGTTTTCTCGTTAGCTACTAGTAGGTATAAATTGAGCTAACCTCTCATATTATCACAAACACAATTATTTTGAATTATCGGTCACATTATTTATGTATACTTATATGTTATAGAGTAAGAGTCTTATGGTTGTTAGTATTAGTGTTTCCACGCATGCACATTTGTTTATTTGCTTTATGAGCCAATACTTTTTTGTTATAATAACAATACGAAAATAAACAATGGGGGTATTTTATTTTGAGACTTATAATCATATATGTATTTAAAAAAAAGCTAACATTAACACTTCTGTGACATCCTTGGTACAGCTCTACCAATTCGTCTTTTTAAAGTGAATATTATTAGTCAACCATCAATGATAACCCTTTAAAAATGCCTCAACTCTATATATCTGGGAATACAATAATTGATTTTATTTTGTATGTTTATACCCAAAACATCGACGGGGAGGGCAAACTTATGTTTATGCATCATTGCCATTTTGGGTATGGTTGTACAATTAACTTATTTGCATGAAAAACGTCTGCTTTTGAGTTTTTTCTTTTGTGTTTTTTGAGAAACCGTTGCTGACTACCTGGAGCTTAGCAGCTAGCAAATATTGGAGAAAATGTAGCAAATGTAGTTTAGTTCAAAAATATTACAATACGGGTCGAAAAGACGTGCATGAAAATTTCTTTACATCACTTCTACTATACAAAGAACTCATGGTCAATGGCCTGACGTATGAGGGAACTTTGCGAAAAAGTAATACTTGTGTTGCAGAAGAATTTCGATCGATCCATATTTAGGTTTATCAATGCTGACTATAAGGATATGTCTTTGTGCTACTGATTTCAATATTACGCTATAGTATCAACGTTCGAGGAACTCAAAAGAAGCCCAAGGCCATACCTTATTACAATAAATGCAAAATTGGCGTAGACTCAATGGATAAAATGCTAACTAATTTTTCTTTAGATGGTCGTGTTAACAACAATCGGTTATAAAACAAACCATCACAGACATGATGGGGGGAGCATTATCTAAATGTTGGCTCAACGTCTACTCTATCAGTTGTTACTGGAGTAAAAGGTAGTTTAAGCTTTTTGCAACATATGTATATGCAAAAAATGTGAATAAGTTTTAATTTAAGGTTTTTTATACTCTTAGTTTTCATAATTTGACGCAGTGTGAAGTGAAATTCACTTTTGCCGATTAACTACTGTTTATATTATTGAAATATAATAAAATTATTTTATAGAATAAGTTGGTAGTAGGTATTGAAAAATTTAAAAAAATGCATCATGAGCTCTTCATATTTTGCAATTTGGTTCAAAAAAGAATACATACACCGATATGAATAGTGCTTCGTGAAATGAGTATTCGTCAAATGGCGATAATTGATAATCTCGCTATTTTTTCCACTTGGAAATATATAGAAAATAGAAAAATAATATATATTTTTATATTAATAGAATTATATGCGAACTCTTTATTCGTTTAGTCATCTTTGACATAAAGTTTCACATTATATGTAAATTATTTGATGATTTCTTGTGCTTAAACAATAAATTTTTTTAAAACATGTTCTTAGAATGATAAAGATTTAAGATATCCTTAAAAAAATGGTTTGAAAGTTACATTCTAATAAATTTTTTAGACTATCTTTTCTTCACATACTGATTATGTATACAACAACTTTCTTAAAATCATCGATATTTAAAATGTTACAACGATTTTTTTATGTTTTTATTTAAAGATATTTTAATGCGCTGAAACGATCTACTCGTAGATTCAAATTTTTCAAAGCAACTTTAAATATTTGTTTGGCTGTAACTAAGACATTACAAATTAGCCGTTTATAAGATTTATTTAGGAAAACAATACTAGTGGCCCAGAAGATACGAACTTATATGGTCTTTAACTTTTTTTTTTGTAGATTGTTATTAGATTTAGATAATTGAGAATAAGGCTTACTCAAGAGCTAAAACCCACCAATTACCAGCAGCTACTTCATTTTTCAACAAACAGCCGAAGAAATTCAAAATTTTCTGCACAATCGAATAATAATTGTTGAATCTCATCTTCAGTTATAAGGCTTCGATTTTTTCCTTTCAGTCATTTAAAAGAACGTGTGTAGTTTAATTAGTCAACAAAAGTTACATTCGAGAAGAAATTCGAACAAAAGCTCCGGGAGTCTTGTAAAATGACATGGAAAACCTAAGAGAAATGTTGCATCTATTGAAAACTACAATTGGGCGGTGTTGGTCTACGTGGCTGCCTTCTACACGTAGGCGTTCAAATAGAATCTAGATGATTGCTTTTTGAAAATAACAATTGGGCGGCACTCACGCGAAGTTATTTTTCATGTCTAAGTAAACTGAAGTAGTCTTGTTCATTACTGAAGTGTAACGAAAAAAAACTTATTTGAAATTAAAATAAGGAATTTATTTATATATTTATTATATTTATTATATGTTTATTATATTTATTTTTATATTTATTTATATACTATTTCAAACCCTTCGATTTTCAAATCACTCTATATTTTTCAAAAAGCTACTTTTGTTCCGAGTCACGGTTGCTACGGCTTCTGAAAACAAAAGCTAGCTGTTCACATGTGTAGCAAATTTGAAGAGGTATGTTCCTGCATCCTTTGCAAATACTTAAAAACAAAGACTACATGTGCTCCAAAATTTCAATAGCATCACTTTTCATTTTGTTTTGTTAAAGTTATTTTAGATATAAATTCTTGATATAAATTTTCTTTGAAATAAGCCATATTGATGTTTGTAATAATTTCTCTCAATATATCGCCCATCAATAGAACGATGTTCACAACGATATTTATTGATGATAACACGGATGATTGAGGTATCATTTGCACTGAAAATAGTTTATATTTTGTACCCTCCTGAAATAGACTGTTTTATAAGCAAACACTTTGAAAATCAACTCTCCCGTCCTGAATGGAAATTTTTGAAGCTCATCTGGTCAAGCAACGCATGGCCAACGTATGTCTATGTTTTTGGTTCTAACATTTCACATTTTGTTAATTAATATTTCCAACCCACAACTCTCTTGAATGCTTAAATGCAATAAAACCAATCTTTTTATTATCTTTAACTAAGCAGTCAGAGTGTTATGTCACTCTACTATCCCAAACAACAGCAGAACAAATTATTTCTTTTTGTTTTTGTTTTTACTTTTACTTGCACTTTTTAAATTTAACCAACTAACCTTTTTGAGGGATAAAAAAATGTTACTTTTGTTTTATTAATATGAAATATTTAATAATGGTCACAAAATCTTTTCTATAAGTACTTCGTTAATAATTCTTAACTCAGGCACATGCCTCAAGCCACAATTTGATTTAAAGTAGTAAACTGGGAAAAACAACTTGCATTATGAATGTGCAAAAAAAAACTTTAGTGAGATTCTTAGTTAGTAATTCTTTTTTAGGTAAATCTATTAAAGAAACACTAAAACAACCTGAAAGTGAGAAAAAACAAAAGTTACTGGACAGATAAAGTTTTTTTAATAGCTTTGTGGCCACCACATGACCTCACAATAGACTTTATAAAAACACAGGGAAACAAAAAAGAGTAACTTTATTTAGACAGACGGATGAATCGACCGAAAAGAACGAATGGGTAAATGGACGGACACATACACAAGTAAAAAGTTTATGTTTTTGAATAAATATCCCATACAAGAATATAAATTTATATTGACCCTAAACAAACTCACGAAACTATTAACACTAACAAAAAATATATATACATATGTTTGAAATAATTCTATTTAAACGAGTGTTCTTTAGGGTCTGAATAGAAACACGAAAGCAACGAAAAGGATGCAACCTTTTTAACATGCCCAAACTTTTTCATTGCTTGCATACGATATATATGCATATGTATCTATCTTCATTTCTATACAAGTGTTTGTAAGCTGCGCCTCTTTATAAATGTGTTATTATATGAAATTATAAATCAGGGATGGAAGTTTTTACGGCTTAACTTAGTTTTTTTTTGCACTCGCTGAGTACCAAAATATAAAGTAATCTATACAATTACAAGTAGAGAATTTTTAAACACCCAATTTTCCGAAACACAACGTTCAATGGAATCTTACTGGTAAGACAAAAACGATCTAAAAATGTCGAGTGTGGAACAAGGACTTTTGCTTGCAGAGTTGCAATGAAGTGGACATCTGTTAGTCCTGTTTATCTTCTAGTGATTTCTAGAATACTTTCTAGTCTATTGACTGGTAGTATGCTATTTTTATTCTCATGGCTGAGTATCAACTATTCGCTGGAATTGTTGTGTTTTTGGTTATCAATATAATTCTAGCCAGGACTGTCTACAACATGTGATGCTGCTTCAGCTTCTTGCATAGATAAAATTGACCTTGATTTTATGTTATGATAATGCACTTATCTATCCTAAGGAAATTTGATGTCATGCAAGTATCTATACGCTGTCCTGCCACGTTAATCACCTTTCAAATTTGAACACAAGAGTTGTCTCCTGCCAAACATTTGTTATAAATTTTTTATATGATAAATGTGGTGTAAACATTCTCATAGCTGTCAATGAGCCTTCATTTGCTCTTAATGTACATTATCAGTCATAATTTTATAGGCTACCTTTTGTCCAAATGAAAACCAAATGTTGTCACTTTCTATTCGCAGTTTTAACCGTGTTGGCATCGTGTTTATTAATAAATGCAATGGCAGCACTTCTCGTATTGGCTCAATTTTTAGTTAGTTTTGCATCTAGTATTAATAATAGATTTAGCAGACGCGGAAGAATTCTACGTGGCGTTTTAACCTGATCACGTTTTACAAATATTGCTACTATCAAATCTGAGACATACAGTTCCTTTCTTTATTCCCTTTCCTTTTCGAAAAATCTCACAAGATCATACAGAGTTGTCTTGATATATCTGAAGAGTATAAAAAAAATAAAGAGATATCTTGCGCTGCCAAATTGGCTACAAAAGTGCCAGCTGAAATAACTTGATTTGTTTAATGAAGACCAACTTCTTGTTCAGTTCATAATTTAATTTTATTGAATTAATTTATTTGATGTAGGAGGTAGTTTTGTTTGTTACCAATCAAAAGGGGCTTGGAAGTCTTTGAAATTCAGTCCGCTGCCAAGATATCACTTTCTAAGTTACACGTACACAGGGTGGAGCAGAATGAGTTATATTATGCATAACGTTATGAATTTTTATTAATTACTTTTGATAATGGTTTTGAAATTGGATATTATGCAAATGCGGCGAATTTCTGTTTCGCATGTTCTTTTTAAAATATTTTTTATAACTTTTTGCAAATTTTCGGCTGATTTAATTTTGAATAATAGTTTTTAGTCGGAAGATGTTCTTTGCTTGTTAACTTCTTTTGAATATCCCCCAAGAAAACTGCTGCTAAGTCTGCCAAATGTGGAGGCCAGTTTAAAGCGCTTTTGCGTAATTATCAAAGCCACTGAGGCACCTGCAGTATGTGCTGTGACTTCATCTTGTCAGAGACACAACATTGGATGGTTTTCCACTGGTGGCTCTATAAAATTTTTCCATATCATTTGGTATGCACCACCGTTGGCAGATATCGACACACTAACACTTAAATGCATACCTGTTCCAGTTAGTTTCCTTGATGTTCGTAAGCGTGTGTATTTATAAAATCTCGCTGGTAAGCGTTTTCACGCAATATGAATGAAAAACAAACTTAACTTAATTTTCGTTTTTCCCTTAATTTTTTTAAAATTTTCTTAATTTTATTTATTTTTATTTGAATTCAAAAGAAAAACTCATGTATTTAAGGACTAATGCCGTTTTCGAAAAAATGTGGGCCAGTTAACCTTTCGGGTGTAATTGTCGCTAATGAACTACTCTTAAATTCTCAGTGTTTCAGTTGTTATTTGAAGTCTGAATTTCGCTTTGATTTCTGGTGGAAACGAATGGCATAGTAATGCTGTTGCTAATAGTCTATCAGTTTCCATTCTTACACAAGTTTAACAAGTTCTATGTATGTATTTAAAATTCTGAAACGTAATATTTGAAAAATTTCTACACAATTTTTTTTCGAAAGACAACAAAATATTATACACTCCAAAAATTATACAAGATAAGATGGCTATAAGTTTCAAAGATGTTTGGTTTGTTCATTATTTAGAAGAAAAAACCACAAATAGCACAAAAACAACCATCATTGACAATCTGCTGCTAACTAGCAAGAACGCTGAAGATTCAACTTTCTGAATGTGCCACAAAGTTAATAAGTATACGTCTTGCATACATACATTATCAATTTAGGGATAAGAAGACTAAACACTTCCACCAATACAAACTATTATTGTTATTACATATCAATTGACACGCTAAATTATGTTTGATTGTTGTTTGTGATTGTGGATGGCTGCCAGTCTTTTGTAATTAACCCATTTAGAGCGTTATAAAAATCTAAAAACATTTTAATGGAAATTTATTAAAATGAACAAACTATTAGCATCTTTGTTAGGAGTTTGGGGCAAACTCATTCATTTTGTATACATTTTTTCCAATGGGTTAAAGCCAACAGCACTTAACTTCTATACAATTATGATTGCTGTTGTCAATACTTCAAATGAACTCCTTAATGAAGTGGTAACTATTATTTGATTTCTTATACAAAAGAAGGGTGTAAATTGAACAATGCCTCTGGGCTGTAACCAAAAGCTAACTTGCGCTTATGATTTTGTTTAGGTTTAGAAATTTTTCGACTTTATATGAAAAATATATATCATTTACAGTTATATTATCATATAAATATTTACTGTGTCACAATGTTGGTGAAACATCACTTTTATGTTATAACGAACCGACGAAATCTGTATTTAATTATTTGTTCTGATAAAAGTGCTCATTATAATTTTTTATGTTGTGCATTATTGTTACAAAAAAGGGCGAGTTAAAGTGGTTGCATTTATTTAATGAAAAATTATTTTTAATGCCGGCATAAGTTCGTAATATAATATTTATTTAATTATGAGAGATATTTGTTAGAGCTTGTTATCATTTCTATAAAATTAGTCTTTAGTCTTTAGAATTTAGTATTTACAAAAAACAGGATATCTTTTTTTAGAATTTGTACTTAGTGTTTTGGTAAGAACTATGCACACCTGCCAGAAATGCTCATACAAGCACTAATTTGAATAAAGAAATTTTATGCATCAACACTAAAAACAAAACAAACCAGAATTTAAAAACTAAGTCACGTGCAGAACAGTAAACTACAAAAACTAAATGTGAACAAAAATATACATAAAAAATCTTTAGAATCTAAAAATTCAAGCAAAACATACATGAACATAAAGATAAAACCAATATGGAAATTATCCTTTTGATTTATAGTCTATGAAAATAATAAAAACATACAACTTAAAAAAGCAGATTTAAAACAATATTTAAATAATAAATTATTCCTAAAGATACGGTCACACTTGGCAAACATTTGCCCTAAAAAACGTAACCACTACTTTTGTTTAGGGTTAGGGTGATTTAACTTGGTTTTAAGATCACAAAATGAAGTCAGTTATTCCGCAAAATGCTATTTTTATATTATTTTTAATAAATGCGAAATGCGAGGGCTTGCCTTTCCTCACTATAACTTACACTTAGTTTGAACGAGCAGCTGGAAAAAAGAAATAAAATGTCGTTCTATCATTAATCAAGTTAATTTGTCATTATATTAAAATGCTTCAGTTCCTGGCTGTTAGTTAACCTCGAAAGTTTTGAAAGTTATAGTACTCCCAGTTGAGTTTTTTTTTATATCTTACCACAAAATTACGTCATATTGATCTTGAACATTTGAATTCGAAGAAAAATTCTTATGCTCTACAATTTTTAGGTAATTTCCGTTTTGAAATTATTTTCCTTCCTCAAAAGAAAAACTTACATATTTTTCGAGTGTATCTTTAGTGTATTTTAGCTGTTTGCTGCAGTCCTTGGCAATATTTATTTTATTATTTCACCATTGTTTCCGTTCTTTTAGTCAAAAGTTTATTTGTGTTTATTTTACTTTGACATTGAGAAAATATAAAATGACATGTCATTAACTTTATTGCACTTTCACATAAGTTGATGCTAGTTTTTGCTCTTTTAAGAATTCATTGTTTTGTTATTACTACATTATGAAACTGTTTCTTTATTTGTTTCTCTTTTTCGTTTGCTGTTCATTAATTTCTTATTATTCGCTTTTGCTCTACGTGTTTTTAAGTTAAAACAAAAGAATTGTGCTAAGAAATTTAAAAACTATATATATAAATAATAGTTTGCTTGGTATTTTAATGAATACTGTATAATAAAGATAATGGATGATAACAATGACTATAAAGTAAAACAAGACAACCCAAATAATACAAATTATTATAACCATTATTTAACAAGTGCAAAAATAAGAGAAACAACAAAAGTAAGCTCACTGTATTTCAATGTGTAGAGTATTTTTTTTATATTTATGACAGTATTGTTATTACATTTATTATTATTTTATCACAACATTTTATATATTACAATTCGAGTTTTATAGTGTATTGTGTGGCTGTAGTATAAGAAAATGTGTTTTTCTTGCCATAACACTTTGAGGACCTTAGGCGCGAATACTTAATATAAAGTACCCTTTGAACGAACTCATATGACGTTTGTTATGTGTACGGTGTATAAAAAGCGCTACGCAAATACATACAAGTATAAAATTATTTTATAAAATAAGACTTTTTTAAATAGTTTCATTAATTTTGAACAATTATATACTTACTACCCCACAAACATATTGTCTCAATTTTCTTTGCCTTCCATTCTGTAAATTTGCCATAGTTGACTGCAAATTACGTAATAAACTATAAACTTTTGGAAATTTATTTCTTTCTCAACAAGCACCAGGAAAGAAAATTATTAACATGATATTTAGAGCAGCTTCTCCCCACAACCCGGAGCTCTCCTCATCTACACGGATGGTTCCAAAAGAGGAATGAGAGTTAGCGGAGGAGGTACATTAAGGAATTTAAAATCAGAATGTCCTTCAGAATCCCAAACGAAACTAGCATCTTACAAGCAGAATTATCTGCCATTAAAATAGCAGGAATTGGCTTAAGTACTATGAATCAACGAACAGATATATCCTTATTATAACCGATACTCAATTTGCAATTAGGTCCCTTACAGATGTGTATACCACATCCAACCTAACCCGGAAATGTCTCGCAACCTTAAATTAGATAGCGCGCAGTACGATCGTCTCCCTTATATGGGTGAGAAGTCATGGGCCCACTTCAGGCAATATCATTGCAAACAATCTGGCAAAGTGTGAGACCATGCTTGGGGATGTCGATATTGACAACTTCCGCGGCATTCCTCTCCCATCCTGCTGCAAAAACATTGATATATCCCTCATGGGGGTGCCTCAAAACAGATGGTGTTCTGAGTCGACCTGCCATATAGCGAGAACCCTTTGGCCTCGCATCGAAAGGCAGCTTTTCATGTTTTCAAGGAAACAATTGCGGTCCCTTGTGGTTGCACTCACGTGGCACTGCCCATTTGTAAACCATCACAGAAGGATGGGTGTCCCCTATAATGGCTATTGTTTCAGTTGTCGTGACAAGGAGGAGGTGGAGAGTGTAACTCATCTTCTCTGCCTCTGTTCGGCAATGGAGTATCAATGCCTTCGTTTCCTGAGCAAAAGATCTTTTAGTAGCCTTTTGGAACTGCCGAGCATGAATCTCAAAGATATTAGTTCCTTCATCGGAAGCAGTGCATGCTTCTCTCGCTGACTCCCCCTGGACGTAGCCCTTCCTACATGGGTGTACCTCTTTCTAGTTACCTATCTCTCTCCAGCTTCATCTCTGACCTCCCAGCTCTATTTTCCTCCACTCCAATCTCACTTCTTTTTCTTTTTCTTTCTGATTTTTTCTTCTCTTCCTCAGGTTAGGACAAATGGATCATAATTAATTTTTGGACCCTAGTGGGATGGTACTTTTTTCTCTTCTTTATCTACTTCACCGGCGACCTGTCAACCTAACCTAACCTAGAGCAGCTTTGCACAATCCTAATAGTCTTCCATTATATAATCCGACGTGTCACCTTTTTAAAATTTAATGTATTTAGTTTAGAATTTTCATTGTTGAAAATCTGAAAACACATATCTATTTAACACTTATTTAACCGATAACAAATCAATTTGCAAAATATATAAGTATGTTATTTTAAATTTTGCATAATATTTTATTTTAAAAAGAGTCACAGAGTCTACATGACTTTATAGTATATTATTTTAAAAGATTATTATTGTAGAAGTAGGTGCAACGTTAGTTGATGCATATGTTGTAAATTTGGCAGTCTTTAACCCTCTAATGCCCACCTTAATAAAAATTGGAAAAATATTATGCAAATAATTTGTTTAGGTACTTTTGTCCCTCTGATTTAAAAAAATCAGTCGTTTACCTTCCAGATGAGAAGACATTAATGAGTACCTTGAGGCATCCATCGGCATTTAGTAATAAAACACTTTATTAAACCAAATTTCCAAATGATAAAATGCACGTGTATCTGTCAGAAACAAGTTATAGTTACGATCGAAGAACTCAAAGATACTAAAATGAATATAATTGATAACACGACATGCAACTGCACAATTTTTTGCTTGCAAATGCGCCAGCTTGGCAAAAATAGACAAAAAAGAGATAAAAAAGACCTTTTAAGCTTACAAGTATTTTGCTACATCTATTTTAGCAACTGTAAAAAAAGGATATTTAATATAAAAAAAATAATATATTGAGCTTCAGTGTAAGAATTGAAGAGTGCCTTAAGGTTGTGCTAGTAGTTGCAGCACTCTGCGTCACAATCTTCCCTGTAACAGTTATATAGAAATAATAACAAAATCTCTGAGAGTTTTGTTGCTACTTTCCGATTTTATTGTTACTTTAAAACGTTTTTTAAGTATTTGATTATTTAAAATTGCGACGTTTTCTCCACTCACTGCAGTTACAATAAAACTGTCTTGATCATTGACTTTAACGTACAATCGCTCTATAGAACCTGCTAATTCGTAAACAGTAAAGTTTGATTTTGTTTGTCTTAAGCTAAGAATATCGAATTTGATTATTTACTCTATAACAACAACAAAGTTTATGCAAATATATGAAAATCACTACCGAAAATACAGCAGGAGTAAAAATATATTAGACTTTAAACAATTTTTCATTTTTAATCTCCGAGATGAAGTACTACTATGTGAATAAAGTTGTTAGGGACTACTGAATCTGTCCATTAGTTATACCCACTTATCAATTGATCGTAGTAATTAATTAATGTTGTAGCTGTGGAAAATTTGTTTCAATTATAAATGTGTAATTGTTGTTAATTACAATAAATATTGGCAACAGTAATATTTAATATTTATAACTATTTCATTTGAATATTTGAACGAATAATAAAGATTAATTACTTTCTAAGCGGATGACTTATAGCGATCAAAACAACGTTTTAAATTTGATATTTCACAATCCCATATCCTTTTAAGAGAGCTTTGAAATTTCTTTGGATTAAATTTAGAATAAAATTACTTAAATACTTTTTTATTCTAAATTGACCGTAGTTGTGTCACATCAGAAGCAAAAAATCTGAATTATATGATGCAATTATTTTTGAACTTCCATAGCGAAAGTTATCCTTCAACATTTTTTGAAACTTTCTAGATTAATTTTTGAGAAAGTCATATATTAATGACTTAAATATTGAGAAATTTAATTGCTGTAGACTTATTACTACTGAAATAAAAGAAACATTCAGCTTTAATGAATTTTTTCTAGGAATTATATTCTTTGGGCTTATAAACACATATACTTTTCTACTCATTTGTTTAACAAAGCAAGTAGAATGAAATTTTTGTGTGCGTCATAATCATTATTACAGATTTTGGGATGATATAAGTTGTTTTTAATGCCACAGAAAAATAAAATTCTCCACATTAGATTACTTAACAGTCCTTGTTTTATAAAATTACAATAAAATATCAATGAGTGTTTTTAATAACTATTCGTTATAATGGTTTTGTGGTGATTGTAAATAATGGGACATTTTTGTTAGTGTATTTGTATGTCTATAAGTTTATCGTAATTTCTTTTAACCCTGGAGAGAGAACGCTGAAGATAACGATACGAGTGGGAGATGTGCGCTTGTTAGTATTCATTTTATTCAGTTCAAAAAAAATGTACAAAAAAATCAACACCTATTAAAAAATAATTTATTTAAAAATATTATTAAAATGGTCATAGAAAACAATTTAAAATACCATTTTATGAAGACTTTTAAATATGAATACCTTTTTTATATTAATTGTACCTGTAATCCATAAATTGTTTTACAATTCTGTGCTCCAGCTCCGAAGAAATAGGTTTAAAATCAAAAACTAAAATCAAAAACAAGTACTATGAGAAGCACTGGTTAAAAAAGAAAATGAAAAAAAAATTTACAGTCTATTTCTGTTCTCTAAGGACTATAAAATAACCTGAGCCTATCAGTAGCAGTCAGTTGTTTTCAACAAAGGGTAGATAAGCCTCAACTTTTTGGTATTATTTTGACGTGAAGTCCATGTTGACAACTGGACTAAGGGTGATTATTTGTATTACCCTGATAAAAGTCGTAATATTTGAAGTATATCTTGCTTGAGTTTGTTCTTGAATACGCTATATGTTATTATTGAGCTCGACAATTCTCATATAATCAATAAAAATAATAATAATAATAATTATTATTGAAAATAGTACACTTTTGCTAAATTTCACACGACACGCCTGTTTTGTTAGTGTTTTATTTAATACTTTAAATCATAAATATACATGTATTATTTACCAATGGACAGGTAAACAACTGTATTATGATTTTCTTCACATATATTTTTGGATTTGAAAATACAAAAAAAAATATCCATTAAATATATTTTTGAAATTGTCATATTTTCTAATAAATAGAAATGCTTCTGAAAATTCGACTATTTTTACTAAATCTGTTCTCTTGGCCATATTTTTGACCGGGCAGGTAACAATAAAAAGTCAAATTATTTGATTAAATATATCTAATATGATTTGTTTGAAAAAAAACCGATGGGCATTACCTTTTCTTAAGCGATTTCGTTAAAAAATTCCACATATTCGTCCAATGCGGGATGCATGTTTTAATTGACTTAAAATTTCTGCAGTATTTTTAAAAGTCTAATCTTTTTGAAATATTGAAAATGAAAATTTTTAAATTTTAAAAAAATGTCAAGCAGAACGTCAAACAATCAAGCTTTATTTCTTTCAAAATTTTACAATTTTTCACTATCATTTCAAATACTTGACTTTGATTTGTTGTCACGACTACATGAATTAAGATCAATTAAAAATTTGTCTGCATATAATTAAGAATTGTGTCGAAAATGATATTTAAATCAAAGTTGTATTAGTACGCACTTAAAAGCTGTACAAGATAAACACACATCTCTTAGACATTTAGTTTGTTCTTTAAAAACGCACTAACAGGCATCATTGACTTTCTGTTGAAAAGTATGAAGAAAGCTAAGGATAAAACTTTCTGTGAAAAAATTGAAAGGCAATTGCCAGAAAGTTAAAAAGTATACATAAGGCAGCCGGATGTTATTTATCTAGGGTTAAGTAGACTGAAAACTTTCTCTGGCATGATGGCAACATCAAATACAAACTATTATTGTTATTAAATATCAATTGACACGCTAAGTTATGTTTGTTTGTTGTTTGTGAGTGGCGATGGCTGCCGGTCTTTTGTAATTAACCCACTTAGAGCATTATAAAAATCTAAAAGTATTACGATAAAAAATTAAAAAACGAACGAAAATAGCTAAGAGATTTTATGGTGCATTTAAGGAAGCTTTTTTTTTGTTTTTTGATTGTTTAATTTTTGTCAATATGTTTTTTGTCGCAATGGGTTAAAGCCAACAGCACTCAACTTCTTCAACAATAATGATGGTTGTTACCAATTCTATAAATGAACTGCTTATTGAACTGGTGACAATTATTTGATTTTGAACACAAAAGAAGGGCGTAAGCTGAACAATGTCTCTGGGCTGTCAATAAAAGCTAACTTGCGGTTATGATTTTGTTTTAGTTTTGGCAGTAGAAGTCATCAAATTGAACTTACATACATGCAAGTAGTTTTAATGGTCTTTGAAGCATTTTTGATTTAGAGAGTGAATAAATTTAACAGTTTTCAATAAGATATACTTTACATTTTTATTAAAAATACGCTTTAAACATTTATATATGTTTTCTAAATTTAATATAAAAACACATACTGAATTTTTTTTGGAATGTATTATATGTGAAATGAAACTTAAAACTATGCTGAACTCATGTTAATTTTTCTTTTAATTTTTTTCAAATGCAAATGAATATAGTTTTAGTTATACCTATGATGGCAAAAAAAAGGAATTTAACGTTGTTTTTCTGTAGCCGTTGCACCCTTTCATCAGAGTTCATGTGTATTTCCATGTATTAACTACTTTCTAGGTGGGTCGGTCAAATATGATTTCAAATCTTATTTATTTATACTTATTTGGATTGTGCAAGGTATTATTAAACTTTTAAAGCGAAGTTAATTTCGCCAATAATAATAGATAAATTTTACGATACCTAAATTAATCTCAAAATTAACACATTAATCTCAAATTAACACATTAATCTCAAATTAACATATTGAAATATATTTTTATTACAAAATAACAATAATGAAATAATTTTAGCAGTAAATTTATGAAAACCACTACAAAAAAATTGAAAAATAATTCAAATTCATTATTAATAAGTAATTATGAATGATGACAACCTTAACTAATTCTTGTTAATTGAAGTTCAAAATTTATTACAATATGTTTTAATGCTCTTCATTCTTACTTAGAAAATATATTAATTTGATTTATACTTTATTTTATAGTAAACTAATAAGCAATTCATATTTAAACTCCCAAATAAATCCAAGGTGACACAATTAGGAATAAAGCTGGAACCCTGTGGAAAACACACCTGTTTTTCCTAATAAAACTGTTTTCAAATGCATGTTGTGTCAACCCTGTTGACCCTTAAACCCTTATGAAGCCCTAAAAAGTTGTCTTCTGCGAAACACGCATTGCATATTGTTTATTAATTTAGAAAAAAAATTTTTCACTCATTGAGGAACAGTGGTTAAATTAAATGAATTTCCAAAAAAATATTATAATACAAGATTGAAAGCAAATGAAAAGATTCCAAAAATCCATAAACAAAGTATATATTGCTAAAATATTTTTTACACGAAATAAGGAATTGCAAAAGCCAAACTAAAAAGAAAAACTATCACAAATGTTTTTAATCATCAGACTAGCAGAATGGTTCAGTACCATCTCATTAGCGTTCTTTGCCCGATATTACTACAAATATCAGCAATTTAACTTCATTATTTAACAAATTAAAATACGAAGTTTACTTCTATTCATTTTAACAACTTAAATCCATTTGGATTAGTACGGAATTCCCTCTGATGGTTACTTTTATAAGTAATAACTGCTCCCTTATTTCCTTAGAATATTGTAATACTGTCTTATAAATAACTTTACGAAATTTAAAATATTAGAAATCACTTTGAATTAAATTTATTTATTTTGCTGATGAAATTTCGCATTCGCGCAGAGGCTGCTTCACCGATTTTATTAAAACATGCGAACGGGTTGTCAAATATTCCCAAAAAAAAACCTTAAATAATTTTATTTGTCGCAGTTTTCAGCTAAAAAAATTCAATTGGAAAATCTGTTTTCTCTATATAAAATTTGTTATATCTATTAATTGTAAAAGACAAGAAAATAATAAGGTTAGCATTTCCGAATAACGTTACATATTTTTCAATTCAAGTTTGACCCGTTGATCCAGTTAGTTAAAATTTGTTTTATTTCTACAACTCTTTTAAGCAATTGCAATGACCTCAAGCAATATTTGATTGTATTTGTATAATTAGAGGCTTTTGTAGTGAAAATTATACATATTTATTTAAGTGTTTTAAACAGTTTTTTGCTTTTCCTTATCTTTTTCTCTCTTTCTCTCTTTATGTATAAATTTTGTCAACAAAAAACTGACCGATATACCATAACAGCAGCCTAAAAGCAGCTACTACCGCTGCCATTGTTATTACCACTGACTATAGCAGAAACAACAACATAAACCAAATTGCATAAGTAGTTGTGCATTAAAAGTCGTGCTGTTAACGGTTGCATATAGTCCTGCTGCTGGTGCATGTAGTGTTGGTATTTCTGGTAATGATGCGGTGATGTTGGTGGTTTTAATATAATCATTAACCCAACACGCCAATATCCAGCATAACCTACAGAAATGCCAGGAAACAATATAATTTTTCAAGCTACACTTTAAAGAACAAATGCAAAATATATAATATGCTGGAGTATTTTAATGGCTGGCACATAGAAATTTCATATTTTAAAATATTAATTGAGCTGCTAGAAATTATAGAAACAAAACAAAAGTGAGTAGAAATAAAACAAGTTAAAATTGGTGAATAAACTCAATTAAATTAAAAATATTGGCGCATTCAGGGCTTGTGCATTTAAAATATAAAAATTTAATTAAGCTAAAAAAGCTTAGTAACTTTAAACAGAATGGTGGTTCCCAAACTCGAAAGTTATTTTTGTATTTTTTATTTATTATTATTTTCCTATGGGATTTAATTCTTGCTAGATAATTACTGATATATATTTAGATTACACAACATTATGGTGACGGAGTGATGAGAATCAACGGCAGGCTATCGAATTCACCAACACTCAGCTATGACGAACATTACTCCATCTTACTCCCTTATCATGCCCGTTTTACCAGATTATTCCTTAACTACCTTCAAAAGTATTCACTCTATGGTCGAAATGCGCTTTTATACCGATTAATAAGAAGTCCTTTTTACGTTCCTAAAATAATATTTTCGCAATGTGTCGAATGTTTAAAGCAGAAGTGTCAACAAGGCCAGCAAATAATGGCTACTTTGTATGGTAGAGGGTTAAGTGGCTCCAGTATCGGATCAATACAATATTTTTACATGCAGTGGTGGTGGTAGTGTTATTATTTTCAGCCTTTGGTGAACCATTGTAAAATTAACACCAACAACAAAAATTATCGTAATAAAATTTATTATTTCATGTGTGAAAAAGTTCCTGTAATACCAAAATTTGCTGTAACAATAAATAAAAACTTGGATATTTGTAAGTTACATTTTTTAAATGCACTACTTTTGTTTATTTTATTACTATTAAACGTTTATTTCTAAGCCACTAAACACCCAATTCCTTGTAATTGTTGCAGCATTACTATGACCATTAAAATTTGATAAGTCTGCATCCGGTTGAAAAAAAATACTTAAAAATATTTTGTTCAATGGAAATTCATTCACATAAAAATTTATTTGAATTCTCAAAAATTGCGGAGATATTAAGGGACATCAAGAACAAATGTATAATGATATTATCTGTATGCTAAAGCTTAATTAAAAAATAAATCTAAATTTTTTGCTTTTAATTTTGAGTAACGCTAAAACGATATTATAATGTTATAAAGTACTTTTTACCAATAATTAGATTAATTTTTTTTAATTGAAAGAGTTATGAATGCCTTAGTAATAATAGCGAAAATAATATAAAAATTAAAATATTTTTGCTATATACATGAACTGCCAAAAGTCTCAATAAATAAACTTCCGAATATCCGTTGAAAATGCCTGTTTTACTTTATCATGTTCAATTAAAATATTTAGTTTCCTGTATGATTTATTATCCAAAAATTTTTCCTAAAAGCAATTTATTAATAAATTTATTTTGCTCATGATTTTATCATTGAATGCAAGCTATGATGCATAAAGATATCAACTCACATATTCAAAACACTCTTACATTATTTTTATGAATATGTATGTATCAGATTTTTTCGTATGCTTTTTTGGTATTTTTTTAATATAAATTAAAAAAATTGGTTTAGATTTGTATTTAAATTTTATTCAAGTTGATTTATCATATTTGGTATGTGAAAGATATACAATTTAATTTAAATAGGATTAAGTACTATTTTATGCATATCATATTCAATAAATAGTTTTATTAAAAGAAATAAATATTAAAATATTAGAATATAGTATAAAATAATGGTATTAATATACGAAGGTGTTTGTGGATTAGTACCAAACACAAAAAATTAAAACTTAACTGCATCAATACTAAAAGTTTAATAATGGGTTAAGAACAAAATATCGTAATATGTAATGGTTATTTTTTGGAAGGACATCTGACAGTTCTTTATTGGTATTAAAATTTAAAATATGGCTCTTAAATATTAGTTTTACGACATATAAAAATAACTAGCAATAAAAAAAACAGCTAAGAAAAAAGGTAATAAATTGCAGAACTTTGGTATGGATGTGATTTATATATTATATTTTTTTACAAAAGCTTATTATATAAGAGAGTGTGTAAACAAACAGTTAATTGTTTTCATTCTACAATTGTTTTTTCTTTTGAAATTATATTTATTAAAGGTCTCATACCCTCAAAACGGTTCTTTTCGCGTGAATATAAGCGAAACGCAATTTATATACATTTATTTAAATAAGTACAAACAACTTTATGACATTTCCTAAGAAAACATTTAAAACATTAAGTGTACGCCAAAAATAGTCATATTAAAAAAGTTATATAAAAGTAAAATAAGTAAAGTTTACGCGTAAAGTTTAAGTTAAGTTTAATTAATCATTAAAAATAATCCTAAGAAATGAAATATATGTACGTAATGCGATTTCTTGAAAATTGCTTCCAATTTCTTAACTGTGGACTTTTTAAAAATCTATATAAATGTATACATAAAGGTAAATAAATAAAAAAAATCTTATATTGAAATTACATGGTAAAAGTTACAGTAATTAGCTTGTGCAAAAAAGAAAGTCGTTCGTTCCTCGAAAAGATAAATTATTATAAATTAGTTGCAATAGAATTTGATTATTATTTTGGCTAAAGTTCTTAGCTTTTTTGTAGCAAGAATTGAATATGAGACAATATTCCACAGGCACAAGGGATAAATTAATACCAATTAATTTCAACTTACATGGCACAATAGCAAAAACAATATTTACCGCAAGCCGCTACACTCTCGTCAACAGTGTTCGTTTGTGTTGCAATGTATACGACACTGTTTAGTTTATATTATTTAGCCGAAATGTTTTTTTTTTTCATTTGTCTAATAATATTTTTCTTTTTACACGCCATTGTGTGTCATTACTATTATTTAAGCAATTTTACGAGCTTAAGTTTCGGCTGCACAGTTTCTTTAGTAAATAAAATGTAGCTATAATTGTTATAAACTAAGCTCCCTCCTATTTTCATATTATTGTTTGAGGTACCCTGATTAAAAATGGAACGGTACTAAAACTGATTATTCTATCAAAAACCTAAAAATTATTTTTATTAAAGACGGTAATTCGGCTGCAGAAAACGGAATTATAAATTCCCTGAAACCGCATAATTTTTTTAAGAGCTGTTTGAGTTTTTGAATATTCTATTCCGTAGCAACGTATGAACAATTGTATTATATTAATTGTTATCACTCATACGCAACCATATTATTTGTTTAATATTTGATGTAAATTGCATACTTTTAGGACTGACACAAATATACTATTTTTGTTATTTAAATTGAAAATACGAACAAATGTAAAAAAATTTTGCATATTCTAGAAATTGTACTGAATTATTTTCACTATTTATATTCTTTATATACCTGGGCCCCATACGACAGCGTTTTTTGTTATTTAACAATTTATTGTAATTGTGATTGTAATATTATTAATATTGAATATATCTTTCATAAATATACTTGCGGTGAACGTTAAGTTAAAAGTTTTAATTTTCTACAATTATTGTTGTTTGTATTCGCAATTTAATTTTAATATCTCGGGTCATGTATGTCAGAAAAGGTAAAGGCTAAAGAAGACACAACAAATAAATTTCTTTCCTTAACATGGTCACAAAAATCTTTTTTATAAATTTCATTAGTTTTGCACAATAAATGCATAATAAATTTTTTAAATAATATAAGTATGTATTATTCGTTACGTTTTTAAAAAAAAGTATACCATTTTCGATTCAGTAAAAATATTATTATCTTTTACATAACAGCAGCGAATATCGTTTAAAGTGTTATTGAATACCAAATTCGATATATTTTTGTTAGATATAACATTACGGTGAGATATGCTGGATTTATCTGATTAAATTACTTTGTTTAAAATTTCAAAAAAGGTATTAAATACATTTTAAAGCTTTAAAATTTGCTTCGCGTTCGCATTGGTACACAATCAATAAATTTGATTTAAAAGTAAATTTTGTTTACCAGCATCATACTTTCCTATAGATACATTTGCATATTATTGCATATGGCTATGTTTTTCATGTGTGAAAATGTCGAACATTAAATATCAGTTTACATTCGAATCAGTTTAATCTACTCTTTACTTTGCAGTTCTCCTATCTCATTCTAAATTATTCTCAGTAGACATGTTGTTAGAAAATGTTGGATAATTTTATTTAGAGAAAACTACTTCATCAATAACACATAAAATATCAAACTATTTTCTAAATTCACATTCTATTAGTTTCTTGGAAAAAAACAACATGCAATTATGTTGTCCTCTTCTTTACAGTTCTGTTTTGTATTCACATGTATGTTCATATGTACAATTTTAACATGTATGATGTTACTTAATTTGCATGTTTGTTTTTTATATTAAATGTACGAATTTCATGTTGTCTAGATGTATGTTGACAAATGTCACAATAAGATTTATTTAGGGTTAGAAATTTCCAATTATCACCTGTACAAATAACAAATGAAAAACAAAAATTGTCCGTATGTTTTTATCATATATACAAAAGTATAGACAGCAAACATTAACATTTATTTTAAGACATTAATGTATTTTGCTTTTCGGTTTTGTTGGAGATCAACTACAAAAATATTTACATAAATTTAGAAGATATTATTAAAAGCAAATGTTTTATTTATTTTTGTGTATAATTGAAAATGTTTAAACTTAAATATAAATATTCTAATTCCACTGTTCAAATTTATGCTTTATAATAAATATAAAATGTTAAATGTTGAATAATAAGTTTTTACCTTAACAAACCCGAAATACTGCCACAATCTTTTAACTTTTACACCTACAGACGTAAACTATGTATTGTTAAGCAACACTGTCGTTTAAATAAGAAGTCGGAGATGTCTTCTTTTTATAATGTAGCAAACAATATCGATTTCGGTCGCAGATTATTTACAATATTTAATAGTATATAAAAAATCATTTTAAACAACAGGTAAAAAATTTAATATTGGTCACATTTATCTTGTAAAACCAATACGATTATTAACAAATGTTTCTAAAATTCGTTGGTTAGCTGGTTGATTTACGTAGCTGCCCTCTATACGGAGGCATTCAAGTAGAATCTAGACGATTCATTTTTGAAAATGATTAAAGGCCACTTCACTCGTCTATGTCAACCTATGACGACCCTTATCTAATCACTCGGATGCGGTGATTGGTACTAGATCCAACCCGTTGCATTGAGATTTTTGATAAGGTCACTCTGCCTAATCTCTGATAAATCTGAAAGATCTTCTAGTACATGACTGCCTAGAAACTTTTATCTTAAGAGATTTTCTGTTTGATCATGTGAACTTGTACTCTTTCACAGCTTAGCATTGCGGTGATCTCCAGTGATCTGCTTTTTTGTCCCTCTAACATAAAAATAACAGCGTTCTGTCTGAGGTAGTGTATATGCTAATCTTAACCACAAGTTTTAATCGTTATGATACCTGCTTAAAAACGCTGCAGTAATCTGAAAGACACTTTACCTTTAAGAGGCTTAATGACTCTAAGCCGTTAAGCGTACATGTGATATGTGGTATGGTAAACCGTGCTTTCAAAGCTTCAGCTTAAATATTAGTTTAAATAAATGTTATTTAAGAAATTGCCTACTCTATATTTGTTGACACATTTCCTCTTGCTTTTCTACTGACAAATGAATTAGAATAAACTTAGGAAGAGATTGTGAATTGATCGATCAGTTTAGTTAGTTCCAGACAGAAACTGGACGGGTCAAATGTTGCGGATAATGACACGAAACCATGATTGTGTTACTTGGGAATATATTGAATAAGGACCTCTGACAAGCAGCAGCTGATGGGTAGGATATGGAGAGTAATGCAGCAGACTCTGTGCATGAAACAGTAAAATACAAAGCCCATAATTTCGAAAGTCCATCACTAACAAAGCGAGTAGATGCCACCCTTCCACATAGGCACTCAGCCTATATAAGTCTCACCTATTCCTGGAACAACTCGACATATTCAGGGAATAGTGTCAGACAGATTATTGCATGATTATGGCAGGAATACGCAAGAGGGGTGGCACCGATTTATCTATAAAAAGTCAAAGGTAGCACACAGGCAGTTTACGCACGTGCTTAGTCACTAGGGAGTATCAAGCTCTACTGAGCCTTTCATTGAGCTTACAAGCAATGAAGGAAACCTGACAAAAAGGCAAAAATAAAAGAAAGATAATTAATCTCTCAGGAGGTCACGGCCACATGCCAAACCTTCTCGCTCCGAGGGTAAGCTCCACATGTCTCGGAGGGAGTAATTCATGTTTAGACGGTACTACAGTGTTAACATTGATTATTATAAACATAAATAATAAAAACTCTTTCTGCTCTTTCCATTAATAGTTATGAACCACAAGAACATGCTCACTTTAAAACGAAAAACCCGTATATCTTTAAAAATATTTGCATTTATGTTCAGTATTTTGTGTTAATATGTATTTATTTGTTTTGTTTTTTGATTTGAAAATTACAAAGAATGTGTTATTTTGCAAAGAACAATTGCCAAACCATCCATTTGCTTATTTTGTAATACATTTTCACAAATATAACACTTAAAATAATAACACTTAAAAATAATGGCAAATATTTGCATAAAAATTTTGCAAAACCGATGAGATCAAAAACTTTACAAATATGAAGCATACATTAAAAAGACCATTTACAATGCCCTAATATAAAAAATTGCGAATTGAAATTCTTTGAACAAGTGTTAAGTGTTGGGTTAAAAAGGGTTGACTATATTAAATAATCCCTTCATAATCCTTTCTTGTACATTTCTTGTGAATTTCGTCTTTTTGTTTGGCTCTTTGTAAAATAAAATGAAGAAAAAAAAAACAAATAACACACTTGCAGCTTAAAACAAAAGGCACTTCTTAATTCATACTAAAACTTTACAAAAGGCTGTCAGATTACAACAGCAACAGAAAAAAGGTAAAACATTAAACTGTTAAATTATTCAATAACTATTGACACGTTAGCACACTATTATTTATACTACAATACGAAATGAACCCAAACACACTCTCATACTCTTACTCATACACTACACTATACATACTTCCGCTTCCTGTTACGTTTTACAATGCATATGTGTTCACGATGCTGTTGTTTTTTTATTTAAAGTTTGTTTTCCTTCGTTTTGTTACTTAAAAATTTTCTGTTTGCTCTTGTATATTTCTTATGTATTAAATTTTATAAACATTAGTCCAGTTCTTGCTGGAAATTTAAAAAGAACATCAGTAAATGTTTTCACTATTCGCTGTAGTGACTGGAGTAGTCGTACAACTATTTGTATTAAAAATACTCTTTCTACATTTAATTTCAGAGGTTTAATAGTTATTAAAGATAAATAAAATATTTATGAATTGCTAAGGTTACAGAAAATTGCAGAGGAAGGGAAACACTATACTAAAGGTTTATTTAAAGTAAACCTTTTGACCGGTTTCGTATAGTTATTTACTGGATTTAAAATGTTTTAATTTTTACTTAAGTATTTTTTACCAAGTTTAACAACTAACGCCGTTAAGGACAGCTAAGTTTGAAAAAGACTTGACTTGGTTGAATTAATCTAAAGCTTTAACTGAAACTTGAGTTGTTAGAAGTTTTTAAGTCTTGACTTAATTCGTTAAGTCAAACTATATTGTTAAAGAAAGGAATACCAGACAATGTAGGCTCCACAAACTATATGATGAGACATCAGCGACTGCCAAAATATAATAATTCGACGAAGAATTAAGTCTGAAGGCTGAGTGGCTAAAAATTGCAATGTATATTAATAAAAAAGTGACATGAATTCCTAAAATTTTTCCTGAATGCTAGAAAAGCTCCACATTTATATACAAATGAATGCAAATCAGAATTTACCGAAATTATAAAATAAAATTAATCCTTGAACAGAAGCTTATAAGTGAGTAAAAATTCGACACAATTTTTAAAAAACAAATAAATAAAAATGTATTTGTAATGCGTAAAATTTTAAAAATTTGCTCTGATAATACTCACAATTTAGTTCCTTCATATTGGAATTTTATTTGAAATCGAGCTTTGTGACGTGTCAATTAAAAATAAAATACTGCACTCCTACTCACCATGTATTTTAATACTTAGGCACTGCATGCTTATACTCATGTTATTAAAGGGATATATTAATAATTAAACAAATCTATATCAATTAAAAACTTATTAAGTTTGCTAATTTTTATTTTATTTTTGTTGCTTTTGCATTATTAGTACTGTATGGAAAATAATTATTGGTCCCACTATTTGCAATAACTAAATATATTATTGCTTTATTCCATATTTTCTCCCTTGGAATTAATTTAATCCGCTTAATTTGTTTCCCGTATTTTAATTATCAAATTGTTTTTATCCATTTGTTAGTTTGTGGCCCCTGAGAATGCTGCAGGCTTAATAAAACAGAGTAAAATATTTGTACTATTTGTCATCAATAAATATTTAAAACTTAAATTTTTTAACTTTTTCATACGTTTTTCTTTGTTTACGTACAATGAAAATAGTTTTCTATTTGTTGTTGCTTTTTATTGCTCAATTACTCCAATACGCATGAAATAGAGCAAAGTATCATAAGCTGAAAAAAAGTTGATAACAGTTTTACCTTTTTTTCGTTTCCTTTTCTCTTTGGTCGATATGAATTGAATATTTTTCGCCATTCTAAACTTTTGGGTGAAGTTTTCATTTTTGTGTGGCATTTAAAAATGCAATTTCAATTTAAAATATTTTTTTTGTTGTCATGCTTATACTTTTATTGTTATTTTTTAGAAATTTTTTTATATTTTGAATTGTTTATAGTAGTGTTTAGTAAAATTAATATTTAGTGCATTTAACACGCAATGAAGCACTAAATCCATTTAAAGCTTTTTACAAGCTATTTTTAGTTTAGTTTTGCTTTGGTAACTTTGATAATGGTAACATTTAATCATGAAAAAGTTTCATTGATGCTATCAGCAGTGATTAGGTAAAAAAATAATGTTAGAATTAACAATGGCATTTTTTTAAGTTGGAAAATTACTGTAGATTTGTGGAACTAAGCTTGAAAAAATACCGATTGTAATAATAAAAGGAAATATGATTATGTACACTTGTATGACTAAAGAAACATGGTTGCTGAAAACGTGAAAATATATGATATGTGTTTTATACTTAACGCAAATAACTACTATGAAATCTTAATAAATTTTAAAGGTTTTGTTTGTTGAGGGATTTTTAAAAAACTCCTAAAAAACAAATGCATTTAAAATTCTTTGAAAAAAGATATCGAGGCCTGTCTTATAAAATAAATTTGATAATTAACTATTAAATAAAATTAGTATAAAACAATGTATTGTAATGAAGTAACATCATTACTGAAAAATATCAAAGATCAAATAATGGGATGAGTTTGATATCTCGCTAATTTTTTGAAGTTATTCTAAGAATTCGAACTTAAAAAAAAATATATATATAGAAAGTTAAAACACATGCAGGGGGTACATTTTTTACTATTTTTTTATACTATTACTTCTGCAAAATTTTTAATCAAGTGGAAAAATCAAATAGTATCTGTACCTAATGAGCAAATTATTTTCCGTAGCAACTTTAATATAAATTTCTTGCATATGATGCATTTTCTATCGCACTTAGATTTACAGCAGCTGCAAGTTCCTCGTTTTCTAGCAGCTGTTATTTTTGGGAGACCGCTCGTAGATGCTGTACAATCAGAAGATTATGATGTTCTTATTTCGGTAAGAAGCTCAGCTGAAAATTTATTTGTAGGTAGCTTACGAGTATATCTTTGGGTCATATAGTCTTGAGCTAAAGATAGATCCGTAAAAATTCTGCTCTCTTATAATCTTAATCCATTGGCGCGATCAATGCGGATGTGTCAATCATATTGGAAAATACAACATTTGGCTACCGATTTGTTTTTAGTTTTTTACTATAGAAGCCAATCACTTGGCCGGCGGTATCAACGCCTTCGATGGGAAAAAATTATCAGAGTAATAAATTCATAATAATAAAGTTATACAAAACCTTTGTATGGTTGTAGTAGAAAACTATTTCCGGCTTTTTCTTGTGATCGCTGCTATCAAAGTCTGCAGCTTTATGCATGGTGATCATCAAAATAGTAGGAATTTAGAACGAATAGATGTTTTATTTTTTCAAACGGATGTCAATTTAAGTTTTAAAAGCTTTTTACTTAATTCAAAAATTGAAAAAATATATCAGTTGTTATCTTATGACCTTTCAAGCCTTCAGTGAGATCCAATACGACCCCCTCCCCCTGGTTTTTTCAGACCGACCATTTTTTAGTTTTTCCAATGTATAGTTGGACTGACCTTGAAAAAAATAAAATAAATTTGTGCACTGATTAGATAAAAAACAATATGGACAAAAATGGTCTTACACCTAAGATTCGTAAGTTTTTCTGAACCTAACAGCAGGGTTAATGATATAACAGTTATTGGTGCAGAAAACTTCAGGCTTGTGAAGGCCTGAAATAGTGGCCAACCTCATGAAAGTTTCAAACCGATAACAATATTTTATTCAATTTAAACAATTTTGTCGCTCATGTATTTTTATAGTTATATAGAAAATCTTCTAGGAGTTATTCGACTTTAAAAATTTGAATTTAAATTTTTAAACCTGCCCAGTTAAGCAGTTTTGTTAATAACAAAATCAAAACTCTTCCTATTTAGAAAAAAGTTTTAGGTAATAGCAGTCATATTTAAAAAAAGAAGTAGTTCTAGAAGTAGCTCTACAGAAAACGACCTTAAATTTTTAATTTATATATATATGTATATATCCTTTATTTTTCTAAAACTAATATCAATACAAAAATGTAAAATGAATATTTAAATAAAATGTTCGCGTAGTACATAAGGCATCAACGAATTCGCTCCATGTAAGACAATCACCTTCATGTTCTTTTCTGATGGACCGGATCCAGGAATTACGTGGTCGACGAGGTTCACGTTGACCTTGAGGGTTCCTTTTTAGGGCAGCTCTGGCAATATCAGTTAATGGTCGTCTGAGAATATGGCTGATCTATATCCATTTACGGCTTCGTATATCATTTTCAATTTTTAATTTTTAATTTACTCGCACCTAATTATAAAAATAACAAAAAATATTCTGCCCCTTTAAAGGGATATAAACAAGATATTTGTAAGAATATTTTACGCCAGACTAAGAAGCACACGACAAATAATTCTTGCTGTCTTTTTTATCTAAAATTCTCCTTTTTGAGATATGGTTATGCTGCCAAAAATGCTAAAAGATGTGAATAAGATAAACAATATAAAGTTTCACAAAAAAATGTTTCTGAAACCTTACAATCACAAAAGTAAACAAAGCAAACTTAGTAGTTGAAATTATATTTATAGTTTATATCTAAATACAAAAAAACATTCTTACCATTCATTGAAAATAACTTGAGTATCCTTTAATAAATGTTAATCCTAGCAATCCCTGTGAATGAATATAAGTTGGGGTTTTTTACAAAATCAATTTTGATTATAATCCTTTAGGTGAACCTTATTACTTTTGATGCTGCTTATTTGACTTATTTTTTCTTTTTGATTGATAACTGTTTATGCATAATTTAAATATTTCTTTAGCATAATTTGACGTATGATTGATATTTACTTAATATTATATTATATGTAATTATTACACCTTTTTAACACTATTAATAGATTGACACATTTTTTCTCTTTATTTAAAGGAGTATACATCAATGATTTCTGAATGTTTTGTTTTTAATTATATACAACAAATATATTTATAATATTTTTTCACACGCTCAGCTAAATTAATGAGGATTATTTTCCAAATTATTGTATTATGATTATATTATAAAAGCATGCTTGTTTATATTAATCATATGCAGCGCTATTTGCATATATAAGTTATAGAGAAATTTTAAGCACTTATTAATATATTTTTAAATTCCTTTGAGCTTTATGGAGACTTAAAGCTTTTTAAATGCCTACAATATTACCAAAATGCAATTTAATTGATATGTATTTTTTTGTTTAATTTTTAATAAGATTCTAACACTTTATCCTCACAACAATGATTGTGGTTTTCTTAAATTTATATTTTTTATTTTTACTTCACCAATTTTAAATTAATTAATTTAAAAACATTGAACAATTTGCACTTGTTGTAATTGTAAACTAGTATTTTTCAAACATTTAATTACACGTCGCGTATCTTTAATCCATTTTCGAACCAAATTGCGTTTATATCCTTTCGTTTTATGTAAGAAACACGTCTTCGCCTCAAAATACCGCCATTGACTAAACATTTAATACAATCGTTAAATTTTTACCCATTTTTTATTTAAAATTTGGTCGTCTGAGAGTGTTTAGCATGGTATGAATATCCATTGTGTCTTGCTCTACATTTCGATAGACAGTCCTTCCAGTTATTTTTTCACGTGCTTTTAACAAACAAAAAGCTTTTCTGTTTGAAAATCTCTTATACACACTCAAATGCGCATTATGCTCTCTTTTTATAAATTTTATTTTTACGATGTTTTTATTACAATTTTTACGACTCTCTTTCTCGAACTCTCTTTGCACTCAATTAGACTTTCAAGACTTTGTAGCTCATGGTGGATGCGATATTGCAGTGAAATTACAAAAAAAAAAACATTGAAACGTGGACTACCACAATTTTGTTTAAGTTGTTCTGTTTTTTGTTAACTTGTAACATTTTTGATCTGAATTTGGTGTTGCTGTTCTTTCTTGTTTATTTATTTTGTTTTTTTTTAGATGCATGTACATTGTACAGATAACAGTTTTAACATATGCAATTTAACTTGTCTGATTTGTCAATTATAATTTACCCTTTTTAAAGTTTTCTTTATAGAAATATTTTTTAGTTGATTGCTGTAGTATTTTGTTACTAAAATATGTTTGTTTATTATTTCTATTAGAAATGAAAAAAATGTGATACAATATCATTAATCATAGATTAGTTCTCAAAATGCTTTTTTTGCCTGAATCTTGTGTTATGAAAATTTTTTATTTGCTGATAAACAGGTTTTTGTAATTAAAATATAAATGCTCCTTAGACTGCATTTATACCGAACAAAATTGATTGCGCAAGTTTCAATTTTGTTTGTAAGAGGCCAAACAGTCTTTTCTACTTTTTCTGTCTGTGTACCTGATGAATTTCTGCTTTTGCAAGAAAACTCGTATTTAAGAAATTATAATTTGTTTCTCATACCCCTAAAGGGTAACAAACTCACATAAAATTTTTGATATGTTGTCATAGTGGTGGGTGCAAATTGTATTTCTATTGTTTTCTGTGAAAGGAAACAATGACTTCAATTGAGCATCAGTATTTCAGGAGATGCGTGGATTCTGTGATAACGTTCTTGTACAGTGGTGGTCATATTCTTAGTTTCTATGAATATAGTTTCTATTAAAACAGTTTTGTAATAAAAATTTAAATTTTTACTCTTGAACAGTATTAAATATTATCTTAGCCTTGCCCTTATTGCTCGTAACCGGAGAAACCGAAAATACACATTAAAAAAGTATTTTATGCGGGAAAATATGCTCTTATTAATAATATATTTTTGTTCAACAATGCAAAACATTCGTATTTCAAATAGTGGGCTCAGAGGTGACCTGAAGCAAGTCATAAGAAGACAATTTGAGTTTCAGTAAATGAGCTGCTTCGAAAAAAATATAAAATGAGAGCCATTGTCTTGGAGTTTTTGCCGTTACCTTAGGAACGAAAAACTTTTTTATTTAGCTCGTTGCAGAACTAAATAGAGTTAACCTTTGCGGAAAAATTTAACCAAGTTTTGAAATTTTTCATATTTTATGACTTGGTTCACTTCAGCTCTGAGCACTCCAAATAAAATAGAGATTAAATAAACAGAACCAGAAGCAAAACTACTACATAATATGACAAGCATTTTTGTGTATTAAATATAAAAAAATATTAGCTAAAATTTTACAATGAAGATCAGTAAATACTATATCTGTATAAAAATTTTTATTTTGAATATGTTCCTTTAACGTCTTCTGTCTTAAAATGCTTTGGCTTTAACAAATGTTGAATGAAAAATAGATGTAGATGGCAAAAGAATGTTGCAACCTTTTTCTGTTAAAAGATATAGAAAATGGAAAACCCAACTATTCACCTAAATTTAAAACAGGGGGCACATTCAAAAAATTTTGCATGGGATTGGGCCCCAGATTTTTGAATTTAAAAAAAAAACACTACTAAGTTTGCTTTGTTTACAAGAAAATTATTTTCTATATCACTGTTGAAAACTTGTCATTATAGTTTATTCTTTTCAAAAAGCAATGAATTTTTTGAGATTTTCGATGAAAAAAAAATGAATAAAGGAAAGCCAGGAAAATTCGGCTGTATAATTTCAGAAAGTTTGGACAGTTTACGTTTATGCATTAAAAAAACGTTTTCTAGGCTTACAGATCAGTAGCATTAGTTTTAAGCCAATTCAGCAGTTGTGTTTTTAAATGTTTATTTTTATTCGGTTACATGATTGAAATAAGAGCTGTTAAGGGATGAGCCAAAACATAAAATATATTTAATGTTGGATCTACTTTAAACAAGTCGAAATAAATTGTGCATACCTACTCTTTATGTTAGTTTTAAATTAAATCTCTCAAAAGTTACTGATAAAAATGCTAAGAGTAAAAACTCAAATTGTATTGTTCCCTTTGTGCTTCTAAAAATTCAAATTTCCCAAAGCTTTCAATTTTCATACTAAATAATTCATTGCAATAAAGTAATAACAAAATATAGGAAAACCATATAATAATCCTACAAACTAAATACCAGTACAATCCTTTTTATATTTATAAAAAACAGAACATTAAATAATTTTTATATTTGCTGAAAACACTCTCTCAACTTAAATGTAATTGCACAACTGTGTATTAACAATTACATGACTATTGTGCATTAAAAAACAACACGGAAAAATATAACCAAAGGCTAATTATTTTTATGTTTTAAAAAATTTTCATTTTTTAACCGTTTCATATTTTTTCAATTCATATTTTTTATTTACAGTTTTAAATCTTCTCAGTGATGAGAGAAAAAAGAATAAAAACCACAAAATTTGTAAAAACAAACAAGCAGGGAATCAGGCAAATGGGTGCAAGCACATATGTTAATATTCGCATTACTTCCTACTTCCACTCACATATTCGCTTGCAAAATATGTGAGCATTAGGGTTGGTCGATCTTTTTTGAAATCGCGTAAAGAAAACATTAGCTGTATTAAGCTCTGATAAATTCAGAAATCGAAAAGCAAAACCTACACTGCACAAGTTGAAATAAATATTTGGCTTCTTATTCATTTCTTTCGAATTTGATTTTTTAATGCATGAATGCAAACAAAAATTGTATTATTTATTTCAATATATATTTTTTTACTGATTTCTAATGAATTTTTTACTTATTCAACACTAAAATATTAAAAGTTTTATTTAAACAAAATTAAAATGGATTATAAAAAATATACAAATTTAATTGGAAAATTTTTATTGATATACAATGACTTAATCATTTTCAATATATTCAAAGAAAACATTAAGTGTTTTACTGGTAGCTTTTTTATATATTAATTGTTTGAATAAAATATCACATTTAAATTGAATTTCGTCGAGCTTGTCTAGTTCCTATAGGCTTTGCTCTATTGTTAATCCAGATTATCATGAAAACTTTACCCAAATATTACTTAAAACAATTAGAAATTTTTTTGTCAAACTTTCATTAAAACAACGAAAAAGCATAAACACTATCAAAATTGAAACTAAAACTCAATAAGCAATCAATTGTTTTTGCTTTCTTACTTTATGATTACCACATTTTCAACTCTAATTGTAATTGTACGAGGTATGTGGAAAATAATATATAGTTTTTAATACAAAGATGTTATTGTTTGGGTAAAGTTATCAACTTTTTTGTAGAAAGAATTGGATATAAGGTAATTTTTTCGGGAGCCGCTGCACTCCCATCATCAGCGTTCCACGCATCCGCCACTGTTTGAGTGGCTCGGTTGATTGGGGATACATGGAAACACACGTAAACACTGATTGTGGGAGTGTAGCGGCTCCCGAAAAACAACGTTATTTCCGTTCTGCCGTGTACTTTGAAATTAGTTGATATTTATTTGTCCCTTGTACCTTTGGAATATTATCTTATATCCAATTACGAACTTTAGACAAAATAATTAAAAACTACTAACAACCAATTTAGTTCGAAAAATAATAAAATTACATAAATAATATGTAAAACTAATAGGTTCTATTAATTAAGTATAAAGTGATACTGTAGAACCTTTTTTAAACAATTTCTGTTAAACTGATAATTACTGCGTTTTAACGGTTTTCAATTTTACGGTATTCGTGGCTGGAGCTTAAAGTCGTTAAATATTTTTATAGACTTAGCGTTCTTGTATCATTTAAAAATTCTTATAGAATTCAACATAAATTGCGTTCTTGTTGTACGATTCTTTAGTCTTTTTCTGGTAGTAAAAATCGATCCACCCTATTGCTCATGTATTCAGACGAACACGTATATTTGTAGTTGTGACAATATGAATGTTAGTTATCATGCATGGATTCTGTTTACAGTGATCCCTTTAAGGGCTAGGTTATATGAAGAATTTATGTATATGAGTAGCTAAGATGCAAGGCTCACTCGTTACTTGTTAATCAAAATTGAGAAAAAACAAAAAAAAAAAAAACATATTGCGGCTGTAAAATAAACGAAATTAGTTCAAAGCTTTTAATTTTAAAAATGTTATGTTGAAAAATTGAAACTACCTGAAATATTAAAAAAGTTTGGAACGAAAGTTATGGTAGGAGTTTTCGAAACATATGACTTTTGCACTAAACCATTTGGGATCGAAATATATTCGCAGCACACTATAGACCAACATTATATTTGTAAAATACATATATGAATTTATTAATATTATGAAAATAATGGCAGAATATATAGAATAATAGCTTATTTTAAAATTTAGTTGTCTACAATTATTATAAAGTTAATCAAAATTAATAATTTATCAATAATATACTCGTATGTATACAAAAAAACAACGAATTTAAATCAGCACAAAGAAGTAAAGTACTAATGTCCGAAAAGCTGTTTTTAATATGCCGTCAACTTTTTCTACAATTTTATTGTACAGATATGTGTCAGAAACAATTTTTACCTGTTCATGGACTATTCAAAATTTAAAAAAATTCCTATGGATATCAAAGCCAATGGGCGAATTTCAGTTTTGAAACACAAATTAAAAGAATACTTGCAACAAAATTTGGCAATACTTCTAATGTTCTTAACTATTTGATTTCGTTTTCATAGTAACATGTCTATATATAGTATAAAAATAATGAATAGTTCATTTGTTGTTTACAACTCTATTTCAATATAATTCTAATTCAATTCTTTATTTTTTTTTTCTCTCTTCTTAATTTTATATCTTAAATTATTCTATAAAATACTTGCCTCAAAAATCTCCAACAAACGCTGAGGCCCTAAATTTTTAATAAATATAGTTTCTCTTTTTTCTGTATTAAAAATAAAGAAACCAATGTAAATAATGTTTTAGAAACTCGCCCACACGGCCATATCTTCGCGCACAGTATGGTTAAAACGCTGAACCAGCGAGTTTTGTTACGGATCATGATAACGAGATAATTTTGAAAATCTTTAGGGAATGAAACAAACCAATTTGATTACTAACTGCAAGTTTAGATCACATAAAAACATAAAAAAGTACAATCGAAACTATCTTTAGATTTCTGCTCATAAAGCGCCTGACCTGTTACAATCAATTGTTGTCAGGATTTTTTTTTTATTTTTGCAACGAACAAGTTATGCATCCCAGCTACTCATATAGAACAATGCAATGACTTCAGTTAATCTGTCTGAAAACTAGCGAAACTGTAAAAAAGAGATGCGGTTATTGCAGAAAATTGTAGCAACACTGTTAAATGTTTGCATGAAGAAAAATGTGTCTTATGTGTACAATTTGATGATAACCAATTGGATTTAGGTCTCATTCCGACGAGGTAGATGCAAAATTAATTAAATATAAGGTTAATTATAATCATTATGCAAATTTTACAAACAAATATTTTTTCGTTCAGGTGAAACCCACTAAATATGCCATCAAATTATGTTGGGTAAATTTCGCAAAAGTTAATTATTTGTCAGAAGAAAATATGAAATAGACACTGCAGTTCATTCTAAAGATTCTGGAAGAAAACTTGTTGCTGATAACTTTCTTTTCACACTATATTATACAAGACCTTCAATTAAAAAAATTAAAAAAAATTTTAGTTTAAGGCCGGGGCACATAGAACCCGTTACCTTTTGTTATTTATTAATTTATTATGTCAATAGCTTTTTACACCCTTACTGACTAAATATGACTAACAAATATAGAACTATATATAAAAATAATTGCTTCAACAATTTATACATAAAGTAATTTTTCTCTTCAGTACGTCATTACTCTCATATAAGTCCATAATATGGTAGAATTTATTGAAGTTAACACATGCGCGACATAAAAGAATCATTATTAGCATATACAGAACGGTAGTATTTTAATGCCAAGAGTTCAAAATTGCGGGTAAGTCTTACAGGAACATTGAAGTTTAGTTGACTAAGTAGGAACTCTAAATCAACATCACCACAAATCATACCCAGAACAAAAAAAGCACTCAGCATCAATCGTCGACTTTTTAGAGTAGGCAATTTTATCAGAGCAAGTCTGCTATGATACGGCGGCAAGACATAAGAATTCCAACCAAGACCACGGAGACAGAAAATTAAAAATTTTATATGAATATAAAAACAAGGATCCCAAATCCCATACTCAATAATTGGTCGAACAAGAGAAGTATATAAAAGTTTTGTAATATAAGGATCTAATATGGTTTGAACTTTATTTAAAATAGCAGTCGTACATCAGTACTTAAAACTGCAAAACAACGGTAGGAAGATCATTGATGAATAAAGTGAACAAAATTGGACGCAGGCTACTGCCTTGAGGGGCACCAGAATGTACTTGAATGATTTTTTATATAACATTCCCAAATTTGACCTGTTGAGTTCTTTGTGATAGATAATACTTGAACCACTTTAAAGCAGAGGTACTAAAGCCCATAAGTGATAATTTGTGCAATAAAAGATTGTGGTTAAATTTATCAAACGCCTTACTAAAATCGGTGTATATCATATCAGTTTCTCTTTTTCTAACTAACAATATAGTAACGGCATAGGCGGTTGACAGAATGAGTACTTTGTTGACGTATATTAAATCAGCTTGATTTTATTAAAGCCCATATTTTCAATTGAGTTCGAGGATGTTCTGGAGTTTCTTTTAATTGTATTTTTTATTTATTTTAATTTTGTCACCACACAACTCAAAGAGCAAAATAAAACCCCGAAAGCTGTCAAACTACTCAACGCACGTTAAAATTTAAAAGTTGCCAAACTTTATTACTTTGCGTCGAAGGAGACGTACGTAATGGGATAAATCTCATAAGAAACCCTTTATTTCAACTTAGTTGTCAGTTGAAAAAAGCTACGTATAAAGTACGACGGGTTGTATCTACCTCGGTTTTAGCTTTTCGATACCCAATATTGTTGTTTTTTAGATATTTGATTATTACATATTTATTCTTAAAAATATTAAGTAATTTTCAAGGCAAATTCATACACATGAACTTAATACTACAACAAGTGCAACGCTACAAAAAACCACAATTACAATATTAAAAATTATTATTATTTAAAAAAATTTTGTTTGTTTAGGGTTATTTTTGAAAGCCTTTGAAATAATAACTTTAACAAATATTATTATTGTTGAAGAAATATGTTCAAAAATGTTTCAAAAATCCGCTGTTCAACTATTGGCTCCGGCCTTCCGTAATGCCCTTCAACGTCGTTATCAACAGTTGATTTCCTCACCACCCACCAAAACAATTTCTACGGGTGTAAGTACACATTACAATTCCATTGAAGACCGCTTTGCTTGCGAGAGGTTACGTAAACGTTTGTTTTTTTTATAATTTTTAAGGGAAACTGTTTTTAGTTGGAGGTATGTGCGTACACATTCTAACACATGTAATTATTTTTTCTTTGATTGCCCTGTATACGCATCATATTTCCATATTGAAAATATTTGAAAAATTAGAAAAACTGGGCTAACTTTTGGTAACAATTAATCATATCGACTCTCATTGTTGCTGTTAACATGCAAAATTTGGTGACACTTTGTTGATGGCTGTAAATGTGATACTGCTCATGGGTTTACCTCATGTTAATGTTTTATCTAAGGCTGATTTGCTAAAGAAACATGAAGAAATATTACAAATTAATTTGGGTTTTCATTCTGATGTCTTGAACTCAAAATATTTATTAGAAGCTTTGGAAAATGTAAACTAAAAACTAAACTAAATGCGGCCATTTGTACGATGGTTGAGGATTACGCGTTAGTATCTTTTTAAATATTGGATTTCCGCAACACTCAAAATCATGCTGCTCTTGTGAAATCACATAGATAAAGCGAATGATTATATTTATAAAGCTTGCGATGCAGGCAATCGAATGATATTGATTTCTATTTGCAGAATGGAAAGTAAATGGAACATTCATTAAAAAAGAAATTTATTTTGTACACGTATTATGTAAATAAAAATTAAATTAAAAAAAAAACTGCATTTAAAATACAAGTAAAACCAGGTCCAGGAGGTTCTTCGTGCTAATACACATTGGCGTCTTCTTAGAAGTCGAATTCGAACTTCGAATTTTCAGCTTTTTTTAAAGCCCTGCAAGGATATGAGAAACACTACAGTTACACAAAGTTTTTCAATTAAGGAATTCGAGTGTGAGTGTGAAACTATTGTTCATCATTTATAGCTAATGCTGCCTTTACACGCTATGTATTTTACAGTGTGTTTGTCAGCTTGAAAATGCATCTGTAATTGCGGATGTTTGTCAAAATTGTACATTTACAGACGTTTTATAATTTTTGCATTTACACTTGAGTTTTTGGTGTCATCTGACATAACCTATAATAGATTACAACAGTATGAACAGTTGTTTTTAAGCAATTAAAAATATTTTTTTTAAGAATATATATAAACACTTTTTTTAATATATATTTTAATACATTTTTAGTAATTTTTCGAATCACAAGTGCTAAGTTCTTGGCGCCATATATAATTGACTTGCAAAACAGCTGATGTCAGATGGTTTGTCAACTGAAAATGGAACACGCTCTAATTGAAATTTTTTGCACCGTAAAAATGGCCTGACATTTACAGAAGCATTTTTTTTAGCTTTTACACACAATGTATGCATTTTGCATTGAGAATTTTTACAAACACACTGTGAAATACATAGTGTGGTTATGATAGCAAGCCCTTCTATTTTAGAAAGGTTTCAGTATCTCTTTGTGATTCTCTATGAGAGAACAATAATAATTAACGATAATTTTCCCTTGCTCCTTTGGAATATTCAGCCCAATTATAAACAGAAATTCGTCACGAAATTTTTCTCTTTTTCCTTTTCTCCTACTATGAATAAAAATATCCTCATTTTATTTTTTGGTCCGTTTTTATAAACCATGTAAAAGGGAAAAAAATAAAAAGCTAAAAAGTAGTTATTCCAAATATATTTAAATTTTGGGTTCTAATCGAAAAAAAATCCCTCACAAAACAGAAGGGAGTTTGAATTAATTGGAGAAATTTTTTCTCGAGAAAAACCTTTCCTCATGAAACAAATTCCTTGCGAATATTTATAATTGTGCTGATTGTCTCATATCCAATTCTTTTTGACTATAAAAAACTTTACGAGTTTTAGCCAAATAATAATCACTCTGGATTACAAACTCTAACGACCAACTTAATTCGAAAAAATTGCAGATTAAAAGCAATCATTTAAATATTTTTGTTTAATTAATTTTGTTTTTCGTAGAATTTAGTTTTTTTTATAATTTTGGTTTTATGAAATTTATTTTTGGTTTTGTTTTTTTTCTAGAAATATCCTATTTGTATTTGTATAAAACTGCATCATTAATAACAATTTTTTAAACTATTTTTTTATAATGAAATATTTTACTTGGAGACATATATATGTACATATAAAACGGCAAATAAATAAATAAAAAATTGTTTCTGCTTGCGTAGCGCAACTTGTTAAATTCATGTTTCAAAAGCAAAGAAAATATAAAAAATAGAACAAAACACAAATTTCCCTATATGAATGTGTTTGATTATGTTTATGACGGACAGGACAAGCAATGAAACCTCTTATGAGAGTGACTTGGCATATTCTTTTTTGTTTATGAACTTCCTCATGCCGTTACAGGAGTATGAGTTTGCTCGTTGACTTCCGTTTTTACTTGTTTTTTATTTGCATGGAGTTCTTGTGTTCAAGTTACTATCAAAAGCACTTAACATACTCTTAACTTACAATAGCATTTATATACTACACATGCATCATGTGTGATTATGTTTTGACTGTGAATAGTGAGTTTGTGTGCTGTTAAGTAAAAACAAGAAACCTCAGCTCAACAACTGAAGTGTTGGTATGTTGCCAGTAACTCTTTTTTTTCTGAAAACAGGCGCATAAAAATTGCTGCACAAACACAAATTTTGGTTTATTATAGAAGAGTGTGTGTTAACATTTACTCTGGATGATACACATATAAAACAACAAAATAAACGAAAAAAACATTGAAAATATTCTATGTAGCAGCAACACTCTTTTTTATAAGTCCAGCGGAGAAATTTCAGTGGCATTGTCAGCGTGTTACACGAATACACCCATATGTGTTAAGTTGATGTTGTAACCTTACCGCACATACAAAAGTACACATACAATATCGCACCCAAGTGGCATCTGCTTTCGACACCTTAATATATGCGCAGTATTTTGCTACCGGTTCTTTAGCATATTTTTCACTCACTTTCCTATTTTTTGTTCGTTATTAAAGTGCAGACAAATATATTAAAAGTGCAGTACACAAAAACAATGTTGAAATAAATTTTCAATATAATTGGTAGTAATCGCTTATCTCTTTTCTGTTAAGTACACAGGAAAAGTAAAAGTTTGGCATAAAGGATAAGTCTATAAAAATTATTAAACCTTAAAATATTGTTGAGAGGAAAAAATAAAACTTGCTCGATTATGATGTAAAATATATAAAAGAAATGTTATTTGATTGGCTTTTATCAATAACTTTTTTTAACTTATGTAAAAATATTGAAAATTTAAATAAGTGTTTGCTCTCTAATTAAGGAGAAATACTGAGTAACATTAAAACTTAAACAATATGTGAATTACGGACGATCCTGTTTGTTTTTAGCATTAAGATTTTAATTAACTGCATCTTAACAATTAATTAATTAGGTTTTCATCCAAATGATTATTATTATTTTGGCTAAAGTTCGTAGAAAGAATCACATACAAGACAATATTCCATAGGTACAAGGAATACATTAACATCAATTAATATCTATTTATACGGCAGAACTGTTAATAGAGTTACATTTTTAATTTTCGTAATACCGCTTCTAGATCATGCATGCATGCATTGGTAACATGAGCTTGTAATAATAACACAACGAATCTGAATGCATGATCGAATTGTTGTACCGACCGCCAAGTCACAGTAAACTGTTCAATATGTTCACTTTGGTTTTGTAAACAGCCCACCAACTAATGCGAATATCCATATTCTTAAAGTGATGACAAGCCGACTAATTACAATGACGAATTCGTGTAAATCGTTGGAGCTCTAATTCTTGGAAAACAATCATACATTTTCCCAAGGCTAAACAAATTAGTCAGTAGCAGAGGAAGCGATGGCCCAGATGCTTAAGACTGCATTTCTGAACGGAATGTGTGGGAGTGAGTGACTGGAAAACTATACTTTTCCACATGCGTCCTAAGGTACAATATTCCGTTCTGTTGGCAGCCAACAGTTCAAAGAGTCTTGGATGTCCCACAAGTGGTAGCTGCATTTCCCTTTCAGGGCCCACTTCTAAACAGCCTAATTTTTGGAATAAATTAAATAGAGAGCAGACTAGCACTTAGAACTGTGTAGCTCATGAACGAACGGGTTAAATTGAACGAAACCTAACTGAACGATGTGGTCTGGTCATTTTACTGCACGCTTTTGGTTCCATAATGTAACGTCCGATTTTGTAGATGAGTTTAAAATATGTTTTCGTTCGTTCAGGTGTCTTTTTTATGTCAAATTTACTTTCGTTCAGGGAATTTTTTATGTTGTATTATTTTGCTTCATTTTAATTTTGATATATTCATCAGAGTTATTTTAAAAAGTTTGCATAAATATACATTTCTTTTGAGCATCAACCGACCCATCATATAATATGTATTTAACTAAAATAAAATATTTAATATTCTAGACAAAAGAAAAATAAATTGTTTCTAATATAAACTTAACTATGATTTTTTAATTATTAATTCTGTTTTTTAAAATAAATTCTTCAAGCTAGTTACATTATTCAAATACTTACAAATACTTATTTTCTTAAGATAAGAATGAATTAATTAAATAGAATTATTGCCGTACTGCCATTCGAATAGAACGATTGAACGAATGTGTAAATTCTTGCTAGTTGAACGAAAATGACCGATCACTGAAATGAATGATTTAACTCACCTCTGGTCCGTGAGATATATCTTACAAATTGTTTCGTAGCTTCGTTTATGGCATATAATTCAGACTAAAAAACGACGCAGTTAGAGATTCGTTTTATTTACGTTAAGTGCATGTAAAAATATTCTATAGGACTTATAATATTTTTTGCGCAACGAACAAATATTTTCAGAATAAGTAGCACATATTTGTTCAAGTTCTTTTGTGTAGAAAATAGTTGTTCATGTTTAAAATAAAAAAAATGTCTCGCGCATAATACCTTGATGTAAAAATAAGAGTTCATTGAATTTTAAAGTTCATTGAAATAGTTTTGAAATATGCTAAATTATGAATGGCACAGCTGTTTCGATTGACTGATAGCCGTAAATCATATTTAGCATTCTTTAAAATCAAATTTATTCAAACTTTGCAATCGATATATACCGTATAAATTACTTGCATGAAAATCATCTTAAGAACTTCGACACAAAAGATAATTTATGTACACACATCCTTTTAAAATGCAAACATTTAGTCACACGCACAATATTGCACAATCGGTTTTTACACACAAGTTTTCTTGAAAACAAGTTATAAAAATTTAAACAGTCAAAACGAATCTTTTTTACGCTGTAACACATAGAATTGATACAGAGAAAAATGTTTCAAATATATTTGTGATATATTAGAACTATTTTGAGGTTATAGTTTTTGAGATATTTTTCAATGATTTTGTTTGTTTTGCGTTATTTAGACAAATTATTTTTTATTAGATGACAAAATTTAAAAATATTTTTGTAATTTTGATTAAATAAAATTTTAGTAGCGAAAGCATGGGATAAATTTTTGTGAGTCTGTATTTATTTACGGATCGATATTGATAATTTTTTAATTAGAAAAATTTTGCAGAAGTATCGATATGTAATGTCAAAGATTAAGTTTGAGTATAAACCGAATGTAATATGTATATGCTTTCCATTTGTAGTATGAAGAGGGTATGAAAAGCTTAGTCTGTTGGACTGTGTTTTGCACATAGTTTATCCTTCGTTAAGGACTCCTCGCTATGTCTGCTTTGAATGCAAACTTCAACAGCATCAGTATTTAAAATCGAAAACTCAATGAATTCTCGCACACACTTGCGCACTTCGAAAATAAAATTGCAACAAGAAAAATGTAAAGCATTTGCATACAAGTATGCAGCAACAGCTTGAAACAATGACAACATTGAAAAGGATATCGTTGCATGATATATGGCATTGGGTCAATAGATCCAATAACAAACCAAACGTAGCGACACATATACAAATGTCGCATAAGCCATGTTATGTTCCGAAAATTGAACATTATTGGCAAAAAATATGCCAATCTGTTATTTATTTGTTGGTCTGTACATTTTCTGGTCAATTAGTTTTCAAGGTAAGAACAATGCAGAACTTAGTTTAAAATTTGTTTGGTTTTTTCTAAGATAAAGTTGAACAGTAAAAATTATATTCATAATTTGGTAAATTAAACTGTACTAAGGAAAGAAATGCAAAAAAGGCTACATATGCAATAGATACTTATGCGTCTAGTTTGCATTATTTGCGTTTTTTTCAAAACGTACTTAAATTTAACATTTGCGATAACAACATGCTTTACAAATGCCAAAGGTTTTAAAATAAATAAAAGAATATTTTTGTACACTTCCATTGTTATTGCTTTGTGCTTTGTAGGAAAATTGCGCTTTCTAAAAGGATTTTGATATTGTAAAATTTATGAGAAACATTATTAGGCTTTAAATATGATTTAAAGGTATATATGAGATTTTTATTATTACATGTTCCATTTTAGGCATCACAAAATTATCCAATTAGGACTTAAATGAGTAAATTTTACACTGACTTCTAAGTTACCACTTGTCTCCGCTTATTTTATTTATTTTTATTTATTTAAAAAATTTTATCTAGCACAACAAGATAATTATCTTATAAATGAAAGTGCTAGTGAATAAATCAAAGTTTACAAAATAGTTTTCAAAATCTAATAAGCATATATAAATTGGTTGCAAATTTAAATAGTAGATTAGTAATAAAAAGCAAACAATTTTGGTAACAAAATATAGAACAAAATTAAAATAATGATAATAAGACATTAAATTTAATTACATAAATATTTTAAATAACTCATTTTTAAACATATTTGCGTTGCTTATATTTTGAATTTGATTTGGTAAGGAGTTCCAAAGACTTGTGGTATAAATTAGAAATTGCCGTTGAGACAAAAGGCTTTTATATTTTTGCTGTATGATTTTTCTACCTCGGTTGGATCTAGCAAATTGTATTTTGTCATGTAAATATGCTGGTTGTTCCGTAGCTATAATTTTATGCAAAAATATAAGACTTTTAAGTTTTAAAAGGTCTACAAAGTTTATCCGAAAGATCTGATACGAAAAAGCAGATATATGATCACGGCGACCTTTCTGAAAGATATATCTTGCGATATTATTGTAGGCAACATTAAGTTTCCTTAAGTCGTTGCTATCACAGTTTGCAAAAATTTCACATCCATATAACAGTACAGGAATAAGATATGTTTTGGCCAAAAGCATGCGGATAGCAAATGGTGTTGAGTCTTTAACAGCCCATAAGTTGCGAAGCATACCATATACCCTTCCCACTACAACGTTAATGTGGTTTGACCATGTAAGTTTATTATTGAAAATAACTCCCAGATTAGATGCCGAACTTACAAAATCTATATTATTGCCATTAATTCTTACTTGAATGTTATCGAATATTCTCCTAGATTTAGAAAGTATAATGCATTTAGATTTTGAAGGATTGATACATAAACCATTGGCAACAGCCCAGCAGTTAATTTTGTCTAAGTCATTGTTAATATTATTTACGCAAATGGTAATATCTGCAGGACTAGTACTATTGTAAAGCTGTACATCATCAGCATACATGTGCACTTTACTCTTAATAAGAATATCAGGTAAATCATTGATATAAAGGCAGAATAGAAGAGGCCCAAGTATTGATCCTTGTGGAACTCCTCTGCTAATTTTAAGTGCGTTTGAGCTATTACCGTTCAGTTGAACAATTTGGGATCGATTTGTAAGATATGACAATATAAGGTTGCAAGCCGAGCTTGAAAAATAAAACAGTTTTTGAAGTTTTTTAACAAGAATCGCATGATCAACTGTATCAAATGCTTTGCTGTGATCTAGAAGAACCAGAAAAGCTACCTTATTTTCATCTAATTTCGATCTAAGATCTTCTACTACATCCACTAGTGCTGTAGTGCAACTTCTACCTTTTATGAAACCAGATTGCCTGTCTGATAGCAAGTTCATATGCATTAAATACTCATTCATTTGCTTTCCCATCAGATTCTCGATGACCTTGGATAAAAACGGAAGAATAGCAATGGGTCTAAAGTCGTTGTTAGTTTTGGGGATAGGAATGATTTTTGAAAGCTTCCATCCTGTTGGAAAAGTAGATTTAGTCAGAATTGAGTTAAATAAATGAGTAAAATAAGGCAACAACTTGGAAGTTAGGGCTTTTATGAAAAGTGGATATACATCATCCATACCGACTGCGTTGGATTTTACCGCTGATAAGCTTTCAAGAACCTCAAGCTGATTGACGCAGCGGAAACTAAAGGTGGTTTCAATAGGGACACTACAAAGGTCATTATAAATGTTAGTTGCTGGTGATGGAATATTAAAATTTACAAATTTATTGTTCAATATGTTAACATCAACATCCTGCTTACAACTTTCAGAGTTTTTCTGACCTATGCCAATTTTTCGTATTTCTTTCCATCTTGCTTTACTGTCAATAGCAGAGGAAAACTTTCTTTCATAAGACAGGGATTTCGCCTGTTGAATACGTTTAGTAACTTCACTCCGAACAGATTTGTAATATTTTCGCAGATCATCAGTTCTGAACCTTTTCCAACGAATGTATGCAGCATCACGTTTTTGCAGTAGTATTTTTATTTCATTGTTAAACCAAGGTTGCTGACCAGCTTTCACCCGCTTGGTTTTCAAAGGGACACACAAGTCGCACAATAGCTTAACATTGTCCTGTATAAAGGATAGTTGATCATCCACGCTATCAATTGTGTATAGCTGACTCCAACATATGTTGTCAATGCTTTGATTAAGCATTAAGTAATCGATATTACGAAAGTCACGGAATGAAAAGAGAGTATCGTCATTGTTCACAGGCAGATCATAAGTCAAAAATAGTATATCATGCTTTGAGAAAACAGATGCTGATAGTTGGTCATAAAGTATAACTTTAGATTTGTGATTGACAAACACTAAATCGATTAAACTGTTAGACATTGCACTATAGTGTGTTGGAGTATGAGTATTTACAGGGTGAAGATCTATAGTATGCATTGGTTCTATTAAGGGATTGTCGACTAAAAGATTATTGTTAAAATCACCCAAAATAACAATATCATCGTACTGGACGGATATATTTTCAAGTATAGTAATAAAGGGATTGATGTTCATGCTGCTATTTGCCCTATACACACTTCCTAATAACAGCTTCTTATTGTGTAAAGTTGAAATCTCAAGAAATAAATATTCAATTTCACTGTCAATATTAGTTTTGAGTTTTACCTTGCAAGATATCCCGTTACGAACATATATTGCTACTCCACCGCCCTTAGCTTTTGTTGGAACATTATTGACAAGAATTTGCCTATCAGAGCGGAAAAGTTTGAAACCTGATAGACTGAAGACAGAATCTTGAACATCTAGTGGAAACCAAGTTTCGGAGATACATATTATATCAACGTCAGCTGAGACAAATTGATACCTAAACTCATCCATTTTATTTCTTAAACTTTGTGCATTTAAGTGCACAATTTTAAATCCAGTCTTATATTTTGATATTACCCTGATCATATTATACACAGAGTCATTGGAACTATAATTACTTAAGTTGGACATAAGTATATAAATGAGGTTGTAGCAACGCAGGCAAAGATTAGACCAATGTGAACATTGGGTGCATTACGAGTTAACGTAAAAAGGAGTTGAACAAGGATATTGTTACTAAATATATAAAGTGTAAATAGGCTCATAATTATTGTTATAGAATTATAAAATAAATAACTAAGTATCGCAGAGGATTGCAAGTTAAAAATAGGATTAATGCGTAAAAAACATGTTAGTCGTTTACTATGTGTTAAGGTAGGCATTGCGGACTTCACTTCGGTTTTCAGCAATATTCGGATCCACAGAATCAGGAAATAGTTCGTGTAAATGCCTGATGTCATCAATTTGTTGAATGCTGTCATTAATAGTCCTTTTTATATACACTGAGCCACGCATGGTAAAAGCACTGAAGATAATTTTTTTCTTTTTAAGACGAACAGCAGCACGAAAAATTTGAAAATTATCTCGTGTTAAGTTTTCATTGATAAAAAATTTATTGTCTGAATTAAGTCCCAGATGTCTTAAACAGAAACAAAAATCCTTATTTACTTTCCTATAATTTGCAAATGATTTTAGGAAGAAATTTTTGTCATAAACAGACCACATTTTAACTATAATAACAGCATCCCTTGAATTGGTTTTGTATTTGTTATTATGGTTTTGTAACCGATAAATAGATTTGATTGCAGGAACCGTAGTATTAATGGTGTTGCAGATAGAGCAGAATATTTCCATTAGATTTTCATTTTCATAAAATGGTATTTCATTTAACCGCAACTCACACGCAACAGTGTTATTTTCTTGCAGCTTAATTTTCGTTTTCAAAGAAGAAATTTCCTCTTGCATACTTTTTACTTCATCCGCGACTGTTTCCAAGACAGAAACTCTTTCATTAAGTGCATGTAATTCGTTTTTCATAATATTGAATCTCTTATCAAGATCATTTAAGAGCTCTTCTTTATATTCACTGAGTTTAGTTTGCATTATTGTTTCAAGATGCTCAGTGAGTTTATCAAAACGTTTATCCATTATTGTAACTAGCTTAAATGGTGATTCAGTTACACGAGAAGAGTTACAAGCATTACTAAGTAAAGAGTCACGAATTCTCTCTCTTACATGGCTATGCACAGGAGTGCCAAAAGTTGTTGTTTTTGTTTTGAGGTTACTCTCCTGTGTACTTACACTAGTAGTTGCCATGTTTATATCTCTATTTAGTGAGTTATTAATTTTGTGTGTATTTTTGGCGGTTTTAGATTTTTGTTTTTTTGTTGTTTTAATGTTTACTTTGTTTTTTCTTAAATTATACATGGAAGATTTATTGGTAAATTTTGTATTTGGTTGTCTCTGTTTTATTTATTTTCTTTGTTTACTGGTTTACACAAGTTGATTAGTATGTACTTAACTGAGCACAAAAATATTTCTTGATGTTGTTGTTATTGTTTTAAGTGTTGTTGTTGTCTCCGTAGGTATTATGGTAATTTATATTGAAATATTTATTTTGTATTTTTTTTACTTGTCTTTTTTAGTGCACTTGTTATTATTGTTTTGTATAAAATTTGTAATATTTGTTCTTTAATTTGTTTTAGTTTATCAGTATAAAACAATTTTTGTATTTTGTTTTCTAATGTTGAATTTCATTAGCAATATTAGGGTATATTAGGTAATATTTAAACAAGTTTTAGAAAGAAAATCAACGGAGAGGCCAAAAAACACGTCTGTACTCTTAGATCACAGTTCATTATTAGCCATATAACCTTATCTCTTTTTTTCCTAGAAGAAAGCTTTTTCAATACACTTGACATACTGCGCTACAAATGTACGCTCAAATCAATAAAGTATAAATTTCTTTAAAGGTTTTTCATATTTTAACCTTTAGAAAAGGAATAGTATGAAAATATTATTTTAAGAACGTAAAACATAAAATATCGTAAGACCATTTTTGGTCACTTTTTAATTTAAAAGTTAAAGTAATATATTTTACTTCCTATATTCTTTTATTGTTCAAGTGTAGATACATATTCGAAATAAGTTAAATATTATTTGTATAGAACTCACAATCTGTTTTTATATATTAGAAGTAAATAAATACTCATAGACTCAGTACTCCTTTAATAAATATTAAATTTGTTTAGACAACAAAACCAACTTAAACTTGTAACTTAGAATCCTTGTAATTTAAAGAAGTGCAAAAAGAAAAACGACAAAAAATTACACACTTTAAAAGCACTAAGTAGATGTAGATTTATTTTTGTTTTTATTTTTCAAAGCAAATGTATATTTAAAATATAGAATTACTGGCATATGAAGAAAATAGAAATACACTAACACATATGCTCATAAATACAAATATCGCATATGTATATGGATTTGTATTTACTTTACAAGTAAATGGTTATTTTCCACATTATTTTACACTATCGTAGATCTTTCAATTTGTCTCTTCTTAAAAGTATACTTATAAATATTTCAAACATACAAAGGAATGAGCAAAAAGCAACAAAACCACATATATAATGATGTTAAAAGTGTGAAAATATACAGTAAAGAGCAAAACTTGCAAAAAAAAATATATATTTTTTTTACTTTTTTAGACTTTAATAATTTTACTAAAAAATGAAAATCAATGAAGGAATACACAATTCCATTGTAAATACTAAATTTTATGAATGTTGCGTATAGTTTCTTAGTCGAAAATTATAATTCAAAACACCAACCACATCTTTATCAACTTTATTCAATGAAACAGATTATTATACATATACATATATAAAGTTTGAAATTTCTTACTCTTTAGTTTTATCAAGTCTAGATCTAATCCTTGCTCTGTTACAAACTAAGAAGGCTCATGACGTCCGACCTCTCGAAGCAATAAATCATCTGTTCGTGGGGCATCCCGCTTATGATTAGTCAAGCAAGGAGTATCAGATACCGGCAAACCTGATATTTATTTTTACAAGAATCGGAGGAACACTAATAAATTAGTCTAACAAAATATAACACCCAATCAGACGATAAGTCTTCCAGAACGTAACAAGAATTTGTCGAATCTCCCACTTCGGCAGCAAGTCTGTCTGTGGAGTAGCAATTCGTGCTCTACAGGGGAATTAGAAGAAAATGGGAAGTAGAAAAAGTTTCAAAAATTTAAATAATAAAGATTTCGTAATTAAAAAAAAATAAAAAATAAAATCATGCTGATAATTTTAAATCTTGATTAAAAAAAATATAACACTGTACCACAGGTTATCTACAGAATACAATACTTTAAATGATATAAAACTAAAATCAGAGACTGTTAACGATAAAACTGCGGTTTCAAATTTCATTTTAGATGTCCGATTTTCTTTTAAAGAGTTGAAAGTTTTCATTGCATAAAACTTATAACACAAAATATAAAAAATCAGGCATTTTCGAAAAATTCACCGAATGATGAAAAAACTTGATATTGATTCATTAAAAATTTTATAAATCGCTCTTAAGCACATCAAAAAGGAAGGAAAAATTAATTTTTTTTCAAAAACTTCAATCCATTAATAAAAATTAGACTACACCTAAGCTGAAAATGGATACTAATCTTTAAAAAATACTCCATCAACTTTTTTTTAAATTTTCACACAAATTTTTTTTTTTTAAAAGTACAGCTTAGAAACGGCCAAAATATCATGTTTTTAGCTTCACTAGTCCAATGAGCAGCAAAAACCGTAATATTAATCCCACATTATACCTGTATTTCCAGGACTTAATGTTTTTACTTTTTCTTCACACATACTAAGGATGAAATTATACACTTTGAATATTCCACTAGAATCACATTAACCTTAAACTCATTACTTTTGCTACAAAAATCGATAGAATAAAACTTTAGTAGTGGAAACGATATTATAATATGAGATGCAATAAAAGTAAATAAAGTGGAAAACTAAATATTTTTGGAGGGTAACAATATCACTATAATAATAATAATAATATAATTTATTTAGAAAAATTTTTTTTATTTTAACAAAAAATATTTTGAAATCCCAAAATAAATAATAATCAAAAATAAAACAATGGGGAATCTCATTTTATCATAGAAATAGTAAGCTTAAGTACTGCATATATTAAATATTGCAATTACAAAATATAAAAATTAGTTTTCAACTTTTTCTATAAAAGAAATATTTAATACGTTACTTTATTTAAAATTTAGTGACACATATTAAAATTTTTTTAGCCCCATTAAAGAGATTCTACAGAATCACTTGCATTCTGTGACAGATTTGTTTTGTTTTTCTTTTTAAATTTATTAAATATAAAATTTCTTATATATAAAAAATCTATCGATCAAAACTTTTCAAGAATATATAGCAGTTTTTTGGCATTTTTAGAGCGACAAGTTGACAACTAAGCTTAAAGTTGCTTCTAGAGGGGAAAACATCTGACACAAAAGAAATCACGTGGAGAGTTTCCAAGTAGCAACCACCGGTTCTAATTAAAGGACTTTACATACAATTCACTTGTCACTTTTACATGACGTTGTTATTCAAACATATTCGATCGTATAAGAACGTGCGATTAAATTAATCGTCCACGATGCCGTATTCCCATCGCGTAAGTTCAGTAAAACGGGAAAAACTGTGTCAAGACGGCGACTCTTCCAAATGACTCATATACAATGCGCCTAATAGAATAGTGTAAGACAATTTTATTCCTACTTCAGACGAGTGTTACATGAATCGCGGTAAAGAATCTCCTACGATGCGCGGAAAAGGATCGCGCGATACTCTTTTTGGGAATTATATTTTTTAGTAACAAATAGTAATAATAAATATGTATTGTAATTACAAAATCACTTTAATTTAAAAAAATTTATTGCAATTTAAAATAAAAAACCACTTTAATAAAACAAACATAATTTAAAAAAGTAATATACGATAACTGCGAAATAGCAATCGTTCAATAGTCGGCAGAACACTCAAACGACGATTGTGGGTTGATGTCCAACAATCATCAAAATCAACGTCAAAATGAGTAAACGACGTTGAATTCGTTCAACAATCGTCAGAATGACTCTCAAAAACATCATTTGGGTGAGTGAAATGTAATTTTACTCCAACAATCGTCTGGACGATTAAAAAACGAGTCGCGAAATGATCGTGCTAGTCAAATAACCTTTTAAATGCTAGCTGGGAAGGAATCCGATATGACATGAATGTGCTTGTTTAGATAAAGTTACTATTAGTGTGCGTTGATGCTCTTTTTACATTGTAAATAAAGAGAACAACATGTTGCTCTCTCGATGATTTCTACTTATCCGGGTTTGACATGAAAAGGATGATCAATGTGTGTAACCTTTATAAATTTGTTGTTAATTATTTCAAACATGTAACAATACTAATTTTTGTTTATTTATTATGATTATATATTAATGAAATGCTCAATTGTACGAGTATGTTGTGGTGCGAAAAAAGTCAAAATTGTTCGAGAACTGATAGCATTTTTTTTGATTCCCTTGAACACTAAAGGCCGTGTCACATAAGACTTTGTCACTTTGCGTGACATTTCTGACTTTGACGTAAAAGCACCAAGCAAAAAATGTATGTCACAATAAAAAGTTTGGCAATACGCGCGCTTTATTTATTTGTTTACCTATGAAAGTGGTTGGTCTTTTTTACATAAATTTAATTATTTTAAAATGTGTTTGCACGATTTATTGGAATTATTAGTTATTATTATTACAAAAAATATAGAAAACTGAAACAGCTATTTTTCAAAGCGCACAAAAAGTTGAGAGTTGCCTAACCTTATGCTTCGCGTTGCGTTAAAAGTTTTTATGTGACATGTTTCGTATAAGTATGTACATTTCAACTTAAACGGCAAAGCGTAATCGTAACGCAAAGCGAAGCAAAAGTCTTATGTGACATGGCCTTAGGAAAAATTACGAAAGTTTTCAAATCATATCCATTTTCACCGATTATAGGACGGGCACAAGTACTTTCAGAATAATTGATTTATGGCTTAATTATTTAAAATGCTTGTTAAAGCTATGTTTGATTTTCTATTTTGTTCTATGATATAAAACTAATTTATGGCTTTTGATCATTATAGTTTTTAGAGTACTCTTAAGTTCTGTTTCATTTATCATAGTTAGCACGTCGGGAGCATATCCTCTTTTTATGCGCGTCTATATTTAATTAATTAAGTATCATAGAGATAAGAGAAATATTTCAGTGCCTCACATATGATTAGTGCATTTCAAATATAAAATGTTATGACTGGTTCATTAAGAATAGCGATATGATCCTTCATCTTACTGAAAGAAACAAAAGAATATATTAAACAAGAAAGAAAAAGTTAAGTTACAAGCTCTAAATAATAATGATCCACAATATTCTGAATTCAAAATTATATGTGTATCGGCTCCATATTAAAAAGATTACAAGAAGATACATCAGAGAATATTTAGGAACAGATTTCCAAGCTTTTAATTACTAGTTATTCTGATTTGTCTGAGGTAGTACGTCTTTATGTTGCCTTTATTTGCTTTTAATGAGTTAAGAGAGTTTCGCATTTTTATTTTTTTGAGTTGCAGTTCTCGTAGGAGAGAAATAGAAACATATTTTTAATAGTGTGAGCATATATTTATACTTCAAGTTTTATACGTTTATGTGTACTTTACTTTATTTCTCTAACTACTACTTCAATGTTTGTGCTTCACTTATTCAATTGGAGTTTTTTCACTACACGATTTTTGAAAAAGGTTGCGCCCAAAAAAGTTTGAGGCAAGTAAGGTGTATTGTGAAATACATACGAGTATATTTGTATAATTACTGTACACAATTATTTTTCTTATTTTAAATTAGCTCGGATTTTAGGGAAAAATCATAAAAGTGTAATAACTCCGAACGAGTCTGCTTTAGCGGAGCAGACAGTAGTCGTAACCCAGCGAATAAGTTCTTCCTGTACAAGCAAATTATATAGAATATGTAGTAAGTAAAGTCTCTTTACGATATCCTTCAGTAGAGTATTGAACGCTTAATATTTGAAATTAGGTTTGAAATTCATTACGTATTAAATATGTGTGTTAAATAAATATGAAATATACCATTAAACTTGTTTAAGTTTAGAATTTTCCATAAAAATTTGAAGCGTTTAGAAGCATTTCATTTTTAAAACTAAAGCCGTCAGCGTATCAGAAATTTTCTTAGATCTTAAAATACTATTTAATTGTATTCTGAACTGATATTTGCTTTTACAAAAAAATCTTTTTGTTTAATTTTTCGTGCACAAACTCTGTCGCCAAACTTAGCGCACACATCTAGTTTGATTGTAAAAAAGTCTATGTACAGGACAAGTATCGTTTAAATAAACTAGACCATATTTTACACACACCAATTGCTTAGTATGCATACATAAATATGAACGTATGTGTGTAAGTATTTCCTCTTTTAAACTTTATTTAAACCTTTTTAGTGTGATTTACAGCAACAGCAAAAAAAACAGTAATAATTTTTCTCATTAGACATTTTACTTTTAAGAACTACTAAGAAAAAATGAACTGCAAAATAATAGAGGAAGTGAATAATTTTCTTTAAACTGTGCACAAGTATTTAATGTGAATTTTGTATGCTTTTACTAAAAGTTGTCGTTGTAACAGAGATCTGCATGATTGCGAATCAAATGCCATAATTTTGCATTTTCTCAAATGAATATTGAGCTAACACTTAACCTTAAAAAATGCATGCTTCAAATCAACGAGGCTGTTGTTTATAAATGCAGGTCGGTGTTAGAAATTTCTGTTTATTCATATGATTCATAAAAGCTATGAATCAGTATGATTGTCTTGAAAATATTTTAAAAACGTTCTGACAAATGAAGTTTTATGGAATATTTTTAAGGCGTAGCTGTTTTATTTTATTATAAGTTTTAAAAAGAGAAAAATTATTACTGAGCACAAAACGAGGAGATAGATTTTTTTCATTTTATTATTATTATAATTGATATGTATTTTGGAAGAAATTAATATTTTTATTATCTTAATACTTTACAAAACAATCAAACAGCACTTACAAAACAAGGATGAGTTATAGACAGTCAGTTGTTAGATAGTTAATACTGCAAGCAATATCACTAGTTCATATTGATGTTAAAAATCAAAACAAAAGCAGAGTAAATGTAAGTGGAGAGCGAAAGTGAATCAACTCATGCTGATCTCTGCTTTATAAAACGAAAGTTGTTTTTTGCGTGTGTTTCTTAAATTCTTATATTTTTATATTTTATATAATTTATATTTTTATTTTTTAAATATTCCTTGTTTTATAATTTTTTTGTTAATAACTTAATATAAATACTCACTCATGAATGAATACATTCTCAAGCTAAATTGGAAGAAGGATATGAAAAATATACTATTTGATGCGTTAACGATGAGTGCTGTATATAAATATTAATCTATTAGTTTTGTCCTGAATTCAAGAATATGAACATAGAGCGTACTTGCTGCAGCAACACATACAACTATAAAAAAATAGTGGTTACGCTTACAAAGAAAAATTTTCACAACTGTTAGTATCCGGTAGTGGCAGCGATGAAGATACCCCAGAACTAATCCCTGAGAACAGTATTGTAAGTGTACACACACACCTTTTCAAAATGAGGTCAAAATAGCAGTAACCTGGCTAAAGAATAATAAAGCAGCAGGAGCCAATGGGTTGTCAGTTGAAATCTTTAAGGCCGGAGACAACAGAATGAGAATACGTATGCATGATTTCGTCTATACTATCTAATTAAAGGAATACATACCGGATGATTCCAACATCAGCATATTATGTCCCGGGCATAAAGAAGGAGACAAGACAATATGTGGAACATAAAGAGAAATAAGTATCTTTTCCACCGGATACAAAATACTCTCCAGCGGAGTGTCTGCAAGATTTAAATCTAAAGTCGGCGACATAATTTTGCGATATAAATGCGGAATTAGAGGTGGCAAAACCATCATACATCAAATGCTGGAAAAGTCTCACGAAAAAGACATCATCTATTTGTCGACGAAAAGGTCGATCTGCAGTTAATATCGCAAAGAACTTCTTCGAGCAATTCAGTACCATACGAGATTTAAGACAGGAAAATAGTGTAATTTTTTTGACATTCTACCGGAAAAGGTTCGAGTGAAAAATCTTTGTAAAACCGAAAGAACAATCTGCGTGGGCTGGGTCTTGTTGTAAGAATGAATGAAGATCCTCCAGCTAAAAAGTCATTTGAATACGAAACTGGTGACTGATCACGCAAAAGGAGAAGCCCGATGGAAAGATCAAGTGAAGGAAGACATTTCGAAACTTGGAATTCGGTAAATAGGAACAAACGTTCTGTAATAGCCACCTAAGTAAGTAAGTGGTAAAGCTTATTTTGTAAGATATATGCCACGTCTGACCTTACGTTCAGAGTCAGCTAAGAAATAAATTACTATTATTTTTTAAAATTTGTTTCCTTTAAAGTAGTTTAACGGTGGATTTTTTAATTTTAATTAATTACTATACAAATATTCCAAGAGAAGTCAAATAACCCAGGATATCGCTAAAATTCTCTTTCATCTCTGAATTAGAGCCTCTTAAAAGTAGATTCCCTTATCCTTGCCATAATACAAAGCAGTAGCGAATATTTTAGGAACTTAATATTCCTAACGCAATAAAATGCAACAATTTTTTAAAATAATTTCTTCAATACATTTTTACAAATTTATTACAGGTCAAACTTTTACGTGGCTTCCACGCAGAAAAACTAAATATGATCAATTATTTTCACAGATATTTTTAAATACGAATATTATGACCGGTAATTTTTAAATTCATTATTTTGAGAATCCATGTATTTTTAAAATTTTTAAGTGCTCTGCTAGGCCACTCACATACAGAGACAGTTCGTGTTTTCTGGGTCAAAATATATGCTATTGATAAATCATTGTTTATAAGACTCAGCTCCATTAATTAAAAATTATATTTAGAAAAAAACCGCAAAATTCAGAACTGTAACTCTCCTTTGGTTGTACTTTAGTTTGCAATTTTATACTAAATTTATTCTCTAAGTTTTAATCATTTATTTCTAGTTTTAGAAAATAATTTCCTTGAAAATTAATTTCCCTTACCTTTCATTCGTATATGCTGTGGTTTTTTGCAGTAAAATAACGGAGATTGCAACACTAATGAGCATTTTGTGGCAATGGGAGATGAATGTTATAATGAATTTTGCTTGAAGACGCTACTTTCGTAGATATTAAGATTAAAAAATTACACAAACACATCTATATACAAATCTTAGTAAAGTAATGAAATATAAAACAAAAATTTCAAAAGCAAAGCTTAAGATAGAAATATATATGTATATATAAAAAATTACTTAAGATTCCATTAAATTAAAGCAAACATAATTAAAAATTGTAAGTAAATATTAATTTTAATGGTGAGTTAGTTCTTAAGAATGTATCTATTATTCTTTAAATAAGTGCCCACTTTCAAACACTTAAACACCTGCATTTCGGCTTATGCATAATAAAATAATAGAATAGTTTAATTTAGTTGTCTACAATCACACAAATTATAAACAGATTATGAGAAATGTCATTGACTGCGACAACATCAAACTCTATATCATTAACACAATTTATTTAATTAAATTTCACTCATTTGCCATTTAATTAATTTATTTAATAGCACTTTCATAAACATAACACACACTCTCCCGCGCTCTTGCACACACGACCAAACAACCAATTTCCTTTAGTAAATATATAAAATCGAAATTTAACCCTTCCTTGCATGATTTTTTTTTTGGTATATATACAGTGGTTTATGTAATTGTTCATGCTCCAGATTAAGGAAAAAATATATAAACAAGTTTTTTTATTAGTTAATAAATAAAAAATATATTTGTATAAAACTATTCCATTAATGTTTCCACATTCACCACATGATATTGTGATTCATCTATACCTTAAAAAGTTGCAGCAGCCACAAAACCTTTTAAGCTCTTTGACAGTAAATTTGGAAATCTTGTTTAATGTAAAATGTGCCAACTCTCGTCCATGAATTGACTCAATCTACGCATTCTCTATTTTGACACCTTAACTTCTCGAGCACTTTTGTACCGACAATTTCGGAATTTGTCACTGGTTAGTCAAATAAATAGAAAAAAGCATCCGACATAAAATATAACAAATTATCATTCTATTTTACAGGTGAAATAACTGCGTGATTATGTAAATGTCACCTGTGTTTTTGACATTTCAATAGGAATTTCGACAACGACAACACTAAAAGTAAGCCATGTTTATTTTATATGACAAACACTTTCAGATAACATTGAGAAAAATCCAGATATCTAAACCTTTTTTCTAACCACAACAATAAAACCTACAATATTGAAATTTCATTCCAATTTATTAAAATTTTCTCAACAACATTCGCTTCACAGTACAGCCGCTTGTGTCCATTTTTTATTATGTATGTAAATGCTCTGATAGGTTAAAAAGTGAATAAAAGTCATCAAAAAATTAAATATTTAATATTTACAATATTAAACAAACAAATGAAATGTGTGATAGACGGTTAGACGCTCTGACGGATAGTAGAATAGCACATTGAAAAAAAAAATAATTATATAAAATAACTGATATTCCTCCAGGCTATTTCAATTGATTTAAATTGGAATTAAAATATGCAATACAATTATTTATTTACAGTTAGATGGGATCGATGAATCCAACGGAAGGAGGGTTGAGCTGCAAAACAATTGTTGTTGTGTTGTTAAATTGCGAATAGATAATATATGTCAACATTAGTATTGAGGAAACTTTGACGTTGAAGTAAAATTAAGAGTTTTGCAAGCCTTAGGGGATAAATGACGTTAAATTAGCTTTTAAAAATGTTTTGTAAAATCTAAGTCAGTGAAAAAAGTTATTTGAAAAAGCTGAAAAATTTAAATTTAGTCCTTTTCCATTCTTTTTAACAAATCTTGAAGAAAATGGATTCTCATTCACAAATATAAAATTTTTTACATGTTCTTTGCAGTTGTAAACGACTTTAAAGAATCTAGATCCACACAAAATGTCCTTTCTGTAATATTGTACATTTCGAAGTTGAATTTTTTTAACTGGAGTTTTGTCCACATCGAATTCGATGAGTCCATACATATTTTTTCATTTCAGCACGTTCAATAACTAATAGTTCAATGAAAAATAAAAAGAAAATAATGCCGAATCAGTGAAAGTCTAACGATCTCAAATTATGCACCGCAAGATTGTTATTTTTCATTTTCAGATTATAAAAATTTCAGTCCGGAAAAATTTAATGAACAATAAAAAAACGTGTGCAAATTGGAAAAATAATTAAAAATAATTTTAGCATTTTCAAGGCAGAACAAGGCCACGAAGTTAAAAATTAATTTCATGAGTAAACGACAAAAAAATGGGCTTAACTGAAAGCGCTAAAAACAACATGACCAAATAAGACTTATTAAGAATTTTGTAATCTTCAATGAAGTACAAAGGATACATAATAAAATAAAAAATTATAAAGGACACATATATTTCTCGCTTATGTATCCTACAAAATGCTAAATGGGCTTAAATAATTTTCATTATGAATCTATAGAAAAGCAAAAAACTTGATAAAATTCATACTATTGTGATTACGGAAACGAATTTCGCAGAATAGTGTCACTTAATAAATCGAAATTAATAATACTGTTCTAAAAAATTGTACCATCAAGATGTTAGTCCGTTTTTCTTTTTAGGTAAACAATATGTAAATAGTTTTTATATTTTTAATAAAAAACTATAGAAAATTAATATGTATAACATTTTTTTATATAGTGAATATTAGATTATGAAAATTTAATCAATTCGTCAACTTAGATTATTATTATCTTTAATTCTGGAAATAAATATGTTTAAATTTAAATAATTTTTGCATTTCGACCATTTAGGTTATGGAAATTTTCATTAATTTACATTTTTGTTAAAGCAATTTCATTGTATAAATAACCTAAATACCTTAATCATCAATGCAATTCTTTTTTTAATATTTTTTTACAAAATCATTCTTGCGGTGGCTTTGGCATGTCTGCGGTAATTTTTTTAAACCATATAAAAAATATTGTAATTATATTTGTAAACCGAGAAATAAAACAATTAATTATTACATAATGTGAAAAAAATTTATTTGTTTTAATTTCATAATAAAATTATTTATTGTTCTTTTCATGTAGATATCATAAAATCGGTGTTAGAAAGTGTGTGCTTTAATTTGTAAACGAATTTGGGAGGATGATAACGACACACTTGAATTTATATAGTATTTTATGATTTTTCAAGTTTTTTCTCTGATATTACTGCATGCAGTTTACTGCAATGCGCGCTGTATTATAATAACAATGATATAGAGTATTTTCTCTATCTTGGATCTGTGGAATTGTAGAAAACGTTTAGTAAACAAGAAAAAGTGCATTAATATCAAGTATCCACCTAATCCACATCAAGTCGAAGTCTTCGGCGACAGAGCTTTTCATGACTACAGTTGAGAGATAAACTTCAATTTCCTAAGCTAGAAGACGATGTTCATGTCTCCACTGTCAGCCAAAAACTAATCCTATCGTACCAGAAAATTCTCCCGTTGCTATGTAGTTGCAACATAGCTCGCCTTATACTTCGAGTGAACTCGGGGAATAACCTCTTTACCATATCGCTTGCAGTCTCGTTTTGTTATCTCCAATTACTTAAAACACGAACTGTTTAGTCAGTATTCCTGGCCAGCACTAAGCCAACCGAGAGCTTGCTTGCAGTTGTAGGCATGTTGAGATACAACCCGTACTTTTAATAGTAGACAAGAGCACCCAGCTGATTTGAGTGTTGAATGTAAGTTAATTTTTTATTAAAATAATCTAATTTATCTCTAGGTCAATTTTTTATGAAAAACGTTTACAAAATTTTATTAGTTAACCGATATTTTGCCATTTCATTGTATGGCTTCTTCATGGAAATATAAAAAAAAAATTTTACAATAATCAAAAATCAAAAAATTGTCAAAATTAAATTATCAAAAAATGAACAACTTAATAAATACGTATGTACACGAAAATAAAATATTATAATATATAAATATATTAAATTTCCGTTTCCGTTCTTATATAATTAAATATTTGGTTATTATATTTTATTTTTATGTACATACATACGTATTTATTAAGTTGTACATATTTTGATATTTTAATTTTGAAAATTTTTTGATTTTTTTGTGTTTTGATTACTGTAATAAATTTTTTTTATATTTGCCTGAAGAAGCCACACATAATCCCTACCCGGAGAAAATGACTTTTATTTGCAAATAACTGAGCGAGTTTTCATCAAACCTGAGAATCCTGCCGACTCAGTCATTAAATTTTAGACTTAAAGCAGAAATTGCAAACAAAAATGATTTTACTGCAGAACTTCTTACTTTTTTTCATCTTGTCTTTTGTTTCTACTTAACTTAATAGTATCCACCCGGGTAGGTATATCGAAATTTATATGAATATTTCTAATATAATATCAAAGAAAACATCTGAAACTTTTTGAGAAACAAAACATCTTGTATATCAATGGATTTCCGTTTAATGAAATTAAAAATTATACAAAAAAGTGAGAAAAAGTATGTATATATTTATTTATTTACGCAAATTGTGAGAAGATGAAGATGTGCCCATATGACATACTTCGCACTTTGTCTGGGTGAAAAAATTTCATTTTTCTAAAGTAGATATATTAAAAAAATTTAATGCTTAAAGATGTTTGACAGAACCAAACTATTTTCTCTGTGTATACAAAAGTTCAACCGCATGTGCGTTTGTCTGAAACTGTCCGCTACAAACTCAAATGCATGTGTACGTTCATGTAATAAATTATTAACGTCTTACTTAGTAAGTGTGTGTATATTTGTTTCTTAATTTTCGTTTAATTTTTTTTTCATTTTTGCTCTTGTTTCACTTAATTTTATGTCTTGTAAGTTTATGTTTTCATAGATACGTGACTGTTGAAAAATCGCACTTAAATAAGATTAATGAAGAATGTTTTCTATACAAACACTTACATTCTTTAAATGGATTTACAAATGTAAATATATAAAAAGATAAAGGGTCAGCCAATTTCGATTGACTAATTTAAAATGCTCTTAACCTTTTTTAATTTAATTTAAGCTCATAAGAGTATGAACAAAAATTTATTTTTAATTGGGTATGAAAAATACATGTTTTTTTATCTCAGCAGTTAATGGCTCCTTTGAATACATTTCGCTTTAGGTTGCGCAACTTCTTAGGCTCCAATTTAGCAATTTATGTACGAATGTTCTCCTTCAGTTGCTTAACAGTTTATGGCGTAAACGCATTTCCTACGCACAAAAATAAGTCGTCATAAGCTTGTATTTATTCTATCGTATGGGTAATGAATCTATTTGCATATTGTAGCCCTAAGCAATATCTTTTGAGTAACTAAAATTTTATATGAGAACATCCTCATACTAACTTTAAAAGTCCTTCGTAACAATATTCTGGAGATGCCTGATTGAAAAATATATCGACAAGTGGTCACAGATGGATTCGTGTAGATAATTTAACTTACAACTTGTGCAATGCAAACAGATCGCTAAGCAACTCGTCGTGAGTCATAGTCTACTGTCCACTGACTCTAACAACGCAACATTAAGTTTCGTATCACGAATAAACTGGGGGACGGAATGTTCTTTGACCGTCCGGAAATATAATAAATTTAATAATTTTTATTCGCTCTTCCATTGCGTGCGATGAAATCATAAAATTTAAAAATGTTAAAAGTAAAAATGTCATAAGCATTATAAATCAGTCAGTCGATGATGGCCCACCCTGTATATGTATTTGACCGTATTAAGTAAATATTTATAAGACGTTATATTGTACAAAAAAAATGAATATACACATGTTAATAGATTTACAAAAATTATCTGCATATATCTTTATATTCATTTTTAATGTTAAGAGCATTTTTAATACTTCTACACACGTGATGCAATTTACTTTAATTGCTGCTACAAAAAAACAAAATTTTATTAAATTTGGTCAGTTTTTACAAGTATTATCTTCAAGTGTTCATTTTATTTATTTTTAAAGAATGTACATATATGTAGGTGTGTTAATATGTCCTTTTATTAGTCATGACAATGTTTTTTTAATAAATGATATTATTTAAAAAGAAACTTATATAGTGTGTGAATACATATTGCTATTTCATATAATTTTTTTAGAAATTCATAAAGAATTTATTTAAAATAAGAAAGTATAATATTAATATGTTTTAATACATTTGTGCAAATTTATATTGTTGCATTATTTTTACTCGTATATATAAATAAATTCTTTATGTTTTAAATTTGAAAAACTTTAAAGTAATTTAAACATTTAAAGTATTTACAATAAGTATCTTAAGATTTTAATATGACTTTGTGATATCTTAAAGTTATTATTGCGACATCGATATAAATTACTTTTATGGAATGAGTATACCTGAGACGAATGACGAACTTCGCACTGCGTCGTTTACAACATAATTAAATTGAACGAACTAGATATTCCTTTTGACATCGATGATTTTCCCTGGATATTTTTATACTCTCTACATATCAGATTATACATACAAATAATTCCTTGAAAATAATTTCAGTGATAAGAAGTTCCATCCGATATTCTCAATCTTCTGCAGGAGGTTTAATTTCATTCATTTCACTTCATTAAATTTCACTTGAACGTCTCAATTGCGAATTGTCGTTTCCAGGCATGCGATGGTCGTCCTGTACGGCTTTGCTGTGGGCTCGCCTCAATATCTTGTTTTGCTTTAACAAAAGCAAGATCCAACCAAGTCCATATTATATATCATAGTACCTTTTAAAAATAAAAAAAACTTTGATTCTGCTTTTAAAATAGACAACACAACGAGTGTGTATTAAACATTAAGTTGTCACCTTTAAAGAGGGAACATTTTTGTTCTTGCTTTTACTTTTTGTTTCAGTGACCACCACTGACTTCTTTCGATTTATTTTTTTTTGCATTTACCTATCTGGCTCATCAGCCTTCACCTAAAAAAAAAACTTTGATGTTTTAGTTTTGTTATCTTTTGCTTTTTTCTGATTTTTTTTATGATTCTATATATTTCCTTCCTACTTTTCAATTTCTCTTGTTTGTCTCCTGTTTGTGTATTTTGTTGTTTGCTATTGTTAGCAGAAAGGAAAGAAATATAAAAAAAATGATTTGTTAAACAACTTTGATCAGGGTTAAACAAACATACCCAGGTGTTTCACAAAGTTTAGACATAAAACTTTTCATTTCATTTTTCTTATTTTTCCTTTGTCTTGGAAATACTGAAAGGTTTTTATTTGTTGTTTTCTGGTTTTTCGATTTTGTTTTCTTTGCAATGCTTAAAGTAATTTTGTAATTTTGGATACCGAAACGTATTACATATGTATTTTTATTGTTTTAAAGAAATATTCTTGATATTCTAATACATAAAAAAAAAGTTTTTCTAAATCTTATTGACAGCATACATAAATCAATATGTTGTGCAAATGTTTTGATCTTTTACATAATTTTTCTTTAAATAATAAAGGTGTTCACAAGCTGTACTAACTTTTGTATGGGTTATATGTGCCAGTAATTCTTGAAAAAACTTTTTTGATTTAGCAATATATGAATATATTTATATGAATGTCCTTCACTCGGTTTTCTTTGGAGCCACGAAAAATCTGCTCAATCCAGGTTATAATTACAAAAGGCCATTGAAAGGATGTACAAAGAAAAAGAGTTTCTTCAAAGGTTTAAATAAGTTGAGTGGTATTTTCGTAAAAAGATTTATTACTCTTAAGGTAAATCTACAGCCTTATATTTAGCGTAAATGGAAGTATATCGCGACTAGTTTTGTGAAGTGTGTCAAATCAATTTTAAAATTTTTATCAGAAATTAGCACATTCCGCGAGAATATGTTTTCATAAGAATAAAAAAATACAAGAAATATTATAATAGTTCATTCATTAATTCTTTATTATTGCAAGAAAAATTTGTTGAACTTTTATCAAACCTCGTCAGATTTTTACTTTCTAAAATTATTTTATAATTTTACATGCAACTTCAGATATGAATTTCCAAACAATATTTATAACTTATGTCGCTGAAAAAAAACTAAAAGCAATTTTATGTTTGATCGCTTACTGGTAACAATTTTAGTTCTTTTTTTTACGTCTTTGCAAAATTTTATTGTGATTCGAGCCATATTTATTTTAACATACAGCAAAAACTCGTCAGACATATTCATACATTAATAAATATGAATACAAGTACAGCAATGGAGAAGATTTACTAACTTTTCTTTTAATAAAGTGCACCCGCATGTTAGTTTTGCTTTTCCTTTTGCTTTTTTTGGAGGAAAACAAAGCAGTTTTATTTTCTTCTGAAAAATATATTTTAGGTATTCTAAAAGTTTGGTGAAATAAATATTCTTTTCTTTGAATCGAGATATGCTTAGTTGGTTAAAGCGACAAACAAGTCAAGTGAAAAGACATTAAGTTGATTACAGAAATTTGGTTACTGAAGTTTATACACATTTGTATAGTATCGAGAAAGCGTTAGGTTTGTTAATGCTAGAAGTATTTTGTTGAAGAATGTAAAGAAAAAATTTAATATTATTAATTAATATCTATACGTAATTGTTGAACTGTTTTAAAGTATACATTGAAATGAAATTTTTACGGCTTGAGTTCAAATCTGAGTTTACCCATATCTTCTTATTTTAAGAAATCTTTTTTGGATAAATTCATTATTTATTATGAGAGTACTTTTTATTTGAAACAATTTATTCATCAGACTAGCAGAACAGATCAGTAGAGATTTCGAGTTCGCTACACCATCTCATCAGTGTTCTTATATTTTATAATTTCCTGATTTTGCGTCGGCTATCAGTGAGTTTGTGCGCTATTTATGCTACATAAAATTATCTTTTACCTTTAAAGAGTAGAAAAATATATTTGATATATTGTATAATTTATATTATTCCGATAAACCATGAGTAGATGTTATCGTAGAATCTTTAACTGAACACTTATGAAAAAATATGTATATTTTGTAAATCTTGATAAAATAAATTGTGTTAAGGAAACCCTATTTAAATCTTATGAGAGGCACTCGTGCTCTTCATACATTTACAGAAACGCAGGAGCGAAAGAAATATTAATTTATTATTTACACAACTTTAGTTTATATTCAGAAAGTGAAAATAAAAAAAAAAATAGTTGGTAAGGTTAAAAAGAAATACTGGTTAAATTTAAGGCGTTTCTTTCTAAAAAAATGCAAACATTTTTTGCCCGTTTTATTGAAAATTAGCAATGTAATGGTTTTTAAAAAAATATTGTATCATCACTTACGCGGCAAAACTTTTGTCTAAAGAAAACATTGAATAAAACCTTTTTTGATAAAAATTAAAATAAATGTTAAATTTTTTAAGAAAATAAAACGGCCTTAGATTGTGATCTTTTAAAAACATACTAAATAAAGTAAAATTTTAAGAACATATTTGCAATGATTTTTTAAAACACTTGAATTTTAATGAAAATAATTTATCTTCATTAACATGATAAGCACACCTTTTAAATAATATCAATGTAGTTTTAATATTCGTTGATTTGAGGAAACTTACCAATAAGGATTAATCTTTAAATCACCCTTGTGTAGAAGACCACACAATATGAATAATTTTTTACGATAACCAAAAAAATTTTTGGAATATAATAATGAAATTTCTTGACCTTGTTTATGATATAAACTAAGCAATGAAAAAGCATTTTTTGATTAAAAAATATTATTTAATAGCGGAATATTTCAAAACTTACTCAAGTTACCCTCGTGTGTGGTTTTCCACACATATAATGTTTCTACATACAACATTTTCATTCGTCACTTCTGAATATTAATTAGATTATAATTATTTTACGATTAAAAACTTTAAAATAACTAGACCAATGTAACTTAACGACGAGGAAGTAGAACTAATTTTGACTGTTTGTCACGAGCACGATTTTTTAGATAGCGAAGATAATTACTCACCAAAAGAAACTTATTCATCGGAAATGTGTGAATATAATTCCGACCTTTATAATAAAAACCAGGAAAAGGATGAAACAAAGGTACTACCGGCTAATATAAGGTAGGATCCACTATTTCTATCAAAAGGCTGTACAGTATGGAATCCCCAATCAGTTCACGATCGCCTCGCGAGATTTCGGAACAAAAATATAATAAATCTGAATCCATGTCCAACTAGATTTACAAGAGCACGTGTCAGCGATATCAAAGATGCTTTTATAATATAAGTAACCCAATGTAGGGCAAAATTTTAGCTTCATTTCTAAAAGTCCAAATTTTGATTTTATGTCTTGAAATTTTTCATAAACCAATATTGTGATTCTCGTAGCTGGATCTTGATTGCTAAAATGAATGCAAATTTACGGCGACTTCAATTGAAAAGATATTTATAAAGCCAGCAATTTAAGTTACAAAATTGCATTCGTAGCCAAAAATTGTGAACTCGACTTCATATAATTTTAGCGATGTGAAAATTGAAGAGTAAATTTGCAGGTTGAGAGAAAAAGTATTCTAAATACCAAAAGTTTTCGTAAGAGAATACTTGAATTTAATTTAATTTGTTGTGCTCACCGATTGCAAATTACTAAAAAGAATATTTTTTATAAGTATAGAACAGTGGTGACCACAACTAAAACTGTGGTTGTATTAATGCTTATTAGTATTAGTGAGTTAACAAGTTTTGAAATATAATAGGGTAGACAGACGGCAGAGTTCATTTGCATTAAAAACTTATTAATGTGAATTTAAATTTTACCCTGACAGACTATAGTTTTGAAATTTATTAATTAAAAAAAGAATTTTTTTTGGAATTTACATCGCGATCATATGGATAGAGGGTGGAAAGTTCGAATAGAAGCTATAGTGTTGGTGCAAAATCACTATTCATTCGTTTGAAAGAAAGCTAAAACTATTTTTGCTGACTTTAGACCGACGCACATAGAATCCATCGTACGTTATACGTTGATTTTCTCAGCTGACATTAAAGTATCGGCGGAGGAGTTTGACACAATGAGTACTTTGTTGACGGACAGTAAGTCAGCTTCATTTGATTAAAGTTCACATTTTCAATAGAATTAGAGGATATTCAGTTATTCTTACTTTTTTTTATTTAATTTATTTTTGTTACCACAAAACACAAAAAGCTTAATAAAAACAAAGCAAACAAAATAATATTTTTCAAAGTACTCAACGTACGTTTAAAGTTAAAAGTTGCCCAACTTTAGTACTTACCGAATGTGACAAAGCTCATAAGAAAACCTGTATTTCAACTTAGTTGTCAGTTGAAAAAAGCAACGTATAACGTACGACGGATTCTATGTGCCCGGTCGTTTTGTATCCATTTTAATTTCAAAATAAATTTAATTTTTTTTTGAATTTTAAACATTTTTCTAATAACTGACTGATTGTCGACGGTATTGCCAAATTGAAATAAGCTAAATTCAAAATTAATTTCGTGCATTTACGTTAAATAAATACTAATTTGGAAGGAGCTAATACACAAGTTAATTTGAATTAAGGCTAATAATGCAAATTAACGCTGTCGTCTGTCTACCCCATAATTGCTCACAGGAAGAAGTAAAAACAAGATTTAATCAAGAAAAATGACGAATCAATTAAGAAGTTGAACTGTTTTAAACTAATCTTTAAAATTGTTTTTTTAGCTGAACAGGATTAATAAAACATATTTTTTGATTTTTTCAATTAAAAAAATATTATATTTATTAAAAACTTAATTTAAATGTTTAAAAATATCAATTAATTTTCTTAAAACAAAGTCTACGGCTATTGAAATGATACACGTGTGTGTGCTGGATAATTAGTGTTGATAATTATGAATTCGTCGATGTCTCATCGTACCCTCTGCACAATTGTTCTATTAAACGGTTACTACTGCTAAAGATGGTGGGTGAAAACCCATTATATTGTTTTTTACACAAAAAATAGTTTTTCTATGTCGCAAAATGGTCCAAACCCCAATGCTGAAAATACCAAATTTCCTATTTTTAAATACTGTTGTACGTTTGCTATTTCGTAACAACTTTCCAATTTGACATCATGGAAGAGCCCTAACAATTTCATTTAGTATGATTGCGGGTGCTGTAATATGTCGAACACGGTATTTAAGCAGATATTTAAAACAAATTCATGAAATCCTGTAAAATTTTGTGTAATATAGATAAACTTTTTAATATAAATAATAATAATTGCCGTCGACATATCGCACTTGTTTCTCTAAAGGGAGTAAACTCAAAATCTTAAATTGTTTTTAAATTTTTTATACTATTTTTATACGAAGAAGAGGCTTACAACTGTATTTTTTTTATCCGAAGAGTAGAAAAAATGGTGTAAGATTATTACAGTCGGCAGATATGACCACTGTACACGATTTCTTACAAAAAGTGAAAACTTAAAAATTTCGAGTTGAAGGAAAGGATATTTTTTGCTGTTTTTCTGTTTTTGGAGCAGAAATAATGTTGCTTTACTTGACATTCGAAATTGATTACATATTTTACTACGTTTTTACTGCATTTTTAATTATTTATGGTAACAAATATTTTACATTTAATTTAGAAATAAATATATATGTAAATGACATTCGCGTCTAGACGAGCCAATGTACAGCTGTGCAGTTTACCTTTTAATAATTTGTCAGCTTGTCAAGTAAGGCTTTCTTGATGTACGTTAAAATTATACAAATCAAAAGAATGCAAGTTATTCTTATACAAAAGGTTGAAAACGATATAAAAATACATTTAAAATTATAAATAATGCTCAGAAAATTTTTTGTTGAGGGTTTTTTAGCTAGTCTATATACGAGTACATGCATTTCATTGGTGCTAATGCCAAATCATCAGTAGACCTTAAACCATATTTCTGAAATGATTCAAACCTCTTATCTTATACAAAAAACCAATGCATTTCAAAAATTACTAAAGTATAAATAAGCAAAGTAGGCTTTGAAACTTATTCAAAAATCCCAATAAAAAATTTATATTATTCGATATGAATCTATTTTATTTTCTTTACAACCTTTATACAATAAGACGCCCTTCGGGTGACAATAAAAGTATTTAATAAGGGCAAAACGGAAAATAAAATCTTAATTAATTACTTTTTTTAAATTTATTAATCGAGATTGGCTCGATGTCTTTTTTCAAAGTTTTCCTCGATAAATAAATTAAAAAAAAAATAATTAATGGTAGATCTCTTGCCTTCGTTTTTTCATTTATTCCGTTTAATGAATTTTGCATATTATCACATTGGGATCATTCGCAATTAATTTTAAAATAATTTGCATATGTTTCAATTTAGGTCAAATTTAGGCATTATTATCATATTTAATAAGAAAACGAAAAATATAAAATTTGTCATTGTAATACAATTTCAAACAGCATGCACAATCTTAGCGTTATGCTTTACATTCAAAGAATCTCTTCAAAAGCTGTCATATTTAACAAACAAAACATCACACCATTAAAGACTTTACATTTAAAACAAAACATTTCTAAAACGTATTTTGTGTTTTTGAGAAAAATATGAAAAAAACAACCTCCCATTAGAGACTACTTTCATACGCAGACAAATTGCAAAATATATAATGGAATAATATAACAAATACATAAAACAAAGAACAAAATGTATGAAAAGAAACAATATAGCAAAGAACTTATATTTACGAACAAAACTTGAGTGATTTCTTGAGTGGAAGAGATTCTGTTTAAAGGATTATACGCTACACAAACGTTTACATTAGTAAAAGTTTGTTTGTATTTTGTGGGTCTGTGAAAATGTGGTTGCATTTTTCCTTTGGGATAATCATGTCTAAACATTTTTATATAAGTAATTACAACAAATGTTAAATCAAGCAAAACAAGCAAACTCGTGAAGCTGCATGCTTTCGTTCTAACTGTTATAAAATGTCAAAGGAAATGAACCATTTCTTTCTTAAGTTATGTATGTATGTGTACTGTTGATGCAGTGCCGCAGCTTTTTTATTTTTTTTGGTTCTTAAGAAAGGCTTATTATATAAAAAATTATTAAGATATCATTATATACCGTATTTTAAAACAATTACAATTTAAAAGATTTCTTTTGAAAATGCAAAGTGAACAGTGAAACGAAAAACCAGAAAAAAATTCAATCAAATTTACATATACTGCCTCGCTTTTCAGCTTCTGAAAAACATTTCCAGGTTTATATTTGTTTACCATTCTTTTTTTAATTTTTACAATACTTACAATACAATATTTATTATTTTCTTGAGAATTCCTTTAATTAACCATGAAATTACTTGCAAAAGTTGTATGGAAAATTGACAAGTCAATAAACACAGACCGTTTTAGATGTAACTTGCCATTTTAACTAACAAGCGGATAAATGTACGAGTTTGTTTAAATAAATAATGATAAAAAATCATTATTATATATTGAAAAAAGGCATTACTTATTTTTTAAGGAACATGGCACATGAAATCGCGCACTTCGCACAATCCATTATTGTAGAAAAATATACTAATATATTTTACATTATTTTAGAAAGCTACAAAAGAAGATTTAAAATCAGAAAAGACTTCTTGATAACAGAAAAGGGCTCTGAAACTAATAATAATTATAATTATACCTAAAATTTTTTTCTGAGGAACTGCAGCTTTTAAACACTCTTTGCAAAAAATTTGATTTTATTTATTAAATATAAATGTTTTTTTTAAGAACAGAAATAATTTTCGTTAGCATTTTTGTATTAACAGTTATGTGCAGTTTCTGACTGCCTGTCATCCAAACGATAAAGCTCCATGATGTGCAAAAAATTGAGTTTTTATATTAAAGGATGTCGAAATTTAAAAATATTTCGATTTTTATTCTAATGTATTGTTAAGATTATTGTATCCTTTACCACAGATGAAAACTTAGTTGTAAATGAAATTACGTTGCAAATATATACACAACTAAATACAACATAATAAGCACTTGGTATCCCAGTAAAAAAAATATATAAGTAAATTTTAATGAGTAGCTTATTCCGTTTCCTCTTCTAAAAAAATAAAACATTTCTTTTACTTTTTATCAAAAAAATTCCAACTCAAAATTTTCTTAAGACAAAAATTTTGCCTTGTATGTGATTGTAAGTGTCGCCAGGAGCTCGAAGAAAAAAAAGCTAAATCATGTTTTTAAAAAGGTCAGAAAACGCTAAATCGCCCAAAAATAGAAGCTAAAAAAGCTAAAAGTGTTTATTCATAATTTAAGATTTTATTTGTTATTAATAAAAAAACATGTAAAAAAATGCATAAAACATCTTAAAAGTTGTTAAAAAAAATGCTATTCAATCAAGTACGTAAAAAACAGATAAAAGTCTACATATTTTTTAAACCATATAAGTCCTTATATACAGTAAATAGAAGTAGTTTGTATTTTGTATTTCAAATACAAAAAAATGGCAGTATTTTGTATATTAAAAACATAAAAACGAATATGATTTTGTTGTTTTCGTAGATAGAGATGACGGTGAATCTAGGACATCAAATTTGGAGTTGGAATTTGTCACTTTCCTCAGTGACAAGAGCAAAGACATTATCACTCTTGACAGCTATCCAAATATAAAAAGAGTACTCATAGAATATAACACAACTTTGTTCTCATCAGGACCTGTAGAAAGATTATTTTCTTCAGCAGGTTTTATTTAGTCTACAACAAGAAACAGTTTGTCTGATGCTACATTTAAAAATCTGATATTTAAGAAAGGAAACTATTGTTTTGTTGAATAGATTATCTAATGTATTTTTGGGTTGGAATAAAAATGGTGTATTTTGTATATTAATATATACATGACGTGAAAGTATTTTGTATTTGAAATACGTAAAATAAATGGAAGTTTTAAATACATAACCTGAAAGTATTTTGTATTTTGATTATTAAGTACATGACCAGCAAGTATTCTACGTGGTGGTCCAATAAGACGATGCATTTTCGATACCCCGTCATTTTAACGGTTGTCATGACTTCACCTGTCTCTACTTTGCAATTGTTACAGCTCACAAAAATATGGAGAAAATTTCGCGATTACAGTTCGCCAAACTAAAAAAATTTTTGCGTTGCCGTGAAGCACATTACAGAATTGTCCCAACTGCTAAAATTTTTTTAACAGTTTCACAATTGTCCACCAAATCTTGTAATTTAAACCTTAAGACTTTTTTATTTGGAGCTATTGGCCCACAATTGCAGACCGAGAAGATGCTTGACGACGACGCAAAAATGCTTTAGCTTAGCGAATTCTTACTGCGAAATTTTCAACATTTTTGTAGTGAAAATTAATAGTTTCAATGCGTTGTTGAATCGTTTATCGTTGCATTTTTTAATGGCGTGATTTTTACTTGTCGTTTGTCAAGTAGTTTAGTCATGACAACTGTTAAAATTGCGATGCATTGAAAATTAAAGGTTCTATTGGGGCACTCTTCATTAAAATCATAAGATCTTATTATTCTAACTATTTATTATTTACAAAAATTTTTTTGTGTATAAAATATTAACTTACTTTATCGTAATTGCTTACATTAGACACTGTAAATTTATCATTAATTTAAAAAAGTAAAGCTACATTACAGCAAAATCCTTGTGAATAAATTATTCAGTAATAGAATTTTGTAAAAATACCACTTAGTTAAATATAAGAAAAAGTATTAACTGCTTGTTTTTAGAAAATGAAAACAAAATTGTGAGTGAAAATTAATATTGAAAACAACAATAAAATACGAAAATTTATTTTTGTTTTCAATATAAATTCTCACTTACAAATTTGTTTTCATTTTATAAAAACAGGCAGACAGTCTTCTTTTTTATACATTTACAGCTTTATTTACGGCATTAACAAACTCGTACTTAAATAGGAAATTATTGTTATAGATTAATGCAAGTAACGAAACACGGAGAAGATAGAACTTGGAGCACACCAGTTTTATTTAAAATAAATTAAAAATTTTTTTCGTCGGCTTAACTTCGAGCATAGTCGGACTCTATGGAAGACGTACAAGACAATTAGTCGAGGCAACATATCTCAAAAATAGCAAAATATACAAGAGGAATTGCAAAACTTTAGAAAATCTTTTTAGTAAGTTTCATTGCATACTGCTTTATTCGTTAGTTTAAGCTTTGTCGTATATCGTAAGGCATGCAAGAAGTTGCTCATGTTAACCTGATTAGCTTTATTTGTAAAAACTAAATAGAAAATAATCCATAATAATCCTTTACTTCTAAGAAAGTATTTTACACCGCAAATCGAATGCAACTTTATTGTGTTGGTATTGTCGGTTTTCATAGTTTTTGTTTTATATGCCATGTTAACGTCCTCAATTCTATTTGCTAGCAATGTTTGGAGAAAGCACTTTTTCAATTAAAACTTTCGTTTTAACCATATTTTTTTTGTTTTATATTGTTTCATATACTTTTTTTAATTTTGTTTTTTATGGTTACACGTTTTTATTCTTTAGCAATTTTGTCACACGCAGCTGTTTGTGTAAATCTGCATTCATCTGTGTTCACTCCAATGATGTAACAAAAGTATGTCAATTATTGTTAGTAGAACAAAAAGTTGGCTCTGTGGATAGTGAAAGAGAAAGGGTATAATATAAAACTAGAGAAACGTAAAACTTTCACTGACCATTCTTGTAATGGTATGCAACCATAATTATCATAGTAGATATATATTGCGTGTCCTTTTGACACAAACAATTTGTAAACCAGCAAACAACACTGCAACAACACGAACAGTAAAAGCTACAAACCACAACTGTAGCAGAGATATAAGAGACAGATTTCGTACGAGTCCAGTAAAATTTACATAAAATAACTGCTGTTATACGGGCATGCAACAAGTGTATGATGTGAAGATATGAACTATCATGAACGTTATGTTTTATTTAAAAGTATTTAAAAAAAAATTTTTACACATCCCAGCAAATAGAACTTCCTAGTGGTATAAGCCGGTTAGTGAAGAATAGTTTGGTTGTTATATTTTTATCAAACCTGCGTATGGAATTATATTTGTTCGTGATGTCCGTCTTAAAAGAATTTCCTGTTAAGTTCTTATTCCAGCGCAGTAATTGATACAATCATACGATTGTTTTCTAGTTTTTATTTGTATCATATAATTGTAGAACTTTTTCGCATACCGGACTGAGAGACTCTAAAAGGAAAAATATAAATTGCTTTAATATTTTTGAAATACACAGTTTAATTTATGTATGTTCTCACTATGAAATTAATTCTTATTCCCAGGGATATTATGTACTGATTAAAAATTTTTTACTAGTTTTTGTTGGGATATATCGCAAAATGTTACCTATTTATATGCCGTTTGCACATAAAGGATGATTTGGTATTATTTAAATGGCTAAGAAATAACTGGATAACCAAAAATAGTTTTCAAATAATCCTCAAAGATTAGATAGCAATTTATATTTGTTTGTGACCCAAATGAAGTTCATAAAGCTAAGTTGTGTTGGTGATAACAAGAGAACTATTTCATCACTATAAAATTTGGTGCGTTTAAAACAGTTAAGCTACTTTTATGGTATTCATCTTTGACTATTAGCCAAGACATTTCCGAAAGCTTCCAAATAAATCATCTGCTTTCATTTATGTGTATTTACATATGAAGGGAAATTGTACTTTCATTACATCAATATAATTTTAAGAGTTGTAAAAATTATAATATTTTTTTGCTGGTGCAATATGTTTTAAATACCTATTATCTGGTGTTTTGCTGTATCTAAGTTTCAATGTCAAATGATTAACACCCATTTAATAAAATCATTTACTGCCACTTCGCCGATATCGAAAGAAAATTTTCTTTCATATAATTACATTTAAAACAAAAATAAAACTTTAAAAGTTGTTTTTGTAATAATAATTCGAAAGAAATTTTTCTTTCGATATCGACGAACATTGAATTTAAATAATTTTGTAATTGAATTTAAAATTTGAATTGTTCGATTGGAAGGATATTTAAATATAACTATGTCAACTTGTAATTATAACCAAAAATCTTTGCTGTATTTAACTATATTGAATTGTTCTATGATCATCCTTGCAATAGTTATCTTAACGAAGAAATATTTTTCAATATAACGATTGCCATTTTATTTGCTTTTACTAAATCCTAAATGTATAACTTTACTTTCCTTTCAACATTCGAAGTATCACTCATCTTAAATATTTTATATAAAAAGCAATACTATTGTAAGTTGGTTTGAAGAAAACTCTTTTGGTGTTAATATTTCTTTTCTCACAGATTCAGGTATCCCCTTCCTGACGTTTCCCGTTCCACCTGAATATGTGACCAGCATAAGAAGTTCTTTCTCATTATATCACGTATGTACGCATATTAACCTCATTAATTATTTCATTTTTGCTTTTCGTTCACCAGCTTGCTTCATTGTCCCTAAATTTCATACATATATATATATGGATATGTGTCTTTTAATTTTGTGTCAATGCAAAATTAAACATGATATGAATTACAAGCATTACCAAAAATATATTTATCAAATGGAGAGGCGACACTTCTTAGAATAAGTAAACGTCACTTTAACTTACTTTAAGTCAACAAAATTTTATATATTAAAGTTGTTAAAGTAACGAGCAAATAAAACCACAGATCTAAAATAATAGCACTTACACGTTTAATTATTATTTTCTAACTAATTTCAATATAATTTTCATGGTTTTCTTTTGCCGGTTACAAAACGAATTATTTTCACACCGAATGCAAAAAAAATGTAAAACAGTTGCAAATCTAAGCTCAAAATACTAAAACGGCCACCAGTAGTCAATCTATAACAAGCCATAAATTAGATGTGGTTTCTATTTAACATAACAAATGGATGCAAACATAAAGTCTAAATGGTTGCACATGTAATTTTTATTCCTGCTGTTTATATGACCAAAATAAAAAAATACTTACGTAGTTTCTACATCGTTTCTACTGTTTAGTTCCAACTTACAAAATTAAATAAACAAATGTTTTATCAGCTGAAACCAGCACTTGCAAAAAATTTTTGCCAAATAGGAATTCGTAACAACAACCCAGCAAAAAGTTTAATGAAAAGGCTCCAAATTAAATATTGTTTTATTAATTTCTTATGCAGTTACTCGTTTAAATGAAATTCTAATCTTATCTACAAGATTAAATAAAGTCATAGTGAATAACATAGGAAATATTGAAGTAAGCAAAAAGCTCAAGCAATATAGGATTTAAAGCATATTTTCATCAAGGGATTATTTTTTAAACAGCTTAATGGATTTAACTTTTCTCAGATTTCTTCGAAAACTTATACAAAACAAAGTATGTTGCATTTTGATGTGTAAAACATATTACTTTTTATAGAAGTTAACGGATGTTTACTGAGTTTTAAAGAGGAGGGTATGACACGAATTAAAGAACATAATATCAGCCAAATGGTCGGCCCCGATATGCTTGTAGTCTTGTAATATCATTTTCCACTATCGATTCCCACATCTGCTGCTGCTTTTTATCCTTCTTTAATTCAATCCTCGAGTTCTTGCGTACCATTGGACTGTGTTGAATCATAAAATCTCGGTTGCCAATGGTGTCGCCTTCTTGGGAAATCAAATGTTCAAGAATTATTCAGCAAAGCCCCGTCGATGTTGATTATCAGTAGGCGTGAGATTTTGTTTTAACTAAACTTTAACATCCTTGAGCATTTATCCACAATACGGTGTAATGTAGCTTGTGGAATTCTAAATTCTAAAGATCCAAACAAACTGCTATAACAGTAATATTCCCTGTTGTTATTAAGTGACGTGCACGGGTTCGGTTCTTAACACCACTAACTTTTTCCAACAGCTAAAATTTGTCCACCAGTTTTAAAATTTCTAGTCGAGAAAGTGCCTCACAAAGACCAAAAACTACTTTAGTTTTGCGAATAGTGACCCTGAAAATTTCAAGAATTTTGTAGTAAATTTTAATGGTTTCAGTGGCGTAGTTTGTATTCGTCATATTTTCAGTGCGTCATGACATAATTTGCGGGCTGATGAAAATTTCATTATATCTACAACTTTTTTTAGTTATCCATAAAATATATGAATATATTTGGTGAGCTCTAGGTTGAAGTCCCACAAGAATCCATTGCACGATGAATATATTTTTATTTTTTAATATGATTGGGACCGACATTCATTGAATCATTCATTAATTGCAGGCACTTGATTGAATAACGTAAAATTTGTACCAGTTGAGTTTTAATACCATATCTTAACGCCTATTTAGTATGTTTTATATATCTCGGAAAATAGTTGTGCATGTTTCCTCTTAATATTCGCTTTAAATAATTTGTTTATTTTATGCATGGGTAGATATGCAACTGTATTTTTTTTCAACATACGCGTATGAGTTAGATATTTTTATCACTGAATTTGTGTTTTTATTATTTGTGTACTTTACTAACAAACATATATATGCATACTCGCACTCGATTGGAGGAATAAATTCACTTTCAAACATTATTTTATGAGAAAACAAACTGCATTCAACCACAAAAACCAACAGAATGCAATAAAATGCGCATACAGTTTCCGTGCCAAAAGAGACGGAACTCAAGTTACCAGATGTTGGTACATCAACTCTCGATAGATAAAACATGGCAAGCAAAAGCTATTCCAATGCGTGCGTCATTATGGTTGTGGATCCTGAAAAATTTAACAGCGCCGTCTAAAGCTTAGGCCAGCTATACGTAGTCAAAAAATTTCATTAAAATCGGACAACCATTTACATAGATTAGCGCATAATAGACGCCGCAGTTAAAAAGTTCAAAATTTTTAATATTTTTCCATGTTTTTTTCTAATTAACGATTTTAAAATAAAACTTTGAGCAAACTGATCAAATAGTAGTAAAAAAAATTTGTTTTATTTCAAAGAAATGGTTCCACGTTTCCCGAGTACCCAATAAAAATGAAAAGGACGTAAAAAGAACAATTGTATACCACACCTTTCCATAATGAAAAAAATCGATCTACTGATGAGATACATAAACAGTTAATATGCAACATTTTATACTAAAAGTAATAAAATAATTTATTTTAAATTTATAAAAAAATACCACAAATAAGATCTCAAGAAGTTTTATTTCTCTGGAGAATCTGAAGATTATAATTAAAAGCGAAAAAACTTATCCAGTTAGGAATGAATTTGAACATCCTTTTTTGATTTTATCAATATATTTTTTTGTTATTATTCAATGTGAAAACTTTTTTCTGGCATCGCTCTTTTTCAACCGGATTATCTGTCTGTATGTGATCATGTTGGAACAATATTTTACTGTTTAGATAATAAACAAATGTTTAAAAATAAACAAATATGTACTTCTATACTTTGTTTTGGTATGCAGTCCTACCTCTAATAATAGTTTGTTAAAAATGCAACATGAATTTTCAATAACTCTCGAAAGAAGATATGGTTTTGTGTGGCTTGGGGAGATGAGCGCTTTTGCGAAACCAATTCTAACGCATTTTTATTACTTACTCTTGCATTGGTGATTCTATTCTGTGTACATATCTGTGTCCGCTCATATGTTTATTTATTTGTCTGTGTGCTCGGCCGTTTTAGTTCTTGATAAGAAAAACATGAAATAGTGGATATTAATTTTAGCTTTGGTCGAGGAACCACAACGGGGGAAGTAGAACGTAGTGGTAGTTGACATACATAAAATGTATAAGTACTTCACATGCCAACACACAGAATACAAAGAAACAGTAAACTTAATGAAACATTTATTAGAAAATCACATGAATAGTTGAAAAATGTTTGCATTTATGAGTTATATTGTAAGCTATTAAAGAAAAATATATGCTAAGCAGTAGTTTGAAAATAGTTAGGCATTAAGTTTTACATGCTATTTGCATAATTGCTTAAACGTAATAGTCCAATCAGATTGCTACAGAACTATTGACGTATTTTGCGATGTCATAGTTGTTCCTGTAATAACATTTTTTATACATTTTCCTGCAACTTTTTTGATTGAAAGATAAAGATTGATGGTCAAATGTTGATTCCACGTAACAGATTTTTTAACTTTCCCGAAAAACATAAAAAAAAATTATTTCATTTATAATATTATTTCAATACAGCTTTATTTTTAACTGAATATGTTTGTTTGAATAACTTATTAAATTTTAATGTTATCCTTCCAAAATAAATTTTTTCACTACGAAATTTAAAAAAGGTGTAATTAAATACTTTCCATTTTTCACCAACTATTTCATTTAACTTTTAATTTTCATCGTTAAAAATGATTAATAATTAATAAACCGTATTAACCATGAAGTAGAACAACTTAAATAATAACCACTCTTATTTTATTTTTTGCCGCGTTAAATGTGCCGTATGAGCAACAAAAATGTATGTATTTACTTTAGTATCATTTACACCATGACGTATAAGCAATATTTCATTAAGTATACGTTTTTAAACTCTCTGCTTTGAAAGCTTTAATATTTTAAAGCGAAAACTTTCAGTTTTTCCATTCTTTAAAAATATATAGCACGGAAATGGATTTAATGCTATTAACCTACTTCAATATAATTAATATATGAGATCAAATTATAAAGGATTAAGGAGCATTTTGCAATATTAATAATAATAATAATAATAATGGTATTCGTATCGAACAAAAGAATTTTTAATAGGATACAATTTTGTACCATGCAGTGGCATTTCATACCAATTCAATACAATTCCTTCTTCTGGTGGTAATCTTATCAAAACTCAGTTCGGCATAAAATTATCGAATGAAAACAAAAAAGTTTTTAAAATTAAGAAAAACAAATTAAATTTTTTTGCTAGACAAAACGAAATTAACGGCAACATCAGTGGCGTAAATGCAGCAGATACAGCAGATCAAAAAGGACCATTAACAACATGTTGTTGCTGGTAATTTTTTTATTAGTTGTAAATACAGCAAAAGAAGAAAAAAGAAAAAAATTAAAAAAACAAAAAAAAAAATTTAAATGAAAACAATCAGAAGCTGAATAGCAACAATTCTACACAGAAAAAATTTATTCTTCAAACACTTGCAATAAAATTAATTTATCAATAACTAAAATTCAGTTTTATTTGATTTCGTAATTGAAACAACTACTCATGCAATGAAATTTTTTGGAATTTAGAGATTAAGTAATTGAATATACTGTTTTCGCCGTAGGTTGAACTTCAACAACGCAAATAATTGAGTTTCGAGTTTCCGTAGATGAAATTGTATTTTAGTTTTTCTTTATGTGTGGAAAAATTTTTTCTTTGTAATATTGTTTGGTACCCTATAATAGGCTTGGATGAAAGATCAATTGTTAAGAGTTTTTCACAAAAATGTCGTAAATGAGCTTCGAAATTTTTACCTAAGCAACATTTTCAATGCTATAATTGTATAATAAGTACTGTTGACTTACCTCTATCACAAATAGGAAGTTTCTGACTTCGAAAATCGCGTTTTTATAAAATTTTGACGTTTTGTGGTCATGGGAATCTGTATCGGCTACTTTTATGATTATTCCCGTATGAGTTTATGTATATATGTAATTATTATAGTTTGTGTATGTACGTTAACCTCTTATAACTTAAAATTGTATAACATATCGTAACTAAGTCAATGACAATCTAAAGATATCGTAGATTGATCAAAGATAATGTAATGATTCGCGTTGGTAGATTTTGAAAACGTGTGAAAGTATTCGAAAAGTATTTATTCAAGTAAATTTTAAAGTAATAAATCAATAAAATATTAAATAAAATCAGTTTAAAAATGGAAAAAAGAACATCGATTGCCGAAAGTTGTTTAACAATCAATTTGTAAGTTCGTAAGTTCATAAATTTCGAAAAAAAAACCCCATTTTTGATTAATAACTATAAAAATCTTTGTAAAATCGATTATAGGTGTTTATTACCATTTTTTAACTTAAGAAACTGCTTCAAATGCCTTAAATTTTCATCGAAATTGTTGTAGAAAAATTTTGAATTTTTTTAATATTTTAGTCTCAAAAGACTGACGTGATACAAAAATGTTATAAGCTTACAGGGATGACAGGCAATGACTACCATTTGCCTTACTTTTTTGCTTGGTATATGTAACAAATTTTAACAATATTAGTAAATTCAAAATGATTGTAATTATTGAAATAAAAAAGTGGTTATATTTTCTATGAAAAAATAAACGCTTTAACTAGCTTAACAACTTTGTTTACATAACAGTAACCAACCATTCACGTTTGTAATAATGGCACCTTCTAATCATTATAACTAAAAAAATAATTCAAAAGTGTTTCAAAATCACGTAGCACAGCAGCAAGTTATTTCATAGAAATCAAAAAGACCTCCGCTCATATTAATTGCTGGCTCCACATTCATTAGGTTAACTTTGTATGTTTTGTTTTGTTATTTATATCAATTACTATATCTAACGAAGCATGCAAATCATTCAAATCTTTACTTTCCTGAGAAACGTAGTTAAAATCCTATTTACTTTCGGAGTCATAGAAAATATCACTTGAGTAGTTTTCTGATATTTATTATTTATTTGTAAGACATTTTTAGAAATGTAAAAATAAAACAGAACGATATAATAATAATAATAATAGATTTAATATAAAATAAAAAAATTAACACCGGCTGTGTGGTGGAGTGTGACGTAGAGAACTCACGTTTGCATACATTTTTCTCCTGTGGACGCGCTTAAAACACTTACTAGGCGTTTAAATTTACAAACTGTGGCCGTACCACCAACAATATTAAGAAATCTTCCTGTAAAACATGCTGCGGTATGATACCCAGCTTTGCAGGATTGTCCCTTTCTCGTCGATCTCTGGAGTTTGACATCCCGCAAAAGTCATTACACCGTATTTTGCATGACGACTTTTAGATTTTCGGTAACACAAAATCCATCGTTCTTTTACGTGTTAAGTTTGCTGACCGTGTGATATCTCGAAGAGGCAATCACAACATAGTTCTACACATGATTTTAGGACATTTTTCAGCTCATTGTTTTGGGAATTGCACATGAAAGTAGCCTTGCGAAAAAGAACTTCTTCATCATTCGCTTTGTCAAGTTGACGCACTAATAATTACTTATTACATTTTAAAACCAGAAGAATCCTGATATAAATAACCGTGTTAAAATATAGAAAAAGTGACAAAAATCCAACTTGAACAAAACAATTCTTTTGACCATTAAATTATTAATGCAGCCAACTTGACAAAACGAATGATGCTGAAGTTCAATTCCTAGAATTGAGTCCCATTTCAATGTGCTGAAAAATGTTGAATTGTGCAATTACCCACCGAAATTTTTGTGATTTGACAACTATTGACATTTTTCTTTGAGGTTTTGTGAAACCTAAGGTCCATCCCAATGACTCACATCATCAAAGGTGGAATTTGTGAAGTTATCGAGAATATTGGTTTCCATTATTAATGTCGTACTATGCTCTTTACAATTAAATCAAGATTCGACTAAGTTATTTAAAATTATTAAATTTATTTACATATCAAAATAAAACCTATTAGTGGAAGTTTCTTTATTTAATGTTTTTTTGTGCTGGCATGTTTAAATCCGTCTTAAGGTAATTTCCCATAAAACTTGCATTTAATAAACGTCTAGTGCAGCTGTTTTAAGCTGAAAATAATTGTATTTCAAGCACATTTTCTTATTTGATTTTATTTTGAGACTGTCAATGGCACGATGAATTTGAAATTCTTTATAAAATGAAAATAATAAGAACAATAATATATAAAAGGAAATAAATAATATCATGGGAATTCTATCTTCCATATCGATAATCGATTGGAGTAACATTTTTTTTTATTATATATTTAAATTTTATTGAAAGTATTTATTTATTTTTCAATAGATATAAAAGAAATATTTGATTAATATGCATTTGCATAACCAGAACTTTTCATTTGATTAAATTGCCAGCATGCTTTTAAAGTCGTCTTTTACCAAAATAAATTCCTTATGCTTTAGATTTGTTTTTTGTTATCAATTCTCGTGGCATTAAAGATTAAAGCTGAGTGGCAAAAAGCAACACTGATTTCTAATATTTTGTATATTAATGTTTCTTTGTTACTTTTTTTGAGAGATATTAGCAGCTATAAAAATTAATTTTTTTTTAGATCAAAATTGTTTTCTTTTATTATTGTTAATAAAAACAGAAAAGGTAAAGATAGATACATAGTATGGCTCTTTGTTGTAAAAGTCAGGCGTGGTCAAATTATTTTCAGAGCAATTGTTTTGAAACATCTAACAGTCCTTGCAAAATGTTTTGCTGGTTATAATTACACTGTATTAAATATTTTACATGTAATCAAGAGATAGATATTCACCTTGTGGTAGTTTTTTACAGTAGCTGAATACATTGTTGTGCTAATTATTGCTTAAAGTTTTATTGCAGAAAATTTCAGCCTGTTACAGAGTCTTTAAATTACATAGTTTATAGTGTCAATTAATGCATACTAACAGAACGCGCTTAGATTCATAGTTAGGTTATACTATTAATTTTGTATTATAATTAGATCCATTCGAGTAGACGCGAAAGCTGATTAGCCTTTTTAATAAGTTTTATTAAAATCAAAATTGTTCATTTAACTTTATTTAGAATCATAAAAGTTAGGAGGACATGCCCGCCTGCAACATAATATCGAAAGTAAAATCAAAGGTGGATATGAATTAAACATTATTCTACGTGTGGTTGTAATAACAATACAAAATAAAGAGCAAAAGTATTAAAAAACACAATGAAATTGTTCTTCCAATAAGTATTGTATTTATGCAACAATACACAAGCACATAAAAAAATTCACTATCATTGTGAGACCAATTGTGTTTGTGCAAATGTATGCGTAACTAGTGTTGGTCGCTGTGTTAGAAACTGAGATTGTATTAGAAATTCACACTACGTACAGGTCTCAAATGCCCATTATAGAAATATCTATTGTACGTAAACATACATACATATTTAAACTTACAGATGAGAACTTACATGCACCGTGTATTCTGTTATGTTAGATGCTACGGTAATATTATTCTCACACTTGAACACCTTTATATCTGAACAAGTGATTTTATACAAACACTATAAACATACAAACAGATATAAGGACAAACAATAGAAGATAAAAGCTATTACATTTAGAAAACACATATACATATACATTTATATAATATTATACGATATTAACACACATATATTGAATACTATATGTATTTAAAGCAGAGAAGAATACTTTATTTAAAGCTAAAGTAAAACCAGGTGAAAGTTACTATCATTAACAGTGAAACAAGATTATGTTTATATTCAATATAAATAAAATAGGTATCACTATTTTTGTGCAAGGTTAGCAGCAAAAGCATTCAAAAATGTATGGTGGTATCTAAAAACTACATTTGGATGGTTTTACCCTCTTACAGGACATTTTTAAACCGATAGATGCAAGATTTTTTAAATATACAATCCGAATCATGTTTAATATTTAGTAAGGTGTGTTACCGAAAACTGTTTGCTTTCTTTCCCTTTAAAACAATTCTTTTAATAATCACATTTACCTCATATAGCTCATTGCTTCCAAAAACAAATTTTGAAACGTTAAGCAATTATGCAGATAATAAACTAAAGAACGAGAAACATTTATTTTAACTTTCAAAAAAGTTGCAACTCGCTGTTGGATGTATTTAGGATTTTATTAAAAAAATTTATATTTTAAATAAAATATTATAATTTTTAATGTAATAAAAATATATTTTGCATATTTAATTTTCATGAAAATATTGTTTTCCGTTTATATTCATACGAGAAGAAACAAGTTGCAAATTAATTACTTTTTTCATATATATTCCCACAGGATATTACAGTTGTGGAATTAAAAACAATTTTTATTTTTCACATACTCTGAACATTGATTCCATTTCGCTAAATAGAAATATATAAAAAACTTTCAGCCATAACAATTATTAAAAATGTTTCAAATGTTCATCACTTCCGGGGCCGAGGCGCATAAAGATTCCTTCCAAATTTGAGTTTTTTAAATTAATATTTTCCAGGGAAAAATGTATATGCAACGCGACATTGGCTTTCTTTGAAATATATTTATAGTAAGGTACGTTTAGGGATACTTTTACTGTACTACAAAATTATTAAATGCTTAATTTTGTAAATTTGAATTTTTTATAGTGCGATATTTTCCTGTTATAGCAAAAAATTAATGTTATTGTTTATCCTTTATGTGTATATTTATTGCATGTTTTCTTCATTTTTAATTGTTAATATTGTTATTATTTTATATATCCATCAACCTTTTTCAAGTTTTGGAAGCATGTCCTTTGATTTTAATGAAATTGGTGTTTTCAAGTTTTTCAAAGTTCCTCCAAGTATTAAAACTGTCGCGTTAGAAAATCCGGCGTAGTACGAAAAACGTGAGATGAACATTTAAACTAATATAAAGTTGCAACCGCCAATTCGATTTGAAAACTTTAGCTTTCAAAACTTTTTTTTTAGAAAATTTGTAAAAATCCAAATTTTACTTAAATTAACAAAAACAAAATCTTTAATTTAGTATGATATGTCCAATTCAAACAGTAGGATTACATTGGGATTCAACAATATGCATTTCTAATTAATATTTTTCGTATCGTTTGACATTCATATTATTTTCTAAAAAAAATTGTTTTAAAAAAAATATAATTAGAAATGAAGTCACCCCCGAGAATTGCGTTTTTACGGTTCGTTTAAAAATAAGAGTACAAAAGACAAAAACTAAATTACCCTAAATGGAAAAAGTTTTATCTATGTAGCCAATGGCGGTGGACAAAACAAATATAATAATTAATTATTTGGAATAGTTAATCATTAGATATGAGAATTTTATACTGAGCAAAATTGTTTCAATACTTTTTTGAATTGATTGAGAACTTGAATACCAAGTTTTTATCATACAAGCTTTTTAATACAAACGTGTAAAAATGTACAACAAATTTTTTAACTAAGCTCATAATTACAGAGTCTACAAGGATGACCACTGTCATTCCACAAGTTAAGATTTCAGTTTATGTTCACTTGTTCGGGATTACTTGGTTGGATAAACGGCATTATCAGGTTAAATATTGATGGCGTTGCAATGAAATATTTTATTATTATTTTATATTGGGGTCATGTTGTCTAACATTATGAACAAATCCTCACACTGTTACAAAGTTTTACACGTTCAACTAAAACATATTCATGGAAAGGCAAACATAAAAACGTATAGAAATAGATGTAAATAACAGTATAATATACACGTACATATGTATATGAGTTTTATATAATCTGGCTTTTTAGATAATTGCGTTGCAAAGTTTACGATTAAAGTAACACATTAAAACGTTACACATACACACTTAGCTTAGTAGAGATAGTTAAACGTACATCTACAGAAACAGAAATCATTTGCGTGAAGGTTTGTTTTTACTAAACATGTAAAAATAAATTGATTTTCAATTGATATTGAAACATTTGAAATTCAGATAAAATCAGCTTACACTTCTTCATGCATTGATTGCTATAAAAGTATATTTTTCTATGTGCAATTTTTTCGATGGATTTTCCTTTATTTTCTTTTATATAGGTAGACAAATACACACTTTCAGTTTAATCAATCACTTCATTTTGTCAAAGAAGCACTAAATAAATAAATTACCATTATCTAGTAAAGTGGACACATAATGATAGTTTGTAAGTACAATTTTAAATCAATTTAAAATGAATTACTAATTCGTTGCATTGATTATTGTAGAAAATATATATTTATTGGCAAATTAATGTTACTGTTAGATTTTTATGCAAAGTTTTTGCATGTGATAGCACACAATGAGTTTTGAAATTCAATTTCAAAGGAATCTTAAAGCTTAAAATTAATGTTACGGAAATCGACAAATTTACATAAAAACTGTCAATACGTCTTGCTCGTAGTCATGCAAAACAAATAATAAGAATCTTTGTCCACAAAAAAAGGTCAGAATCCATCCACAGTATTATTATGAACACAAATTTGGAAAACAAATTTTAATATGCTCGAACTTGTTGCCAATTAAATTGAACTATTTCAAAATAACATTTTATTTAAAAAGCATTATAAAATAATTTATGCGTTTATTTTCCGTTTGTCCAGGATATACAAATATTAATAAATTACAAAAAAGGAAATATAATTGTATAGTTTTTGTTATAAGTTTGAGTTTACGGTAGCAATAATAAATCAGATAAAGAGTTTTATTTTTAAACTATTCTGTCTAGAAAACTTGCAAGCAGAAATGTATATTTTTTGAATATGACTGTTTTTTTTGAGGCAAAAAAAGACAAACGATAATAAACGATTAATAAAGTTATGTATGATTCGTTTATATGTTAAACACAGTTTTTACGTGCGCAAAAATTTTAATTTATAAACTTTTCGATTTTTTGTCAATTAATATGAATTGTATTAAGACGATTTTGTTGATACTTTTTCATATGATATGTACTTAAGTTTAGTCATCACTAATGGAATAGTTTTGAAATTATTTTAAAAAGGCCTTAACAGCCTCAAATGCAACCATCCGACGGTGAGGACTTTATAGTTCCATGTTTAACCTACTTAATTGGACCTCATACTTCTATGATCAAACCTTCGCTCGCTTATTAATCTGTTAACGCTTATTAATTCTGGCTCTACTTGCGGTAATAAATCCAGATATTATAGATTACGAACCATTTCTTAATTCTGATTTTTTTAGCGTTGCCGTGCATGTGAGTAAATGCATCTCAGTTCTTTTATATTGAAAAATCGATGTCGATCTGCACAAAGCTATAAACTCATTCACGACCGTCTACAACCTGTCAAGAATAGAATAGATACATGGTTGTATGTGAAAATGATTACTTTCACGACTACATGGCTACACGACTGCAGGTTGTTGTCCATGCTACTTTTGTCGTGTAGTCAAATTAAACTAGTTTCTATTTTTGTTAGATACGAAACAAAAAGGGAGTTAACAATATAATAAAATAAAATACAAAAAATGCAGTTCTATTTTTGCTATTAACTTTTTGTGTAAAAATATATATAATATAAGGGCAATTAATATTTTGCATATTAGATCAATATTCTGTTTTCATCTTTTTATAAAATCTAAAAAATTCAATGAAGCACTTAAACGGCCACTGACTCAATCATATCGCGATAATGCGAAAATGCCCAAAATTTAGAAAAACCCGTAAAATCTTCTAAAACGAGATGCAAATGTATGAAATGTGAAAAACTCGCAAAAAACTGCAAAAATTACGTAAATTCGCAATAACTTCCAATCATTGGGAAAATTAAAATGTCGATGAAACAATAAAATGTATAAAAAGTCACCCACATGAAGAAAACGTGAAATTCCGCAAAAAGTTGCAAAGTTTTGAAGAAGCTTTCGAATCTTCTAAAAACACCTAAAATGTAAGGATTGTGAATGAATATGATATTCCTGAAGTTTTTACTTTCATTAAGCAAGTTTTAAGCATTTTTCAATGTTTTTAACTTTTTACGTTTTTTAGCTATTTTCGAGATGTGAGTGATCTTTTGTAATTTTATTGCTTTATTGAATTTCACATTTTGAAGAAACATAACTTTAAGAAACCAAAAATTCTAAGGCGGCACCACTGAAATATAAGTCGATCATCTATTTATTATGTAGCTGTAGTTTTCTAATTAAATAAGTAGCCGGCTACAGAGACAGATTTCTAGCCAGTGGCATTTCATGTCATGTAGTAGTTTAGCCTGCCGTCGTAAATGTGCTTATAGCTCAAGTTGCTAATAATTTTTAGCAATTGGACGTTTCTCCAGACTTTATCCATATTTTAGATGGACCTAATAACTTACTATTCGTATGACTTTGATATATATAAAATTTTCTTTGTACACTATGGTAGACGGTTAATTTCATATAAATGACCAAACACAATGATTTTGATTTAACAAAATGTGAGAAAATGGAAAAACAGCTACAGTCAAAGTAATTGCTTTTTAATTGAATTTCTTTGCACGAGTACATTGAACTAAGACAACGAATAAAAAAATTGATGATTATACAAAAAGAAATCTATTTTTAAGGTATGATAAAAGTAATAGAAAAAATCAAATAACGTTGAAGTAAACAAATATGAAATTAAATTAACTTCATAAAAAATATCTGCATACACGTCGGACTGTCATTTCTACCACTGAAAGGAAAAATATTATATTTATATTCTTTTCACAGATGCTTTCTTTACCTTTCATTTTATTTAGTAACAGTGACAAAATACGTCATATTATTTATAAATATAACTGCAAGTAGATTGCTTTGCTTATTATTGTTAGCAGATCTTATAATATTTTTTATTATTCTTTTTATATTTTTTTTTACTCTCAGACTTGGAAATGAAATATGTTCCTTGTCAAATATTTTATAATACATATTTTTTATAAAATTTAGAAACGTACAGCAGCTTGAGTAATAAAACGAGATTTTTTTAATTTAACAAACTGAAAATAAAAGAAAAATATTTTCAAGCAAAGCATTGATAGTAAATCAATAATTTTTTTTCAATGTTAGTTAGTTATCTTTTTTTAACTAAAAAACTATGATATATCATGTTTATAAGGTTTCTAATGTGTTATGGCAACACAATTTTATATAAACATGAGTTAAAATATCATAATTTCTTGTCTATATTCAACTCATTTCAATAATAATTTTGAACTAATTATTTTTTGCTTAGAAAACTTTATTTTGTATGCCATTATCATATATTCCACTTCCTTTTAGTTACAAAATTTTTTCGCACTAGCTAACGTTGATCTTAGTAATAATATATTTTTGGATAGACGTGCGTTTTTATCAAGCAGCAGAAAAGCCATATTTATTTATTTAAAATTATCTCTGACACTTATCTGTGAAACTTGCTGTGACTCAACAGCTTTTTCTTACTAAGGTAATTAAAAGGCGTACACATTTTGTAGTTTGCCACATTCATTACTTTTTATGTTCATATTCTGTTTCACTTAATGATCTTTAATAATCATACTTATCTCAGATTTTCATCCTTCATTATTATTCTTCATGCACTTAATGCCATTTTGATGTCAATTCTTTTCTGTTTTTCATATTTTCTGTATCAATTTTTATTGTTTATGCCTACTAGACTTTTGTGGGTTTATTATCCTCTGCAGTATTTCCACTATTGCTGTTCTTGCTGCTGTTTTTTCTGCAAATATTGTATACATGGAATTTTATTTATGGTTGCCATTATAAGACTTCACAGGCCGGCAGTATTCACGCATCTACATATAGAAGAAAAAAGGATAAATCAAAAATAAAACACAGTCTATAAGGCCAACAAGCATAAAAAACAAGCCAATCTATGAGTCTGCTCACAGTAAGATTCAGAAGTTAGTTTGCTTTTAAAAAGATGGCCTTGGAAGGTTGCAAAAAAATCTATGCGGAAATCTTTGCAAAAACCATTTGCTCTTTACTGTACGTGCCAAAGTGTTGTTAATATTCTGTTGTATTGATGTTTTCATAGTAGTAAAACATCGAGTACCAACAACAATACATCTTGATGATACTTGTGGTTACAGATGCATTTTATGGGATAACATGTGTATGTATGTGAATCTGTGGATATAAAAATGGGTCATCGTGTAATAGGAATATTATCAGTAGTAGTAGTGTTTGTTTCAGTTAGCGTACATTTTTCTTATTAATTTTCTGACTTTCTTTCTTTGTTTTCTTTGGAAATCTACCCATTGTTGTTCGATAAATAAAAAAACACTCAAAATTATGATTTATACCATATACAAACATAAAAGAGTAATCTTCAAGTTTTTTTGTGTTTGCTATTGTTTATTTTTCCATCAGTACACAGTATGACTTTTAATTATAGTAAAAACTTTTATAAATTGAGCTGTGCATAAATATTAAATAGAATATATTTTAATGTTTGGTGTAAATCAGAGATATATAATTTGTTAGCAATTACATTTAATAATGTATTTTATGAATGACTAGATATAAGATGGTATGTTGATAAGTTTAAATTAAAAATGATTAAACAATTTTTCTAGCTAGATGAAATAATTTTCATATTTTACATGTCTTTTTAAGTTTTTTAAGACATAAATTTTTTTTAAAATATATTTAACAGACTATAGTTTAAATGTCACAAGTTTCTTTACGAAAAAGAAAATTAATGCTGTTTGGCGAATCAGGTGTTAATAGAATATCGTCAGCAGTGTTTTCAAATTGAAGTTATTAATTATCTGACCTCTTTGGCAAACCAACGGCTAGATCGCTTTAGTAGAGAGAAATTTAAATTTGGATTATTTGTTTGACACCAAGAATTTTTTGGCAAATTGTGGGTAATTGTTTCCAAATAGCATCTGACTAGTACACAGAAATAAAAACGCCGTACCAAGGCAGATTCACATCAGGTAGTTTCATTCGAGTTCGCCTTGAAAATTTTAACAGTTGAGTCAAAAACGGTTGGTAAATTTATAAGGAAATAAATAATTAAAAAAATGTAAAATAAAAATGTATGTATGTTTTGGGAAAAATGTAAATATATAAAAAGATTAAGGAAAACTGGATGTTGGAAGTATTTCAGATGCGACATCACGAACCGTATCTGAAAAGGCACAAATAGTGCCTAATGTGTTGCCAATAAATCGCGTCAGAAGCAGCAGTTGCAGCTCCTACAGCTCTAGCCATATCAGTGTCAAATACTTCGATTGGTGCTGTTAGTGGTACGCTGTTTGGTAGTAGTTCTATAGTCGGCTGGTATTGATAAGCAACAGCAATTAAATAATTTACAAAATAGAGCACAATGTAAGAAGTTTTTTTATAACAAAAATGTTATTTCTAATAAAACATATTTTTAGTATTAATAAAAATGAATAATTTTTTTTCTTTCTTATGCAAGGTGAATTCATAGCAGGTGAACTTAATACTACATAAAGTACAACACTACAAAAAACATCAGCATTTTGTTTTTTTTAAATCGAAGTACATTGTCAAAAATATTTTACTGAAGCGAAAAAATAAAATATTGAAAATTATTATTACTTAAAAAATTTTTGTTCTTAAAGGGTTGTTTTTTTTAAATCCCATTAAATATATATATTATTTTGTTAAAGAAATCTGTTGTGTAGAAATGTTTTAAAGATACGCTGATCAATTATTTGCTCCTGTCATTCGTAATGCCGTTCAACGTCGTACGGATGTAAATAGACATTGAAATTCCATTGAGGAACAAAATGTTAATGCTTTGAATGCCTGTGCTGTGGATGCTGAATCGGAAATTAGTTTTATTTTCCGCTGTAGTTTAATTTAAGAAATATCATAATGGTTGAAACCTATTGTTAATAGATCTTATCACTACATATCGCTAAAGCACGTTGTTTCTTCAGAATTTGGTTCATCAACTGCAGCTGCTACTGCTGTAATATGAATTTAGTTTTATATGTTTTAATCTTTTTTATTTAAATTTTCGTTTCATTTTTCTTTGTTTCCACAATTAAATTTCTTATTTTTTGTAATCTTTCAACTTGAATGTAAGCAAAAGAAATAAATAAATTTTGGCATCCAACTATATATATACTTCGCCTTCAATAAAACTGAAAAAAAGTTATCAGCTGCGCTATCAAGTTCACCTGTTATGAATTTGCCCTATTCTTATGTAAACAAACAAAATAATTTTAAAATTTTGGCAGCCAAAATTCAAGCGAATTCAGTCACCTAATTCCTCGAGGCCACCTGTTGTGAATTTGCCTTGCGCCGTACTAAATTCGAGTATTTTTATTTTTAATACAAATAATAATAACAATAAAATGTACTTTAATCAAGCCGAAAGCGGGATTACATCAGATAACCAATTCTGGAGTTTCGTAAAATGAGTAAAAAATTCTTTAATTACGTGAAAGATTTTGAATCAACTTAAAACTTCTTAAATTAAATTGAGCATTTGAATTCGTCCGTACTTAAATCAATCTTTCTGTACTTAATATTCATAAATCTGGGATTAACGTACTTTTAACACAGCTTCGATATTGATTTAAGTACGGATGGATTGATTTTTCTTTTGAGTGCAGTGTCTTCATACGAGTTCATTACCATTTTTATCATTTTTGCTAACAACCACAGTTGACAGTTTATAAAATAAATAATTCCTTTCATTCAAATCCTGAGGTCCAGAAAAATCTACAAAGGATGGTAAAGTATTTGAGCTATATAGGACATTAAAATTAAGAAATATTTATAAGACATAATGCATGCGTTGCCTATGGTAGCAGAGAGTTTCTGAGAAGAGTTTGGTTTTTATAAAGTTATGTCAATCCAGTCAGAAATACAATCATAAGAATGGCTTCAAAAATCCTACAGATATATTGTTTTTGATAGTAAAGTAATAAAATCTAAATAGCTGTTTATTAATTGTTAAATTTGAATTGAATTAAAAAAAATTATTGAAATGCCTGTATCGTTATTTTAAATTATATAATTTCAATATTATTTTATTGTAGCTCAACTTAGTAAATGGATTTAAATTTCGAGGCTTTCGATAAAACTATTTACCATATTCTTTGAAGATCTACTCTGACGTTGGGCACGGTCAGCTTTGATTAATATCGTATTCATCAAATTGGCGCCAAATACTTTAGCTTGGCGGACTATTTTTCTGATAGCAATGGCATCATTGGTGCGGTCATGTACTATTATGTACAAAAATATTATTTTCACAATAAGAGTTCATCTTGCGCAAAGCAAGGTTCATCACTGGAATTGTATCCTCAAGGAAGCCGGAGACGCCTTTGACGAAATTAAATCAATATGTTAAGATCTCTTTTAGAAGCTCCATATTCCCAAATAGAATAAATAAAGAAAAACAGCGTCCCTAAATATTTTGTACACCAAACAAAACATATGAAACCCATGTTTTATCTGGCTATATTCTGACTCACATGATTTCAACCTGGTGGAACATCCGGATTGTATGATATAAAAGGATATTTCCACTTTCAACATGAATTGAATATAGTGTTGCTAAAAAAATTCTTAAACTTTATATTTTATTTAAATTTCCCTATCTGTTGCTTACAATCAAGTCATATTATTGTCGCAGTAATGCCGTTTTATGAATTTTAGAGATAATTACAGTTTTATAGCAAAGCGTAACACATAATACGATCAGTATGGCCTCACAGCGCAATTATACAAATTCCGTCGAATGAAACCTCTGGAAAGTGAAGCATGTTTTGATTATATTAGATTGCTTAATCGAAATGCAAGAAAACTCAAAGTATTTCAAAGTATTTCGTAACATTTTAACACTAATTAGTTTCTACTTACACGGCAGAACAGAAACAACGTTGTTTCAATTTTAAAATTTTAATTTGAATATTGATTGTGGTGAAGTTGTATTTACTGTAAAAGCAACTAATAATACCTTCCACAATACAAATAGCTGTCGTATACTTTTTTTCGTGTCATTATTTGTATAAATGCAAATTTGAAATCAAATTCAACCGAGCCACCTAAACAGTGGCGGATACATGGCAACACACATAAACACTGATGATGGGAGTGTAGCGGCTCCCGGAAAACAACGTTATTTCTGTTCTGCCGTGTAAGTTGAAATTAATTAGTGTTAAAATTTTCTCTTGTTACTTTGGAATATTGTCTCACGTCCAATTCTTTCTGACTAAAAATGTTTCGAACTTTATCCAAAATAATACTCACTTTGATTCAAAAAACTACTAACAACAAAATTGTTTGAAAAATAATTACATTAAATAACCAAAGTATTTTAATTTAAATAAATATTAACTATATGATAGGTTTTTGGTACATTACTAAATTTTTCAGATACTTCAATAACAAAATTATTAATAATTAGTGGAAAAACACATTGCCGGCCAAACTAAATTTATTTTAAAATTATCCTTAGAACCAATTTACAAAAAAGGAAACATTATTTTTATATTTTGTATTTCAATGTGTAGCTTTCAAGCAATTTAAACTTTTATCGAGCCGTAAATGCAAAGCTAATTGAAATTTTGTATATATACATATATAAAAAACATATAAAATATATAACTAATAAATATATAAAATATATAACTCAGCGTTCTCTAAATTGGTCATGAGGCTCTTATGTATGTATGCGCAATAAATTAAAATTATTTACGACATTTAATAAATGATGACCGTTAAAGACCCTACATTCGTTCAATGAAAGAATAACTTTTGATATTTTCGTGACCTGTATTTTGTTAAGGTTAGAAAGTAAATTGAAGTTTTACTAATTGTTTTTATTTCCAGAAATGTTTTTGACACTTCACGCAGGCAAACAATTTACTTTTTTTTCTTTCTTTCTGCTTAATTATGCATTGTTATGTATTACATGCTAATTTAATTCCTTTTTTTGTAAAAAACGAAAAGATTTAACACGCAACTAATTTAAGCGTTTTCTTAATTGACTATTTTAGATCGGTATCAGACGCATACGAAATAGATACTTAAATTAAACTAGGTACTTCTTTTAGGTTGATGTTGATTTAAATAAATATTTTGCTACATTAGCATAATTATCCTAAGCCATAAAATTTTTTTATTGAAGTTTTTGGAAGCCGAAAGTGACCAACAAAATTTGTGGCACGTCTAATGAAAAACAATGATTTTCAAAAACTTTTTTTTGGAAAAAAGATATCTAGGCAATTTTGATTAACGAATTAAAAAAAAAAGAAAACAGTAATTTTTTAGAAGTTCACATCTTTTAATTGACCAAACATTTCTGCTAGATAATCGGTTTGACTGATAATATGTAGTTGATTTGTGGTTGCGTATGTGCAATAATGTACTGATTTATTTTAAATTAAAATTTGTATTTTCTTTTTTAATAATATCAATTTGAACATTCGGAATAATCTCGTTTCAAAATAATTGCGCGTAAAGAACAGTTAAGACAGATTTCAAACTAATTCTGCTCCATTTAAAAAACTGTTGTCGCATAAATCTCCTATATTTTTCAATTTTTAAAGCCGGTATATTATCTATAATTTTAACAATTTCTTTTGAGAAGCTTTCTACACTCATTTCTATAATTCAAAATTGTTTCTAAAGTGATAAGTAATATAATACTGTTTAAGGGCACTTACCAATATTATGAACAGTCTGTTGTGTTGCCATAACCGATAGACATCTTGAATTTCTAACAAAAAAACATTTCTTCTCAACATTGTTTTTGGATAAATTCAATATTTTATTAAGAGAGTACTTTTATTTGAAACAATTTATTCATCAGACTTGCAGAACAGATTAGTACAGATTTCGAGGTCGCTTCACCATCTCAGCGTTCTCTATTCGATTTAACCACTTTTAACGGTTGATACTAGTGATTAGGAATATCATCTATTTAACCGTATTACTTAACAAACTAGAATATGAAAAGTACAACTTATTCAGTTCTCATAACTTAAACCAATTTCGGTTAGTACGAAATTCAATTCCATAAAAACGACAAAATGTTTTGGTTGCAAGTAAATATTTATGTTATTTTAAAATTCTCTTATATTCTTTTTTCTTTTAGAAACTGGATTTTATATGCTTTATTATGCAAAACTCACTACAAATTACGAAAACACACTTTAACTTTCAAAGTTACTTCCATATTTTTATAGCGTGCGTCACAAAACTTTGTGATCAATTATTTCGCAACAATAACTGTTAACAAAATATTTTTTATGCCATTCGAAAGTACACTTAATCCCAATAAATACCAAGCATCATTTGAGGGAACCTTTTTTGAAAGACCATCAAATTTCTAAACATTAATGTAAAAACGCTTACGAATGTAGCGTTTGTCATGCAGGATTTGCCCATATATAAAATTTGTATGAAATATATCAACAACATTTTTTGGATCTTAATATTATTATTCAAATATTACAAATATGACGCAAAAGAATACTTTGTGAATTGGTTAAATATTTTTTTGGCTAACTTGTATATTTATATTATTTTAAAACTACAAAAGCTGTTGAAATTTTAATTAATTATAGTTTATAGACGAAAAATTTTATATTGTATGTAATTTATTTACACATGTGAGTGAATATGTACCCACATACAAGGAATTTTTCTAGTAAACTAAATAATTTTTTCACCATTTTTAGCCGGACATTTTTTGGTTCATATAAGATTTCTAACATAAAGACTTTTAAGTAATTTTTGTAGTTATGTTTTAAAAAATGTTTTCAATATTTTCCAAGTACTTTTCCGTTAATTTTTCAATTGAATTTTGTTTGAGCTGCCTTTGATTTTTTTAAGCTTTAGTTAAGTCTAGTCAGTTCATAGACTAATAAATATTACCTATAGATATATAATATAATTTTTCTTTAAAAAAACCACTAATTGTTTTCTTTCAGCGCGCACTGTATCTTATCTTTAGACTCTTAATATAAATTTGCATTCGTGCTCTCTACAATTTAGTCATAAAAATCTTTAAAAAACAGACTTGCCTACATACGTACTTACGTTTGTAAGGTTTTGAACTTTCTAAATTGTTTTCAGACGTTTTTATTAGACTTGTTAACGTTTTTATTCAATGTGTATATAATTTTTTATGCTTTCGTTAATTTTTGTGCATAAGCTGCTAAGTTAATGTCAGTTTGTGTGAGTAATATTTCAAAGTAATCACGATAAACCGTGCTTTCACTCATTTATACGGTCTCATACACCCATTTCCTAATCCATTAGATATAGCTCTCACCCCCTCCCCCATACACATTTCTATTAATCACCCCAACAAACACGTAAGCAAACATAATATCAAGTGGGATTTCTTGTGAATGTCATTTTTTTAGCTCCACGAACTAGCTCTAAAGAAAATAAAAACAATTAAATAACTCCCACAGCTGATTCATTCTATTTATTTTATTTTTTATTTTTGAAAATAATAAAATTTTTTGTAATTAGTTAGGTTAGGTTCCATTGGCAGCCGTGATCAAGCACAGCTCACGTAGGTCCATCAATTAGTTCCCGTTGTGCCACCATGTTGTCCCGTCTTCCAAGGGTCCTATGTTATCTGGCTGCTGATATTCTCACGCAGCCACCCGGTTGATTCAATGAAGGAGTGTATCTTTTTTGAATCAATATTAGAGAGACAAGTTTTGTCCCCAAGGGTTCTTTGACCGAAAAGTTTAAGTCTTAGATCATCGAATGCCGGACAATGACAGAGAAGATGTTCCGTCGATTTCGTAATTAGTTTATTTCGTCAAAAATCTAAAAATGACATGAATATGTTTTTAAGCTATTTCAATATTAAATCATTCTGGAATTGTTTCATTATTTCTTGGAGTTTATTTTGTATCCTTTAATTTGTTTTTAATCTTAAAATCAAAACTGAATTAAAAAAAATAGAGAAATATAAAGTCTTCGATATAAAAATAATTAGTTTTATGATATTGTAAAAGAAACTACAATTAATAAAATTAACTTTATTTATGTTAGACATTTATTTATTAACCGTATTTGAGGACGGTTTTTATTTATTGGTTAAGATTTTAGATACGTTGAAATCGCTCTATTTTAGAAGAAATAGGTTATTTCGCTTTACAAATTATTTCATTTTGTTGTTAGCACACTCTTGAAATAAGACAAATAGAATGATAGCAAATAATTTTCGACTTTCGTATGTTTGTTGGGCTGCAGCAATTTAATTCAATTTAAAAATAAATATAAAGCTACATGTAGTCATTAACGAAAATTGCGTAACACGTCAAAACAAATAAAGCCACTCAAATTAAATGGAGTGTCATGGAATGTGTGTGTTGACGTCAAAACAATTGAAAATGTAGAAATTACAGGATTCTTGATTTTTACTGTGTATTTTTTGTTAAAGTAAATGAAATATATGTACTTAACCTTTATGTCAACGGCAACATACCTGGGTATGTTTTTAGTTTTGAAAACGCTGTAGCTCTAAACTGGACAACCGGATCGACTTGAAATTTCTTGATATCCTAGTCAAAACTGTTTTACGCAATAGTTCCAAGTTTGGTTAGGATTAGATCATCCGTTCGGAAGATAAAGCCCATTTACAAAGTTGCACCCTTAAGTCAACAGAATACATACCTGAGTATGTATAGTAAAACGCATGCAAATATGATAATATAATATAAAAGTATAGTTTATTTTGAGCTAAGTTTTGTAATTATTTTTTTATTATTATTATATAATGTCAGTTTTAATTTTTTTGCTTAAAATTATTGAAATTCAAATACATCTATCGCATTGAGGTAAGTCTTTGGAATGCTCTGCGCACACTGGTTTGTTGCATAATGTGCATGCTTTACGAGTAGGGCGTCGTTTCGAGCAGATGTAGCAATTCCCCTTTACTTTTAGCCGGCCCGTACTATCACGTTCCTCCGATGCATGTGCCTCAGCATCCACAACTCCGATGGGCCCACCTTTCATGGCTTCCATGGCGTTGCGCGTTGAAAAAACTCTGGATATTCTGCTGTCATTCGCCCTTCTTTCCATTTCTGGCTTGCACAATTGCTCGCTAAGCTGATGGAGAAACATCCTACGGCGGTTTATAGATGTCTTCAGGTGAGTGTTGTTGTCAATATATATTACGTATGCAGCAAACGCAGCAACGTCCACAATATTATAAAAGAAAGCCAGAGGCCATCTATTTGTGCGCCGCTTCGTACTAAATTCGGACAAGCACTTGTCCATGTTATCAACGCCACCTTTGGTTTTGTTGTAGTCTAATATAAGCAATGGCTTCTTCTTAGGACCGGTCGTTTCTGTTGTATAATGAGTAGTGGACAACATTACAGCTGCCTTGTTTTTCTTGGGAACGTACGAGCACATCGTAACGTGATTACAGAACCCAAACATTGATGATTCAGCCTCACGTCGTTTCGGGTTGGCAAATGCTGCTGGCACGAATGTACGCCTTTTGTTGCAAGTACCCAATATAGATAAATTGTTGTCTAACATCAAAGTTTTTGCCAAGTTGTAGCTAGTGAAAAAGTTGTCACATACAATATTTCTTCCACTTCCAGCAAAAAGGTTGACACATAAATCCTTTACTACTCTTTCGCCAACGTTTCTTTCACGTTCACCAGACGGTGCCATTCCTGTATAGATTTGTCCCTGCATTGAAAAATTATATTCAATTTAGTTACTTAGATTTTCTACAATTTTCAACAATATTCATTGTACCTGCAATGGATAGGAAGAAATGGAGTCGCACACCCACCACACTTTTATTCCATATTTGGCAGGTTTTGATGGTATGTATTGCGTGAAGCCAGTTCCACCACGATAAGCATACAATTGTTCATCTACGGTGACGTTGGCTCCAGCCACGTAATATCTACGAAGACAGCTGTTAAGCATCAAAAAAACGTCCGATATTGCTGCTGCTTTGTCAGTTTGTTTTCGTTGCTGGCGTGTGTTTCCATTATCAAAACGTATGAAGCGGCTTATTTCCCAAAATCGTCGTACACTCATTGCGGCACGATATAGTGGATGTGAAGTAGTTTTCCACAAATCTTTCGTATGCACGTAACCAGAATGTGTAACGCCACTTAGCAAAAGTAGGCCCAAATATGCATCAAATTCATTTTTTGTTATGGGAATCCATGATCTCGGTTCTCTTGTTGGATGTTTTGCGTTGTCAATATCATAAAATTGCCTTGCCTTTCGATTTGATTCACGAATAATTATGTCGCATATTTCGTTTGACATTATCAATTGGAACGTTTCTGCAATGGTCAAACCCTGCGTTGCCCGTACTGGTCCAGATTCTGCACTTCTTAGAATGTTGTGCGTACGGAATCTTACAGGTTGTGGTTGTATCGAGGACCAAACATTACCATCTCTGGCAGTAAAAACTTCGCCCAGTTTCAATTGGTGCATCTTCAAGATCTTCATCAGAATCACTGTCGCCCTCTGGGTCATATTCTGGTAACATGTGTTCTTCAACGTCTGAGTCATCTCCACCAATATCACCTAAAGCCTCGTCACCAACTATTGAATCGTGGTCACTTGTTTCTTCTTGGCTCTCTTCAAGCGCTTGCCGAATATATGCTTGTTGTTCTTCGTACGAAAGTGCGCTTAGTTGTCGCGGAGTAAGCCATTCACCATCAGCCATTTCACTTTTAATATTTTTTTATTTCCACAAAATAAACAGAAACGTCTTTTCACTTCGAATCACAAATGTAAACTAAATTTTCTGACGATACTACAAAGAATGAAATTTCCGCAACAATAAATGTTTCTACCTGCCTATATTATATATTTATTATATACGTATGTCATCTACCTATACAACCACTTTTTTCCACAAACAATGACTGTGAGGATGAAATTGGTTATCATAAAATTTTTTAGCCTTTTGACCATTTCTAACAAACTAAAAAAATAATTCGGAAATTCCAACAAACCAGGTAGATACGTAATTAGCATTTTTATGCTAACGACGTACCATTCCCCATACAAAACGTATGTACATACCCAGGTATGCTGCTGTGGACGTGCGTAAAGCATTTCTGCTGTTGACATAAAGGTTAAAAATCTTTTGCGGATGCCTCCAACGCCGAAACGGTAGCCGCACCTTTTGGAACTATTAGAAACTGCATCTTCAAGCATTATCTCTATAAGGCTGAATGTAGACGGAGCAATATAGACACGTTAAGGTTGCAAAGGGAATGTGGCCTTGGTATAAGTATAAGCGCTCAATACAACTAACACGTAGAAATTGCTGGGTCATCTCGAGGCTCGTCATAGTCGTGACGGGACACTAGACGGTTGGCAGACATGCTAGTAGGATAGGCCTATCCTTCAAATCTGTTTGCAAATGTTCACCTCGAGACACAAATTTTTAGGCAGTCATGTACTAGAGGACCTTTTAGATTTATCAGAGATAGGGCTAAGTGAACTTATCAGGTATCTCAATCCGACGGGTTGGATCTAGTATCAATCACCGTATATGAGTATTTAGACATTTACTAGTGTAGTGGTCCTTTCAAAAAGGAATCATCTAGATTCTACTTGAATGCCTACATTTAGAGGGCAGCCACGTAAACCAGCCAACCAACCAACCAATAATTTGTGTCTTAAATTAATTGATTAGATATGCATGGGCACAATTAAATACTTATCAAATTTTAATAACTTTCTGAGCCATCTGTGGTGTTATTACATTTATTTAATAAACGCATTGAAGAAAATTTAAATAAATAACAAATTCAATTAAGCTCCTTGTGCATCAAATCAATGGTTTCAGCAATCAATAATATGATGATAGCCTTTTAACATACGTATGTATTTGTAAGTTATAGAGTTATTAATATTTTACAAAAAGAAACTGTTACTGGCTCAAAAGTGAAGATAATCTTTCACATGAATGTTTATGCAGATTTTCAATTGCTTACAAATTCAACTCACGTGCTTAAACCGTAGACATGTCAAGATTTGTAATTACAACGCAGGATAAAGTCGAAGAAAAAAAAATTGGATGAAAATAAAAAAATGTATGCAACCCAGTTGGCCAAATTGTCGTTTGCGATATTGCCGCTGACGCTTCTTGCAAGACTTCTCCCCAGTCCATTGGGTTATCCAAGACACATTTTAAATAAAATAGTCCGACATAATCGACAATTTAAACACACATGACGACAATTCTAACGAATATATCTTAAAGTTTGTTTTGTATTAAAAAATACCTACGATAAAATGAGTGGCATAGCCTATAATATTCCTGCTTATTCGTTTTTTCCACGCCACATCAATTTACCATAAAGAAATTAGTACAGCTGACTACTGCTAGCATATCTTTCTACTTTCTACCAATTAGAGAGCAATAAGAGACAGTTAATAGAAGGATATGTTTGTCGGCAGGGAATCTGCAATAGCTTACTAAAATAGTTAAAGACTAAGGGACATTTTCAGGAACAATATATTAAATAAAGTCTTCAATAAAAATTGTGTAATGATATTATGACGAATTATGCTTTATATGTAGTCTTCTGTCAAACATTTTTTTACGACAATCTGACAGACAATATCCTCAACTTTGTCTTCAATCAAACGTTCTGCTCTTGATGTTTTAGCTGGTACTGAACCTTAGCTGCCAACCGCGTTGTCTAATAAGCATGTAATGAACAGTATGCTCCAGGCTCGTATCATAGCTTCATCATCAATAAAATCAGTTTTAGTTAAGAATTTTGTAAATTTTCCTGTTGACTACTAAGCAGACGACATTATCCTAAATGTAGTCATTGAAGGAAAGCTGAGCGACATTATCTCTTGAAGTCATGCAAGATATATCGATAATGTTGTTGATGACTTATTCTGGCTTGCCCTTAAATCTCAACGAGAAATTAACATTGTCGTGTACCCGTTTTGAAAACATGACCAACTGGGAACTGTTGTATTTTACATGTGCGAGTGACTGGCTTGGCTTTGTTTAACATGGTTACATGGGCTAAGGGTTCATTCTTACATCCCACATATTTTTACACATAGCAATATATCCATACATACACACTTCAATTTGTGAGAGTTCAACTATAAATATGGAAATGTATGGGTACGAGTAATTACTTATACGCACGAATCAACAAATTATTATTTTGTTGGTGTAAAGAGTATATATGCCAGCATTTGAAAAATTAACAATATTTAATTTCACTTTTTTCTCTAACCACACAAACTGTGATTTATTTTAATACAGTATACATTAAATTAGTTTATTTTATTTTATTTTTTTAATAAAAAAAAATTGGAATCTATGTAAAAAATACTTCTCGAGTTCAAATAAAATAAGTACCAGCACCGAAACAGCAAGATCACTAACTGATTGTAAAATGAACGGATATATATTATTAAAGAAAATTGGTTAAAATATTAAATAGGAAAATTTTTACATAACACATGCTCAAACCTTTTTATCTCATAACATTATTTTTAATTTTCGTTCTTTATATAATTGTACAGCAACAGAAACTTTATCATAAACCTTTAATATTCTGTAACGGTCGATTTCAGGGGTCTGCGTTTTTAGAAAAAAAATCAACGTTCTAAAGATCCTAAATATTTTATTATTTCAGTTTTTTTATTCGTTTACGTACTGAGATGTAAAGGATTTTATATTTCCTAGATTCCGATAGAATGGAAAATGGGAATCAGAAAAGTTTAATTAGTTTTTATTGTTATTAATATATGTAAAGAAACAAATCAAGAATATATTGTGTGGATATTAATATATAACTGATATATAATCTATTTTTTATAAATTCAGATATGAAAACTAAAGAAATTTTCACTAAAACTTCTAAAAAAAAGAAACTTCGCTCTTGTTTAACTATAATTTGGTTGTTTTGAGCATTAAAATTGCAAAGAATAATAAATTATTTTTTTTATTTTTTTTTTAATATTTTTGTCACTTATGATATACTTTTAATTAATTTAATTTTATTTTTAATATCATGTATTTTTTATGACAATTTTTTAAAATAATTTGTTTATTAAATATAATTATTTATAAATTCAATCTTTGAACGCTTTCAGACTAAACGAAGAATAAGGATATTACTTCATGGTAAGTCGTACCGAAGCCGATATTCGACACATATTCATTATTACTGTTTAATATGTCTACAAGCACATTTTCACTGACCAGGACTACTGAAGAATAGTAAATAAAGTCCCTGTGAGTAAGATATTTAGTCGATTGTTTTTCGAAGGATATAGCTTTTTAAAGGATATAGATCTGCACTTTGCGGAATATATTTTTAATAAATAGTGGAGATTTTTTAATGGAGTGAGTTATTCCTTTGTGTATATTTTTCGGTAATCCACTGTTAATAAACTTTTTTTTACACTTTTTGCCTTTAAGTTTAATGTCTTGAGCGAAATTGTTAATTCGATGTCGGATGAGAAGTAAAAACTACGACTTTTATAAAAATGGAACCTTATACTCTTAAACAACGCATTGAAATTATTTTCACTACTATTATGGTGAACATTTTGCAGTCACAGTTCGGAAAACTAAATCAATTTTGAGTCATCGCGAAGCAACCTCTAGGCAGGCAATTATGAAATTTATTATCGCAATGACTCTCCATCACTCAGTCAGACGTTGATGTTTTTGGCCTGGCGGTGTCGATGGATCTTAGTTTTACGAGAAAGAAGCCGAAGCAACAGTTACGATGAAAAAATTACGTTATCGAACGATGATTAATAATTTTATGCAACTGGAATTATAAGATATTTAAGTGAACGATGGCGCAATGGCACCACTCCTTAGCGTGAGAAGTTTCCTGACCGTGAGATTTCTTGAACCGGCAATCACAAATGGCCACCGATTTTAGATTATCTTCTTTGAAGGAAAATATATATCCCAGTAACCCACAATTGGTTTAAGACCTCAAATATTCGTGAAATTATTGAGGACATACTGCCTCTAATGTGCGAATTGATGATTCAAAAAAAGTCCAACGTTACAAAAAAATAAATATTCTTGGAAAACTATATATATTTTAAGATTTTACAAATTCCTTAATTAGAAATAAGCTTAAACTGAAGAAAGTGCAAAAACTTTTACTTAATTTTTTATATTAGACAGTTTTTTGTTTCTCCTGTAAAATTTGCTCAATGTAATTTATAGCTTTTACGAATGCATATGACGATATGGTATATTTGGCAGATATTGTATTTCATTATTAATGGCATACCCTCCTCCATACAATCAAATAAACAGACCCCTTAAGCTTATATTTGTTTACAGGTTTGTATGTTGTTGTATGTAATCGTTAATATATATTTGCCTTTTTATGTAATTGCGGCTATGTTGTTTCTTTGTGTGTGTGTGTAAACCAGCGGTTTGTTGATTTTGTGAAAGCTGTCACTTCAAAAGACAACTTTTTAATGACCTCAAGTCGCTTTGTTGTTTGTTGACAAATATTTATACAGTTATATACACACATATTTACAAATAGTTGTTGTTGTGCGTAAGCAACTTCTTTTTTGATTTTTAATGTGATTTTTTATTGGTAATTAATGATTGTGAAACCTCACGCACGCAGAATACATAAATACGAGAGTTACTCTAAGGACCCTTACTAAAATGGCACATCTTAGGTGCAAGGTGATATTACTAAAAAAGCTTAACATTAATCTGTATCAGTTTGTTTAAATTTTTCTTCCACTAAGCCTAAACATTTTCTTTCTAAATAAAATTTATACCAGGCAGCCGCAATAGGTTACTTGAAAACAGACTATTCGAGGCGACTTTAAAACCAGAAAATTTAACCAAACAAAATATATTCTTAACAATAAAATATTATAAAACACAAGGAGCAATTGAGCTGTAGAGTTCAACTGGTATGAGTTCGGATGTGTTCTCTATAAAATATGGCAACTATAAAAAAATATAAAAAAGGTAACACGCGACTGGTTTGTGCAATTTTTAATTACGTTGTCCATGGGAAATACTATGGCAAAGGTCTGAAGACAAATTAGTTTCAACTCAAAATATTTTTTAAATTTGTGACTCGAGATTACATCGATATTTTTTATCAAAGATTATCAAAAACCTTTGTTTGTTTTTCAACTTTAAATAATAAAATCTTCTCCTATGAAGCTGTGAGAAGATAATAAAAAGAATTTAATTACTGAGCGGACATATGGTCGTTGAATTAAATAAGTGTTTTCTCGATTCAGCTGATGAAATTAACGGTCCAGAACAACAGAAACAAAATACATGAACAATAACTTCCGTTTCCAAAAAATAGAAAAAACAATTGATGAACTTAACATTTTCTAATCGTGTCTCGCACCGATGGAATTAAATATTTTGACAAATATTAAAAAGACACTAAATAAAAAATTATTAAAATAGTTTTGGAAAAAAATACAGTTTTAAACGTAAACAGTACTCTTGTATATCCTTGGTATATTAAAATGTATAGAAAAGAAAATAAGCGGAATTACCAAACAATTTACATGCAAGCAGTGACGGAAAATTGTATGGACAAAATTGCTTCTAGAAAAGAAATTAAAAAATATAACAATAATTTCTTGTCACCATCTTGGCTAAATGACAAAGCAGTAAAAACATTCACACACATTTTTCATAAATCAATCAGGAGGCAAATTACGGCATATTCAACAAAATTTTTTATGGGATTTCGTTCGATATCGAATGCAGTGATTTACTCCCATTTTTTTTTTAAATACAAGTTTCTTTTTAAAAGATTTAAAAAGTACGTACAGAAAGTACCAGTAATTTAACTGCCGGAACATATTCAGACACAAACGGAAGCTTTAAATTACAATCGCGTATTTATTGACTCTTATCATAACAAAATCTATGTTTCTAACATCAATCAACTAGAGTAAGTTCGGGTAATGTTGTATACCTATTTTTTATTTGACTATAATGGCTTGAAACTTAATTCGATTATAACAATTCTTAACAGTAATTCTACTACATATCTAATGTTTACAGTTAGAAAAGTGAGAGAGTCTTTGGAACCTAAGTTTCTGAGATATTTGAGAGAAAGTAAAAAACCCGTCAAATAGTTTGTTAACGTGATACATTAACATACGTGGCGGATGGTGATTTTTAATAGAAATACTACAGTAATAACTGATCTTCGGGTAGGTAAAACATGGCCAAAATTTATTTCTGTAATCAAGCTTAATACTTCAATGTTTTTCACACCGATGAAAATCATAGATTATCTTAACATATGGTTTTGCTTTTTTCCTGTTTCTTTACCCTCCTGGCCTATACCACATTAGCTGCACTTGAGCTTATTTAAAATAATTATAAATAAAAACCTGGTTCTTAATAAACTACATTTTTGACAATCTAGTGTCGTATTAAAGAACTCAATTATAACTTTAATATTTTTTTTATTTTGGCTAAAAACTGTTGTTTTCAAGGAAGCAGACATTTTTCATTGGACCCAAAAATGTCAATCAAAAAACTATTAAATTTTTTATTACTACCTCTTTGCATGGCTTCCAGAGACAAAATCGAATTATTACTTATATATATGTATATATAAATATTCTGAGATCTAGAATCTATCATGCCTGGTTTTATCAGCTTCTAGTTTTTAATTCGTGAGAAAAGATTTTATACCACAGTACCCGAATCTACTCTACTTGTAAATTATACATGTATAAACAAAAAAATGTAAATATATAAAAATAATCAAAGTTTTTTGGTTGTGATTAAATAAATGCTACCGGGCTTAAGACAATCCTTGCAACTTTTATTGCTTATATTGCTTCTAGGAAAACGAAATCTGCCTCAATATTAAAACATACAATGTAATTTCTAGATTTTGTGCACAACTAAATCAATTTATAGTTTTTTTTTTAATTTTTCTACGTATTTTTTTTTACTTCTACTTTGCATATAAAATCGCAAACACGAACCATTTAATTTTTGTTAACTTTTGGAATAGTTTCAAATATTTCTACAAATCTAATATTTGTGAAAAACCAATTTAATACAATTTGTATTTTGGTCACATCTATAGGTAATATTATGAAAAAAGTTTTTCCTAAAATACCTGTTATTGCAATTTTTCTAAAAACTTTAAACGAAAGAAAAAAAAAGTTTTAAACCATAATTTCCATCACAATAATTGTTAAAGTTTTTCCGTGAAACAACACATGCCATGTTGAAAATTTGTTTTACTTTTTACTTTGGAAATATAAAAAAAGATTTTCCAATATTTAAAGCACATAATTTTTTCCACAGAATTGAATCAGATAATAGTTTTTAGGACTCATTTGTATTTTTCTATTTTGGTTTTTTATTTGCAGTCAGCATTATGTGTGACCTTTTGCATGTCAACACATTGTAAATGCATTTTGATCAAAAAAAAAAAAACAGAAACATTTAATAGTAATCTTAACAAATCTGGTTCTTAATGACATGTAATACCTGATACATATGAACTTACATATATTCGTTTGTTATAAACACGACTTTTGTTAAAATAAGCTTTAAAATTATTATTAAATCCATAGTAGAATGAATTTAAAATAATTCCATAAAGTTTATGGTTAAAACAAATAACAGTAAAGCTAAAAAATGCAATCGATTATTTAAGAAAATCTGTTAAAAAAATAATGAATTTTACTTCTGACTACAAATGTTACGAAAATTAGTCAAAATAATAATCACTATGGATTTAAATCTACTAACAACAAGTCTGTTCGAAAAATAATCATTTTAAATGCGAAACTTTAATGTTTTTTGTATTTAACTTTTATTATTTAAGTCCCTTTAACAAAATTTCTATGTATTTGTTGTTATTTTTATCACCGTCAAATCATGAAGCTTTTATTCATAAATTCTTACTTCTTCACAAATGTCCACTTTAAAGCAGACAGTGCTTGAACTTTTAATGCCGACAAACTTCTTGCTTGTAGATGCGTTAGTTTTAATTAAACGTAGATGAATAAATATAAAAGGCATTTATAAAAAATTTAAGGATTTTTAGTTTTAGTAATATTTAAATGAAGGAAGATTTATCAGAGATTTATGCTTAAAACAATGCAACGCACAAAAAGTTCCATAAAAATATATAAATTTATGGCTTTTGTAGTGATAAGGGAGTTATTTTTACAGTCCGAGCGACCACACAGAGAAGAATTTGAGCCAAAAAGCTGGCCACAATTATTAAACGTGTTTTTGAAGATTAAGTAAAATTAAGTTTTTTTATAGTTTTAGGTGTATTTTATTATAAAAAATCTATTGGCAGATCTTTTGTTGGTTTGTTTGGTTTTAAAATAACAGATTCTATATTTTATTGTGGTGTTAAACATAATTTTTACATTTGCTACCTTTACTTTTAAATTTTTTTTTTGCAAAACTAATGTATAAATTGATTTTTTTAATTAATTTTTAAACAAAATGTTTAATCGTTAATAATCAAGATTCATTTAATTTTAAATACCAAAAATAGCTTTTGATCAAGCCTTTTAGAAGAACAAAATAATTAGTGCAATACCTATATTCGTTTAGCCACAAAATATATATCATATAAACGAGTTGAAACCAAAAAAAAACATTAAAAGTGTATGCAATTTTCATCACTTTCCTGACTTTGGCAGTATCTTAGAACTGCAAATCGTAACAGTCTTACTGCCTGTTCGTTGATATCGAAAGAAACATTCTTTTTTAATTATTACATTTAAAACAAAGACAAACTTTTAAAATTTTGTTTTTAATGTAATTATACGAAAGAAAATTTTCTTTCGATATCAGCGCACAAGCAGTTAAAAATTTACGATATGATGTAAAATTTTGTTGTGTTCCCAGATGCGTACTTAGTTTTTAAGATTTCTCTAAAAGTATTATAGCCTTTTTGACCAACTTTTTTGCTCAAATACACCTCTGCAAAAGGTTCTGACACCGATCATAAGAATTCACCAAAAGCATACGGTCGGATTATCTTCGGATTTTTAAAATATTTTCACCTAATTCCGAACTTTTGATAAATGTTTGTTCACTTATAAGTTTTATTCATACATGAATTCATATATGCAAAACCAAGAGTACAGTCTGTATGTTTTTCTTTTCCGTTTCAATTATTTATTTAATCAAAATTTGTTCTTTCATTTGAATATATTACTGTATGCATGCCATAAAATACTGCTTGCAAAAAAAAATTAAAAATTAAATCTTTATTTTCCATCGATTTACTTGGAAATTTAAAAAAAAATTTGCAAATATGCTTTTTTCATCTCAAATTTTCTTTAAACGCATGTACTTTTGCTCTGTATTTGATTTTCTAGAACACAAATTTATATATAGTGATATCTCGACTTAACGAATCGAATAATGTCAAGTTAATCCTGAAATCAAAAAGTTGGTTTAATCCGATAAATTTTTTCAATTTTACTAATTAAAAATATATTATTTAAATATAAAGAAGGATATTTGAATTTATTGGAAAATTTATTATTTTGTAGCAGTTTTTTTCGAACAACAATTAATTTAAAGCAGTATTAAAAATTCTTTACAACATTAATATTTGTTGCAGTCTAAATTTGTATGGCAAATACAGTTACAGTCATAAAATACAGTTAAATATTTTTTTATGAATACATGACATTTTGTTTGTGTATAAAATCGCAAAAATTTCAAAAACAGTTAAAGAAAATTGTATTTTATATGTTAGTGATGAAAAATTTAATTTATCTTCTGTACAAAAAAATATTTTAAATAGTACATATCATGAATTGTATATGTTCTTGCGTTTATGCTTTATGCACAATGGTTTTATCTAATACCAAGCGTTTTTCTTACACTCTTTTCACACCAAGATAATGGTTTGAGATTATAGTTTGAAACCAAATTGACATTCAGTTGAGAGTAAATGTTTCGTGCCAACCTTAATATTAAACTACATTGATCTTTTTTAAGGCTTCGAATATTTAAAAAATAATATTTTCCTGAATTCTAGAGTTTCTCAAACGTTGCTCATGCATAAACCGATTAATTTTGGTCCTCGTTTTTTGTGATACTAACCGATCGATCGTCAATATTTCGGACAGAAAAAACCTATAAGTGTTAAAGTAACATATCAATCAAAACGTGGCTTGTATTTGAACCAACCGTTATATAAGGTCGTCTTTAGAGTATCGTAATTAGTTAATCCAAAGATTTATTATTCAAAAGTATGAAAAATAAACTATTATGGAATAATTTAATTTCAGTTACATATTGAGAATTAACACATTTCTCAAGTTGAGAAAAAACCTTTTATGGAGAATTCTATTGTTCAGAAATTACTTTCAAATTATTTTCAATAAAATATAGTTGGGAGCTATCACACTTTCATCCATTTCTAATATCTGGTCATAATCAAGAGTAAACATTTTATTTTTGGTTCAAACACTTGCCACAGAAAACTATACTTTCATTGTGTCTCGATTTTAGTTTGCAAGATATCTTAGATCGACTGAATGAAAACGAAACATAATTGGAAAAGAGAAAAGAGCATCATGCAGATTGCCGACAAAGTTAACTTTTTAACATTTTTGTTTTAGTTTTTTAAATATTTGAAGAAATTCTCTGTATTGATTAAACCATTTTTGGATATGATTGTATAAGTACTTTATAATCCTGAAAAAAAGGCTTAACTTGAGCTATATCGCGAATTCGTTAAACGGAGTATTCGTCAAATCGAAATACCACTGTATTTTACTTTATGTTCTTAGGTTTCTTTGAATTATTTCTATAAAATTGCATTCCAGACAAGCAAATTCGCAAAGTATAGTGTTCAATGCTAATCCACCATCATCATCAGTAGTGACACCATACATAAGTACAAGTACAAGAGTTAAGTGCTGCAATCTATGACTGAGTAAAAATGAAACATTTTTAGTTAGAAAACAAGAAAATCGATAAGCGCACACAAACACGTTTGTTTCTGCTTTATTACATAAAATAATTGTTATCTACGGTTTACATCGAAATTGATTGCAACTGACTTTGCATTATTTGCAACTGGAAACATTATGACTTTGGTAATTTTTCAAAATTGTAGTTAAAATTTGTGTTGGAAATAGGAAGAGCAATGTGTTGTATTGTTTCTTAGATTTTATTGTGAAGTAAATGGTTCTATGAGGCCATGAATAGTTTTCACAAAATTTTGTATTTATGTTGATTTCAGCCATAAAGTTATTAGCATTTCCTGAATCATAAATGACGAAACATTTGTAGCGTTTAAGGAACCGATTTTAAAATTATTGCAATTAAATATTAGGTCAGAATACCACACTGATCGTCTACAAGCGATAGCACACGCTACATGTGATCGAAACCCTTATGATTATCCGCAAGAGGTTGCAACTGAGCCTTCAAATACAGTGGAAATCTGAGCAACTAAAAATTAGTACAATCCAATACGCAGTACCCGTATAAAGTACGGAGCTTCATAAAAAGGTATACGATTTAGAAGAGGAAGATTGTGTGCTGGCCATATAAAGACAGAGCATTTTACTATAGGGCATTTGAAGGAGCAGATCTGTATTTACCATGTGTTAAACGAGCCTTCAGTATAATTCAAAAATATGTTCTATATGCTCTAGCAGGAATGGGAATCCCAAATAAAATAATAACACCAATCCGAGAATTCTACACTGATTCTCTTATTCATATCCGCTTCAGTAATGCGGAAAGCCTTCCATTTACAAATACTAGCGGAGTTTAAAATAGGCTACGTTCTACCGTCAACATTATTTTTGATCTTGCTGGATACTTTAATAGAAGGATTCTAATGGGCTGATGCCAAATGGCATACAGTGGAATCTGACTGTAATGCTCACATTAAGGAAAAGCTACGTAAACTCTCTATAAACGCAGATAAAGTCGGGCTCAAGGTTCATATAAGGAAAACCAAAATAACGCATATAAACATAAACTCAATTATCCCGCTCAAACTAAATTGCATCACCATCGAAGATATAGAAAGTTTTAGCTATCTTGGGAGTATAATCACAAACATTGGCGCCATTGAAGACGACAGAGAAACTAGCGTAAACAAATGAAAATGTGCTTTTCAGTCACTGCACAAAATTTTGAGAAAAATAATATCAGCAGAAAACACCAAATTCGGAATTTTTGACTGCAGGGTCAAATGAGTTCTACTGCATGCCCCAACACCTTTTCAGTTGACACAAATAATCATAACCAAACTGCAAACGGGAATCAAGCGATGCCTTCGTAAAATTCCTCGCATATTCTGGCAAAACTCTATTTTAAACACTGACCTCTTAAGCCTCACACCAACAACAAAGGAGAATCTAAAGTGGTCTTGGATTTGTTATATGATGCATAGAAGTGACAACCATATCACAAAAGCATCTCTGCAGTGGAATCCCCAAAAACAACGAATTAATTGGATAAGGTCGGTTCGACGAGACTGTGCAGTACTTAATAAATCATGAAACCAAAAAAGGTACGTTCCAATACAGCACATGTCCTCTCCATTTACCAAATTGAACTTTTTTTAATGTATTTCATAATACATTTACATATTTCCTGCTTCCTTTAAAGAGCAGAAAAATTTTCAATCAGGTAGAATAGTTGCTTGAAAAGCTGTCAGTTTCGAATCATTTTTTAAGTTTGAATGTTTGAAAATGTAAATGATCAGGGTCAAGGTAAGTAAGTTGGCAGTATGTTAAGGTATCTTTACGCCGAAGTTTATTTTCTTCAAATACTCTGAACCGTTTTCCTGCAAAGAAGCCAGTTGAAAATATAATTTATTTTTATAACTTGCTTTTTGTTAAACATAAAAAATAAAGAAATTATTTAATTAAATATTTTAAAAAAGTTCAGAGCTAAATACTTTTTAATTTAATTCGGTTGTGATTTCCTTAAAAAACTTTTTTCATTTTTCTGAAACAATGAAACAACATAATGTAAAATAATTTTACGTGTTGCAGCTTTAATTGCTTGCCAAAAATTCGCGTCTCATTGTCGAATATTACAGTTACAAGAAATAAAATTCATACTTATATGTCAGACATGGCAAACGAAGATTTTAATATGATACACAATTTCAATTTAAAAATTACTATTTATTATTATATTCGAAATGAATTTTTTGCAAAATATGATATATATGAATTTACGAACATTTAAGTATAAAAGGACTTCACAATTAATAAATTAATAACAAGTTTTTACATTGATTTAAATAGTAGCTTTTGCAACAACTCCAGCTGATTTTTTACTCTAAAATGACACTCTATTTAATGTCGCATTATCTAATACAAATGTTGTCTTATCCACATAACTCGGCGTGTGCTGATTTGTACTAAGAAGACAATTATCTGTGGTATGATCGAGAAAAAATGCTTAAATCTAATTAAATCTAAAATATATAAAAATATAAGTATATTTTAAAGGTAAGTGTTTTAGTTGTAGGGTACTTTTGTTTCGGCTTAAGGTCATGTAAAATTAATTAAAACACATTTATTAACTATTCTTTTTTATTTAAATTATTTTTTTTTCTCGATATTTCGGTTAACTTGTCTGGCCATCATAAGGAATCTAATAAAAACAATAACAAATAAACACCAATAACACTGTAACTGTTAATATGTAATTTAATATGATTACATTACATATTATAAATCATTTTATTGTCATATAACATTTGATTTTTAACAAATCTACTCGTTGGTTTGTCCTTTACCAATTATTGTTTTGTTTTGTTTACTGTATTAGTCAACTGTGTGTCTATATAATTGAGCATATTTCTATGTATCGTTTTTGTAATTTAGCCGTTTATTTGGCGGTACGTCAATTATATAGGACATCTCCAAAAAAAATAATTTTTTTTATAATTCCTTTTTTCTTGTTAATTTTTTTTTTTGTTTCATCAAATGATAAAAATGCTATATATATTGTCGATTTGTAACTTTTTTGGGAAAGCCTTCTCTTACTGCATTGAGTTTTTTTGTATTTTACATAATGTATAGGTTCCTTTATCGTTCTCGTCGAAAACTTATTCTTCTTCAAAATGTCAGTAATTGTTTTTATATTTTCACTGTTAAAGTCATCGTGCCTGATATTAAAAAGTAGCCGTATTTTCATAATTAATTTTCTGGATTGTTTAGAAAAGAAGTTAGTCAGTCGTCCTGATGCTGCTGGTTTTTTACACCAATTAAATTTTAGCTTATTTTGCTCTCGAAGTATCACGCAATCCAAATAAGGTAATCTTTGGTTCTCTTCTATTGCTTTTGTAAACTTTATTTTACTATTTTAGGACTTAAGTGATTTTAATGTATCTTTTACTGCGCCCTTTTTTATTATTGCAAAAGTGTCATCTACATATACGTATAATAATCTCTACATTATTATTTCTGCAATCCCGGGTGATGCAGGAAAACCTATAGGTAGACCTTTGCCCTGTTCATAAAAATTTTTGTCTTATTAGAAATATGTTGTGTCTAAAATAAAAAATATCAAAATGTATTTTGGTGTATTTTTCTTCATCGCTCCATTTTTTTCAATCATAACCAAGTTATCGTCATTTTCCAAATTCACTTAAAAATGTTATTTTTAAACTCAATGGTATCCTTAAATTTTAAATTAAAATTTTATTCACATATTTGCAGAGTTTGTATGCTGGTAAGTTAATAAAGGAGCAAATCGGTCTTAATGGAGTATTGTCTTTATGAATTTTCAGTAAACCGTAATTCATTAGTGAATTTTTCTCTCTTATGTCAATGAGTCCCAAACTATAGAACTTTTCTATAAATTAATTATTTTTGGTTTTGGTTTTGGTTTAGTACAGCGTGAAGAAGTATTATTTTATATTTTCTTAATGTCTTTTAGTATTTCGCAATAGTATTTGTTTCTCCATCGTTGCTTAAATACAACCAACGTCATTTCAAAGAAATTTAAAATCAAAAACAAAAAAAGTCCTCGAACACATTAATAAAAAGAAATTTTCTAATTGAGCTGTCAGCGAGAGAGATTCATTTTAGCACAAACGACGAAGGAAAATAAATGAACAGCGGACAAATGAGTTTACTTAATTTTAAGGTTCTTCTACGTTTCCATTGTGTTAAAAACTAAAAAATTTGTGGTTACATTCAAAGCGAAAGTAATTATATTGTGAAATGTCTAACAATTATTGCAGTGCCAGTTAAGTTAAAGGATGTTAAGAATAGAAAAGAACTGAGTTAGGCAAAAATATCGAAGGAAAAAATACAAGCACAAAATTAACGTAATCAAAATTGAATTGAATAAAAAAATATTGTTTTGTTACATTAAGAAAACAGCTGCTTTTTTCTTTGTTATTTCAAGCCACATTTATTTATTATAAAGATATGATTTTTAAAATTAAAATCGGGCACAAACAACTACATACTTGGTAAATAATTTTAGTTTTAATTCGAAAATTACGTATGAGTGCTACTAAATGTATGTAATGTTAATTATTCGCCACAGTGATTTAATCAAACTATGCATGTAGTGCAAGACATACATGTCACCGTTGGTACAACTTGATAACGGATATTGTGTCAAAAAATTTTGCATAGTAGGCTTTGAAACTTTTTCAAAAATCCCAACAAACAAATTATTATATTCGATATGAATCTATTTTATTTTCTTTACAACCTTTATACAATTAGACGCCCTTTGGTCTACTGATGATTTGGCTTTAGCACCAATGAATTGCATGTATATAGACTAGCTAAAAACCCTAAACAAACAAAAGTTTTTTAAATCTTTGAAAAAAGTTATCGAGGCAATCTCGATTAATATAAATTTAATAATTACCTAGTTAAGATTTTATTTTTCGTTTTGCCTTATTAAATACTTTTATAATCACCCAAAGGGCGTCTAATTGTATAAAGGTTGTAAAGAAAATAAGTTTCATATCGAATATAATAATTTGTTTGTTGGGATTTTTGAATAAGTTTCAAAGCCTACTATGCTTATACTATTGTAATTTGTATAACTCTCATTGAGTTTTAAAAAGTTTTTGTATAAGTAGAGGTTTGAAACATTTAAAAATTAGGTTTAAGGTCTACTGATGATTTGGCTTTTGCACCAACGAAATGCATGTTTATAGACTAGCTAAAAAAACCCTCAACAAACAAAAGTTTTTTAAATCTTTGATAAATCTTAATATATGAAAATAAAATGTCGGAAAAATTGTAAAAATCTAATATTTATAATAATGAAAAATATTGAATTGCACATAGGATGAATGAGACAATTAGCAAGTTAATCAATTAAATCTAATTTACATAGTGCTTAAAATAAATTAGATGAATTTAAAAAAATAGAAGGTCGAAAAAATATAAGAATAATATAAATATATATAAATATATATATATATATATGTATGTATATTCTCTAATAATTATAACACAGCCAGAAAAAAATGGTATTTTTGCATCATAAAACTACAAATTTAACTTATAAATTTAGATTCCAGCAATACAAAATTTTAAGTACCAAATAAAATTACTAATAATAAAATTATAATAAATAATAATTTTTGCTTCATTCAAATGATGTTTTTACTATTTTTGTATATTTTTCGAACATTGATCTTTCCAATATGAATATCAAATTAGGGAATATGAATATCAAATATTATCAAATGTTCATTAATACGAATGCAGATATTCGTGGCATTACTACTGCGTAAATAAAAAACTATGCATTACATATCCGATATAATTTGGTAGTAAAGAAAGGCAAAGAACCGAGTGTGCGTTATTACTCAACGTCATTACTAAGCGGATGAGATTAATCCATTCAGAATATACCCACACGCCATTAATGGATTTAATGTACTAAGGAATACAGATATTATAGATTCTATGAGTCGAAAAACGCATTTACAATGGAATTTCCAGCATCTCCAGTAGAAGCTAATATAATAATGGAAGAATTATCGAACTCAGTTCTTAATAAAAATTATATAACTCCAATAAAAATTATAAAGTACATTCAAGACCTATTTGGAAAAGTAAAAATAAGAGAAGCAGAAGAATTGGTAGAAACTTTAAATGCATTTAACAGAGAAATACCGCTTTTTAGCTAAGAAAAAGAAACTGAAAACAAATAACCATAATTAGATGCCCTGATTATAAGAAGAAAAGACACATTAAAACTAGATTGGTATCAAGAATCTTTTATTCGAAGCATTCTCGGAAGATGGCTGTTAATACTGACATAAATTTTACAAGCAAATAGCTGAACACCAGCAAAACAGAACTCCGCTGCACTAACAAAATAAGAATTAAGAGTATCTTACCCAAAAATTAATTTTAAATCAAAAACAGGGTGTCCGCGGATAAGATATACTACTATTTTTTTGCCGCCATTTGTCTTGACAGTTCATGTTTGACAGTCGTGAAGAAGACACGTCTCAAATTTGTTATGGAAAAATATTCGATAAAACATTTTATCAAAATCAATCATCGATTACTGTGATTATGAGAAAGTTACGTGAAATTTTTGGGAGAAACAACGTGCCAACAAAACCCACTATTTATCGTGTATTGAATGATTTCGATGAAAGAGGCTCCGTAGGTGACAGGCCCAAGCATGAACCAGAAGGTAGTGCAAGATCGGCTGAAGACATTACTGCTGCTCAAGAAAGTGTACAAAACAATTCATCAACCTCAATTCGACGCCGTACTCAGGAGCTTGGTCTTCAAAGAATAACTTTGGCCACAATTTTGCAGAAGTATTTACATTTGTTTCCATTTAAGACTCAGTTGACACAAGAGCTTCTTTCACAAATCAATTTACGCCACCGTACATATGCCAATAGGATGTTATAGCTCGCCCATGACAACCCCGGTTTTCATGAAAAAATTATCATGAGTGACGAGGCACATTTTTATTTGAATGGATGTGAATGAACAGAATGGTCGGTTGTGGGCAACGGAAACCCCTCAAATTAATCATCAGTCAGCTTTGCATCTATTAAAAGTGACAGTCTGCTGTGCAATTTGATCAGGAGGAATAATTGGACCCTATTTCTTTGTAAATGAAAACGGCGTAACGGTAACTGTATATAAGGAGCGATATCGTGATATGATTGAAAACTTTTTAACGCCACAACTGCATGCTTTGGGCTTGATTAAAATGTGGCACATCGCATACAGCGAATTACTGCGCAACCTCTTTCCTCAACAAGTTATTTCAAGAAATGGTGATGTTGATTGGCCTCAACGGTTGCCTGATATGACTGATCCGGACTTCTTTTTGTGGGGATATCTGAAAAGCAAGGTTTATGCAAACTAACCAGAAACTCTTGAGCAACTGAAACAAAATATTCGTGATTCAATTAATGAAATACCGCGTGAAATGTTTGAGAATGTAATTAAAAATATGCTCAAAAATGCTCGCATTTGTGAGGCTAACAGACGCGGATATTTATCTGATATTGTATTCCATACATAATTGCCGACATTAAATAAAACATTTATCGATATAAGATCCATTCTCTTTCATTTAATCAAAAATTATACATAAACAAAGTTAATAAATAATGAAGTGAGAAAAGTGAAAAGAATATATAATAACAGAAAAGCCAATTAAAATATATAAATCAGTCGACTATATATCAGGCTTATCATAAAGATTAAAATATTATCATAAGTATGATAGCGACACAAATATACACTGGTTGTGAAAACGAACTATGCAAAATAGAAATTAATAAGAAATTTAAAATCAAAACTGAACACAAAGCAGGAATTAAATTAAGTTTTTGAAGTAACTTGCCATGGCGACAACTCTAATTAAAACAAAAAAGTATATGGGGGTACAAAAATAACAAAATTTAAAATTAGAATTTCATTACATAAATGTGACTTGAAAGCGAAAGACAAATGTTTGACCCAAAAGAATGGACTTGCGGCATTGTGTGCTGTACACCAACAAGATTATAGTAAAGCAGCGATGGGATGAACCATAGAACAAATGTGAAAAGAGAATAACACGCATTTATTATGCTCTTTTAAAGACTTTTATTCATTCATTGTTGAGCAAGCAATGGAAGCACATGCAATGGGCTATCGTAATTTTTTTCAGAAATTTCTAAAGCATTGTTGGTTGGAGCATAATAAACACACGCTTTTCAATTACAATTGAACACAAAAAAAAACAAAGTAAAAAATATAAGAGAAATTCGGCCTTATAATGTATATATTTTCTTTTCCTTAAAATTTAAATTACATTCATAATAAGTTGGTTACATCTTACAAAAATTCGAAATCTAGACTGGGTAGCTATCTCACCAACACATCTTCATTTTTATATGTGAACGCCGTTGTAAACAAATACAGCGAACACAATTAACAAATCAGACAGAGACAATTGTGCACATTGGATTTGGAAAAAGATAAAAACATTTAAACAGCAAGTAACAAGGCTTAGAAGTATTTACTGCTGACAACACTACAACGTATTAAAGTGTTATTATTATGTATCTGTAAAAAATTAATCATATTTATTCCAAGTCTTTTGTGGTTTTCTAAAAAAATATTATTTCCCTGAAGATGACCGACAAAGTTGGTCAAACTATTGGAAAAAATAAATTAATATTAATAAAATAGAACTTAAATAAGAGTGTTTGTTTCCATTAACTAATCAATTTATTTTAATATACATGAAAACATTGGTATGAAAACAGAGGTATGGGATACCTTTAAAATATATGTTTCCAAATGAAAGTTCATTACAAAATCTATTTTCTATTGTATTTTTTAAGAAATACAAACAAAAATAAGCTCAAGTGAATAGTACATGTTCTTAATAATTAAAAAAATAGGAAACAGATACAGACAAAAAAAATTTATAAACCATAAAATTTGGAGGAAATAAGAAATATAATTTTTTAAACTATCCGATTTGAAGTGGAATGTCCCATATATATTAAATTTTAAATGGTTTATAAAATTATATGTTTTCTCGATTGCATTTGCTTAATTGCCTCTTTGTTTAATATTAACGCATAATAATAAAAATATTTAAAGAAAACCAATTGCAAGCGTATTTCCCTGAAGATTATAAAAGGATGTGACCTTTTTTTATTGCGAATATTGTGTAATCTTTATGCATATAATAAAAATTTTGCTTAAAAGCGAATAACTCTTTATTACAAACAGCTAGTAAAATAAAGATAAATGGCAGGAGCGAAAATGTAACAGAAGAAAAGCATTTTAAGTCAACATTAATATTACCAGGGCCATTAACAGGATATTAACAACACTTGCAAAGAAAATTGAACACACACACTCACCATGATTTAAAGTTGCTAAAGCAAATTTATTGTGTGGTTTTTGTTGCCTTTCAACAAATTGCTTTCAATGAATTGCATTTAATTCAGCTTTGTTAGCAGTAGAATTGTAAGTGTATGTATGTATATTTTTCTATACTCTTTCTTTTGCTATTCTTCACTTTCATTATTTTCGTAGATTGCTGTTTGTTTGCAAATTCTTGGCCAGACTGAGAGAAAGTAAAAAAAAATACACATACTAGAAACATGAGTTAAGCAAGGGAGTATTTATACACAAACATACGCAATTACATAAGTTTATGAACTTGTATTTATTTATGTATGTACACTGCAAAAAAAAAACAGGTAACATATAAACCAAACCTGATGCACATTTTTTTGTTTTGTCGTTGAAATTTTAATTTATTTATTTTAGTAAAGTTTTTAATAATTTTATTTTAATAATAATAATTTAATAAGTTTGAAATCAAGTCAAAATATTGAGTTTTCAAATATAAAAATTTTCAAAATAGGTCTTTTAAAATCGTGTATTTTTAGTTGGATATTTTCTTTTTCTTTGGAGTTAATAAGAGAACCAGAAATAGAACCCGCTATCAGCGAAGGTACTTGTGGCGTTAGCTAAATAACAGCAGCTATAAACAAAAGGATTTAGCCTGGTAGCATGGGTTCTGAATATGGACACATCGTACAATTCCAACGAAGAACAACTGTCCTCTTCATCGGGCGTGGTGTCAATTACTAAATCCTTTGACAGATATTCTTCTTCATGTTTATCTTGATCGTTACTAGAATGTACCATCTGCTGAGCAATTTTGTCTTTCACAAATTTGACGACAATAATTAAAGAAGCCCGTACGGTTTTCCTTTGAAGCTAAAGTAATTGGAAAACATATAAACTACCAATAAATAAACATTAAACCACATTTTGATTCTTAAATTAACTAAAAATATTAATCTAAATGTCTAAAAATATCTATATTTATTTATTTATTATTATTTGTCTATGGAATTGAATTCCTGACAGACAACTACTAATATTTATTTACATTACACAACATTAAATAAAATACAAAAAATAGCATACAATAACAATTTGTTATTAATTTAGAAAATTTATAGTCGCATTTTTTACTACATTAGCATTTAATGAAAAGTCTATAAATCTATACAACTGGTTAAATGTGTTACATATTCTTCTAAGAGGATCAACATCAGCATTGTACGAAATATTTCGCCATTTCGCATCTTGAAATTTTTTCGTAAGATATACACAGTGTACAAAACTCTTGCGTATAAAAAGTACAACATTAGAAACTGTCCCAGTTGAAGGAAGAGCTCTCACGTTCCTTTTACTTGAACGCATATACTCTATCCACTGAGCTATTGCTCACTTATAATTTTAAGGGGAAAACACTACTCTCATGTATTTACAACTGCAAAATATTTCATTGTATAAAAAAACTATTTGCTTAAAATATATTTTAAATTGTCAGAAAAATGAGAAAAGATTTTGTTGATTTTGTAAAATTTTAAAATTTCAGCCAATATAATTTGTTTATCATACGGACTTAAGTTTTTGAAAATCAAGAAGAAAGTAAGTACATACGCATTTGTTTTATTTTTGAAAGTAGTTTCATGAATTCTTTTTAGTGTATCCCATGTCTTTATTATTTTAGAATTGTGGTAAGATATTACTTAAAGCAATAAACATTTACAAGGTTGAAGAAACTGCAGTTTTTATGGCTTTCTAAAGTGTGTAGGTGTCTGAGGGAGGGCAAAAGTTAATGTGTTCATTTATGTGAGCTTTTAGCTAATAAAGGGTTTTTTTTTTAAATTTGACAAAAACTCCGTTAGAATGCAACAGAGATAGCGACATGGAATTTTTCGAAAATTTCTTGGTCATTACTAAAAAGAAATTTAACAAACCAATTTTCGACAACAATCTAAATAGATTACCCTGCAATCCTTTTCAATATAGTTACGATATCTTAAACGATTGAAAGCATATCGGCTAATCCATTTTCCAAAAATACCACACTGACCAGCTCTGAAAGCTTTATAAAATACTCTAGTTAATTCTGGCGATCTGAAATATATAAATTTTTTTAAAGTTGTGTAGGTGTTACTCTTTTCTAATGATTTCTCGTTGTTCTTGAGGGATGCTTAAATAGCAAATTATGACAAAATTGTATTTTTCCAAAATACGATAATACAGTGATCCAAATAATGACTTTTTAATTTTGTAATCTAAAACACAACCTGATTTTCAGCAATACATTTGCAATCGAATAACACATTATCTGACTGTTTAATCATAAAATATTTAAATCTAATATTCAAATTGATTTACTGGTTTAATTATAATCTAAATAACATACTTTCATGAAGCCAATTAAAAATAATTTAAAATTGTACAACTTTAATGCTACTTTGTTGCTATTCCTTTCACATTTTAAATTGAAAACAAATTATAATTAGTTCACGCCCTATTTTCGGCATCTTTATCACAATGCTTCTTATTGCAAGAAATACAAACAAGTGTAACATTTGCAAAACAAACCGATTTCGATTAAAATAACAGACACAGTCGCGTAAAGATATACACACGAACGATCTAAATTCAACATCAAGTGTTGAACTCCCAAACTAAAACCACTAAACTAGTGTGTCATTTGAGACTTGTCAAGCCTTCTTTGCGCTGGGAAATGTTATAGAAATTCATGCCACATAAAAACCCCAACAAACAACAAAACACACGTACACAACAGCAAAAATAGAGACAAATAAGTAATAAAAAAATAGAGACATGAAAGTAGAACATGGATTTTACTCATCTAGTAATATCAGCCACACTAGGAACATGCTTGTTTGCTATAACTGACTGGCTCAGTTCTATGGTTGGTATGTTTGGTCAGAATGGCATAGCTTAGACAATAGTGCAATTCTAAGCCAGAAAGATAAATAAATGAATGAAACAAATATAAGAATAACTAAATTGCCAAAAGGGTTTTGGCTGTATGCCAGAGTGCAAAAACTGGTAGCAGAGATGAATGAAAAAAAAATTGAACGGAAATGAAAAGCAGAATTACAATTTCAAATAAAACAATTAACCACGGCATTTAGAGACGTAGAAGGAATAACAAGTATTCAGGGGAATCTGTAAGGACGAAACCTTAGATTTGCCACACAGATACACATATCCTTAGACTATATAGCCTTATGAATACAAACTTACCAAAGCCAAGAGCCAGCCAAGTCATTAAGTGTTACTAATATTGCAACCAAATGGATGATACGAAATTATTTTCCATTTAAATACTTTAGTTTCATTTTGTTCCAAGTAATTTTTCGTGTTGAAAAATAAGAGAATAAAAATCAAACTAAAACAAAAGTATTGCAAAACTTTCATTAATGAAACAGAGGCTTTTTACTTATTTTTTTATTTTGCATATTTCCACCCACAAATAACAAGCAATGAATAAATAGTATATAATGTGTAGCAACATCAGAAGAATTATTTGAAATGAAAAAATATATATGAAGTTTAATGATAATGAGCAAAGGACTTATGTATGCGTTATAGAATAAGAAAGGTTTTTCTCTATTGTTTTTTTTTTTTCATTGAAATTTTATCTTAAGTGAAATAAAGTCATTAGTTAAAGTGTTGAATATGACAATAAAGACAGTTATTTTTTTTAAATATATATTTTGTTTTAGACAAATACAAAATGCAAACTCTGCTTCTCTTATCTGTATAAATGCCTAAGATTAAGACAGAAATCGAACCTGCGACCCTGTAGCACTAATAGCATTGCAAACTATCCTCTAGTCTACGGGGCTCTTATTATAATTAAACAATCAAAGAATGAAGGATTATGAATATTTTACATTCAGCATGATAATGTATTCATTATATATTTATAATAGTATTTAAGAGCAAAAAAGTGTATTAACTTAAAAGCCCTTATAACAATAAAATACCATAGAAATGTTTTAAATAAAAATAAAAAAAATATAAAGATAATATAAAAAACGTCTTTAGGTAAGTAAAAATGGATACAAATTTGTTTATATTTCTAATACAGAAAACATTTTCTTTAAGTAAGGTACGCAAGAATGGATACAAAATTTTATATTTTTTGCAATAAAGAAAACATTAACGGTATTCAGTGTTTAGTGCGTTTTGCAATTCCTTGCAAGTGCAACTATTTTGTCATTTGAAAAATTTTGTGTTCGTTTGTTGGATGAACATGCAAGCCAAAGACACACATGCAACCAACTACACGTATCTGTAAACGACGAACGTAGAAGAAAGCAACTTTGGGAGTACAACAAAGTGTGCACTCATCACCATTCTTCTTTTCCTTATTTGATGATGATGACACAAGACTTTGCAAAGTAAACTTTGACCGGGGAAATCAGTCATAGCTTCACAATTTTCGGCCATTAAAAAACATAAAGCTACAAAAAATCAATTGGATTATTGAACAGACCTGTATTATTGGATCATGTTCATCATCAAGAAATAATAATTTTTAAATTCACTGTGCAGTCTTCAAATAATTGAAAGTTAAAGATACTTTTTATTTGATTTTTCTGTTTTTATTTATTTTATTGGATTAGTCGAATCCATTGCTTTTAAATTTTTTAGTAAATAAATTTTGTTCTTTAAAAATGACAGTTTTAAAAGTGAGTGATGACAACGCAATGCACATAGCAAAAAAAGCTATATCATTTTCAGTGTTGCTAAACTGAAATAACGTGGCAAATGCAAATTTTAATATTTTGTTGTTGGATTGCAAAGAAAAGCTACGATAGACCTTTCGCATCAAACACTGAATACCGCTATTTTGTTTACTTTGAATTCGACATTATGATTCGTACACAGCTTCAGCAAACGTTTAAAATTTTGATGGTGAATATATGAACGAAAGTGAGTTTTAGTTTAGTATCTAAAATAAATAACAAATTTTATTGAAACATTTTGACAGCATAATAAATTATATTGTGTGTTTCTCATATAAGTATTTATGTTGCATGTTGTAAGACTTCTAGTTAACGTATGATTATCAACGTTATTGTCATTGCCTTAGTCAATACCATCATCATTACCAACATGAAGGTACGTTTATGTGCCATTACTGCTGTTGCTTATACTTTCGTTGCTGTTCGTCGTCAACATTTCCCTTGATAGCAATAAAAATTTGACATATACGTAACACTTTATCAGATGACTAGAGTATAAAAATAAAAGGAAAATCCAAAAATTTGTATTACTGCTCTACTCTTCGACGTTCATTTTCGTTCAAATTAATTTTCAATCAAGAAAGTGGACTTTAAAAATTGCCCAAAGTGCCCAGTAAATTACTGTCTATTAAAATGCAACTTTCTAAAAAAACACAACAAAAATAAAAAACCAACAAATAAGACAAGAGGAAAGTGATACTGAAAGAACACTTTAATAAGAAATCTGTAACGACAACAGATAATTAAGAGCAATGTTAATCTTAACGAAAAGCAGGAGTTATTTGATGTTTCTATCCTCAATCTTTATTATTTATGTTCAAAGTGTGCATAGAGAAACTTATATTCGATATTTGTTTTCAATTAATTAAAATTAATTTTCAATAACCAGCTAAATTCATATAATACTGAACTTAAAAGTATCGTACAAGCATGAAGTAGATAGAAAAAATGAACAGCGCGCTGTACTCTAGATTAAAATATTTTGCAAATTACTCAGTTGTTTATAATCAATGAGTCCGATTAAAAAGATCGATATATAATAATATCAAAAAAATTTTTAAGTACAAACGAATGTGCATCATCACTGTCCGCGCCTCTTACTGCATTATATAACAAATCTACTGAAATCTACTTTATTCGAAAACCGCAGTAAAACTGATGTATCTAATTACAGAGGTATCGCTAAAATAATGCTGTTCCAAAACTCCTTGAAAAAAATTCTTACTGATTACCTATAATCATCATCAAATTTTTTTCCTTCTATCACCATGTGTCAACATGATTTTCATTAGTCTCGCTCAACTGCAACTAATGTTTTGAAACTCACAATTATTGTTAATGAAGGTTTTTCAAATAAAATGCAAACAGATGTGATATACACCGATTTTAGTAAGGGGTTCGATAAAGTTGGGGTTAGTTGCTCTGCCCTAAAATGTTTAAACTTTCATCTATCACAACAGGTCAAATTTTTGGGATGTTATATCCAAAATCCCAGTGTAATATTATTTATACAGACTTTGCGAAGGCATTTGACACTGTTACCCAAAATTTGTTGTTAAGCAACCTGTGACGAATCGGGTTGTCTAAAAAACTCTTTATTATTTTTAAAGATCTTTGCAGATGCTTGCATTTATGTAACAGCTTTACTCTCCCTTAAAATTTTAATGTAAGTTATGATACTTTTAAGTTAATGTTATTTAAATATAATAATTAGGGAAAGCCTTGAAAATTATTTTGCATTTTAAAGTACTGATGTACGGCGATGATGTTAAAATCTTTAACTCTTTTAATGATATTATTCATATTAATAGTATTGAATTGGTACAAAAACAATTTTTAATTTTCTTTCTCCATGGTCTTGGTTGGAATTCCTATGTCTTGCCACCGTATTATAGTAGACTTGCCCTGATAAAATTTCCTACTCTAAAAAGACGACGATTGATGCTGAGTGATTTGTTTGTTCTAGGTCTGATTCGTGGTGATGTTACTACTTAGTCAACTGAGCTTCAATGTTCCTGTAAGACCTACCCGCAATTTTGAACTCTTGTTATTAAAATACTACCGTTCTGCGCATGTTTTAACTTCAATAAATCATACCACATTATGGACTTTTCTGAGAGTAATGACGTGCTAAAAAGAAATCTTATTTTATATTTAAATTGATGAACCAATTGTTTTTATATACATATAGTTCTATATCTGTTATTCATATTCATCGAGTAAGGATGCAAAAATCTATTGACCTTATAAATAAATAAATATAAAAGATTGTAAGTATCCATGAAGAACTTTCGAGGCCCGCGAAATGTATGCTTTCGTGCATTACAGCGAGAACCAGTGATTTTTGGGTCTGATCTGAATATTCATACAGTTTGACTTATTCATCAATATTATTAGAAACATCCACTATAAATATAGCACATGTAGGCCTTCGTATGTAAATACTAAGAAAATTTTAAAAATTAGAATTTTCTATGCTTATAATCCAAGCCGACTTTTAATTTAAGAGTACAAACAAATACGTATCGTAAATATAAATATTTATAAAAACGATTACTTTAAAATAAATTTGTTTTCTTCTGTTGCAGAAAATTGTTTAAATTTAAAATCTTTTTGCGTTTTTATTTCATGGTTACGTGATCCTAAAAGAAAGCCAGTAGTTTTTATGGGCTTGAGCTGTTTTAACTTCAACTCATCGTCATCAATTTTTTTTAGTTATTAAAAGTACCATGACTGTTGGCGGTCGGAATGCTTTATATTTTATTTTTATTCCTTTTCTTGCTGTTGATGAAGGTTTTCGAACATTCAAATGAATCAAATTGCCCAAGATTTTAAGAATAATGAAAAATCTGCAAACCGTAATCACTACTCGTGACATTCACTTGATGAAAATATTTTAAAAAATATCCTTCACAATAACGCTACTGATTTTGTTAAGCTTTTTTGATAACATTTTTTAAAGGAATCAGCAAAGATTGAATTAGTGTTTTTGTGTACGTGCGTTGGGTGGGTCTTATGCCAAGGTGTTGTGACAGGACATCAAAACCAAATTCAACAATTTTTAAGAGTTCTTTAGCACTTTTTTTTATTTATTTTTGCAAATAACCTGACTTGAGGTGAATAATAATAAGTTGTTTGTTTTGTTTGTTGTGTGTTTCTTTTCCCACTACTTTTTCCTAAACACTTTTCATGTTGTAGATCCAATATAAACGTGCTTAGAATTAATATAATTGTTCCATACACAGAAGTATGTATGTTTGTATATGAAATATACATATATGTATTTGCCACATGCACTTACAAATGCTTGAGGAAAAACGAAAAGTTTTAAAAGTAAAAATTTCTGCCATGATTGTGTTTATTATTAATCAAACTGATTTTTTTTAGATTTACACAAATGTGTATTTATAAGATTTTAAAGTATTTGTTATTTTCCTTTTTGAAATTTAAATAAATAAGTTTTTATTTTTTTAAAGTGCTCATACAAAAATTTTTCATTCCCTTTTTTATAACTCCTCGTACAATATACTTCACAAATTATATAAATTGTATGTAGATATATATTTTGAATTATTTATCTATAGTTCCGATCTAATAATATCCTTGTGTCTAAAGTTAGACAATAGTTTTAGTTCCTCTATATTTCAATCAAAACAATGGAGGAAGAAAATAAATGTTTCTGTTCTAATGCTTACACGTTTTTTTCATTAAAAACTTCAAATCATACATCTATCGAAATTTGTTTGCCATATACATATAAATTTGTTCTCATTTCTTTAAGTCTACCATGACAGTGCCAAATATTAAAGAGTGTTAAGCACTTTGTATGTTGTCAAATATTCATAAATTTTGAACTGTCTTTCTACAGCAATTCATTAGTAGTCTCATAAACATGTGTGACATCCAACAACCAAGTTTAAGTTTATAAATGTATAAAATACCAAACATATACATTAACTTTTCTATCAACATATAACATACACATCCATTCACATTTTTTTTTTGTATAATAATTTTAAGCAAGCATAAGTTTGTGACTGTTCCACAACTTATATGTATCGTAAATATACCGTAAGAGGCATTAAATAACCCAGCAAACCCACATATTTGATATCGGATCAAGAGTGATTCGAAATCAAATTCCATCTTATATGATAAACGTATGAAAATGATTTGAATGCAATTTGAAATAGGCTGACTTTATACTCAAATCAAGAAAAGGGTTTATGTTGAAAGTTAATTTCAAACGTTGGCTTCAGTGGTTTCTCAAAAGACATTAGTGTTTCTACTTCTCATGGACTTGATTTAATTACGGTATGCTAAATGCAGCTAAATGCTCAATGTTTTTAATAATGCTTTACAAATCTAAGAAAACTTTAACTCTTAATTTTTTTATGCTTTAAAAAGTGTTGAAAAATCCTTAACAAAAATTAAGAAACTAAAATTCTTCCTGCATTAAAACTAGTTTATTTGATACTTCCAATAACGCAATAATTTCAAGTTGAATATAGTTTATTTTTGACGCTTGATATTCATTTCAGAATAACGCTTAATATCGAATTGAGAAAGTATCATTCCCAAAATATTCATTCTCAAATGAACATCAAAATGACTTCAAATTTTAATCTCAAAGCTCTTCCCATTTTTGGAAAATTATAAAACCAAATGGTAAAATCATCATATTTTAAAGGTTTGACTTTGTTTTTGTTGGGAAAGTGCCTGACTGTGAAGATAGTCTTGTGCACGTGTGTACTTGCGTGTGTATGTACAAATGTGATCATAAGCTTAGGAGCTAATGCTGCGTGCACATTTGGAAAACATCAAAGTATGAGAACACAAGAACACAAGCAATAAGTTTATTTTTGCATATCCATATGTATGGCTATATACATGTATACACGAATAAATTTTTTTTGTTAAAATGCAGACATATGGAATAAATAAGTAGTTGAAGATAACGATTTAGATGCGTATAGAATGTCCTAGGATACAAATATTTCATTAAGAGTTTTACTCAGAATTTGATTTTGTAGACGATGTGAGGCATTAAAGCTCTGCAAAGCATCTTCTTCAATATTTTATATGCATTAGATCTCCGTTAGTTTACCAGATTTTTAAGCAAAATACTATTGAATACCAAGATCGACAACTACTAGTGCTTTTTACGATGAAGCTCAACCATCCATTCTAGCCAATACGTCCAACGCCATACAGTCCCTTATCACTTCCAAAGATCAGCCAACTATTGCATAGTACTTTTTAAAATCGGTGTAAATAAATTTATTGAAATTGATTTGGATTTTGTTGTTTTTAATTCCATTGTAATATTTTAAGGCGTTTTTCGTTGATTCGTTAAAATTTTTGCAAAAAGGAAAACTATAAATAGTTAGGAAATGGAAAAACATAAACAGGCGCAACAAATAAAAGGTGGCGCAAAAGTAATCCTCCTATCAGAAAATGCTATAAATTTTGCGATTGGCCCCTAATGTCAGTTCTGTTTTGACATTTGTGTAGTAAACACGTTGCGAAATACACGTTAATAAACAATGTTACGCTACACTGCTCCAGAACGCGGAATATTGGTGACTATTTATTTGACCAATAATCGGTCGGTGACTTTGGCACAACGTGAATTTCGTCGCAGATTTCCTGGCCGTCCAACGCCTACTGGTGAAACACTGCGACGTTTAGCCGCTCGCCTCGAAGAGACTGGCACAACACGAGATGCTGCCAAGCGTGGCAGACCCCGGAGTAGCCGTTCTGCAGAGAATATTGCTGCTGTAGCCGAGGATGTCATGGAAGCGCCGTCGACATCGACCAGACGACGTGCCACGCAAATGGGTATCAGTCGACGGTACAAGATTTGAAGATGTTTCCGTACAAAGTCCAGACGGTGCATCAGCTGTTAGCTGCTGACCGCCAATCGCGTCTAACATACGCTCAAGCCATCCTTAATCACCACCAACAGGAAGATGATTTTTCATAAAAAATAATCATGAGTGATGAGGCCCATTTCCATCTTAGCGGGTACGTAAATAAGCAAAATTTACGCTTCTGGGGCACTGAAAATCCGCGTGTAACCCACGAAGAGCCATTACACCCGCTCAAAGTCACTGTATGGTGTGCTGTTTTCGCTGGAGGAGTCATCGGACCTTTTTTCTTCGAAGACGTCGCGGGCCAAACGGTTACTGTGAATGGTGAGCGCTACAGAGCAATGATTAACGAGTTCTTTTTGCCGCAACTTGATGAATTGGGATTGGAAAACATGTGGTTCCAACAGGACGGTGCAACGGCACACACTGCACGTGCCACAACCGATATGCTGAAGGATGCATTTCCCGGGCGCCTAATCTCCCGTTTTGGCCATTTGCACTGGCCAGCAAGATCGCCTGATTTGACCGCTGCAGACTTCTTTTTGTGGGGGCTTTTTGAAGTCGCGGGTTTATGTCAACAAGCCTCAGACTCTTGCAGCTCTTAAAGACAATATCCGTCAAGAATGTGAGGACCTATCGCCGGAAGTTATGGCCAAAGTGATGGAAAATGCTATAAAAAGGGCTCAAATGACAATCAACTGTGGCGGCGGCCATTTACATGACATCATATTCTCGACTTGATGTAAAAAAATTAAAAGACCAAATAAAAATAATCCACAAGAAGAATCAAAGTTTTTCATTTTTTTTTAAATTACAGCCAAAAAACATCGGAAGGTTATTTTGGCGCTACCTTGTATAATCAACATAAAAACAAAAAATGATTGAATATAATATAAAAGTTTATAGTCTGCTGATTTCCGATATAGCTAAGCTTTAGACTTTAGATAACATTAATAATTTTTCAATAGAAACTTGATGAATAATTCATGAATTATATAAAAATATTTATTTTTCATCATCAAAATTTAATATTTAGTATTTTCTAATTGGTTGTACTTATTTGCTTACAAAATTTGTGTAATTTGTGTTATAATTGCAACAGTTAAACTCTAATTAATTCAATTTTATCAATAGTTCGATAAAATTAATTAATATTGTCAAAATTGTTTGGGGCATAAATGCCGTTGCGACAGTGTTTCAAGCTAATTTTAAATTAATTTATGTATGGAGCCAGATATGCAAATGGTGGGGTTAGGGGTGGTGCCGGCTATACAAATGAAAAAATTATTCGCACTAAGGTGCTGTCGTTTAAACTTTATTATAAAATACAAAAGCTAAATAGAAATTATTTGATTGTGAGTCGTGATATATTTTCGTTAATTATGAAATTTTAAATTGAAAACGTAACCAACAGACAAGATAAATTTTAATTTTCTTTAATTCCAATATTGTTTTCAATATGGATTCGCATTTATTAAATATATTATAAAAAAAGCATTTTTCGGCATAACTGACTTCATTTTGTGATATAAAAACCAAGTTAAACCACACTAACCTTAAGCAAAAGTAGTGGTTACGCTTTTTGGGCAAATGTTTGTCAGTTGGGACCGTACTTTAAGCCCACTTTCTTATTTGAATAGATATGTCATTTATTTTATTTTGATTTTTGTTTTTATTAGAGATGAAAACGCAATTTATGAAGCATTTTAGAAAAATAAATCGTTGTTCATAAAATAGTTTTGCACTTTATAAAAAATAAAATTGTTTAAGGTATAGAAAAATTCCTTAGACATGGACGGGGTGTCCAACAAATGAAATAAAAATTTTTACACATGGATGATATACATCGGGATCGAAAACTTACGTCTGTAGTCGGATGACTACATTCATAGTAATATTATTTTAGTATAAACAATAAAAAATATGTATAGTTTTATTTTGGTTTTATTTTTATAAAAATAGAACCAAAACTATTGCAAAAGTTGAAGTTTCTTTTGTGGAGCCACATATCCTGAATATACAAGGGGTGGAATGTGCATCACACACGGGTTTTTTACAATAATTGCTGATCTTGCGCATGCTTTTGCGCTCTCCCATTTCACATGCTTGATATTGCATAAGATATATCGGCTGTTTATCACCAGATATTTCAGGAACTAATAATAAGGAGAATAGGAAAAAGTTGAATTTTTCAAGTGCCCTAATGCCACTTCGATAGCGCGACATTTTGGAAAGTTGCCTCTTACCTACAGAATTTCTGAGCATTTTGAGTCCGAAAAACCAAAAACTGATGAATATGCTGCTGTAAACGTCAGCTTTCAATGCATCTTATAGAAAGCTTTTATTCTGGCGAACTGTACCAAGAATTGCAAGACCAATAAATACCTACCCAAATTTAATGACATAAAAACATTGTCCCAAACTATTGTTCTTCCGGCATTCTCCCATTTAAAAACCATTTTTTTACAACATTCTCCAGAACATTTGCAGATCGACTTTCTTAGCATACAAATCATACAGTGACTACAAATGTAGACTACCGCCCATCTGGTCATTTTAAATAACTTTTCTTTGGCACTTCAGAATTAATTATTTTACATCATTAACGTTTAAATCTGCTAAAAAAATTTTATTCGCTAATTTAATTACAATTACTACAAATATAGACTTCTCAGCATGAATGAATGAGTTGTTCTTGTCCGGGAAACACAGGACACTGCGACCGTAGATCCATTGTATCCCTACCCAAGTGCTACAGCATCTCATCTAGCCCTGTTTACATGAGGAATTTTAAGATTGCCAGCGGTTCTAGTGTTGCCAGTTCTTAATCCCTCAATAGGTGCTTGCCAATTGGGTATCTCTTCCGTGGTATACATCTTTACAGTCCTTCAAAATATGCTTTGGAGTTTCGTTCTTGTAATCACAGAGTCTGCACAGAATATCATTCTCAAAGCCAAGTCTGTAGAGGTGTTTTCTTAGTCTGCAATGGCCTGCGAGAAAGCCTGCGATCATTCTTAGATTGTTTTTACTTAAGGAGTACATGAGAGCTGAGAAACGGTTTTGGTTATACGTTCCACTCATTAGCTTAGCTTGCCTCAGTTTAGGGATATTTTACCAGTGATGTTCCGTGGTACTTCAAGTCCCCGTCTATATATCTTCTCGGATATTATCCAATCCAAGCCCACAAAACAGTTCTGGTCCAGACATATGCTTACTAACCCCTTTCTTGGCCATTCTGGCTGCGATTTCGTGTCCTACCACCTCGGCGTGTCCAGGAACCCAGCAGAGTGTAACCTTATTTGTCCTGCTTACCTGATTAACCTTGTTACGACATTCCAAAGTTAGCGTAGAGGTAAACTCGTATGAGCTGAGACTTCTGAGAATGTAAAGGTTTATAGATATTTGTCACTTTTATCTCTAAAGGACTGCTAAATTTTGAGAACTTTATTAATAAATATAATATTTTCTACCGTAAAATGTATAAATTATTGACTTATGAGAGAGGACATTCCAGGTTTTTCATGAGACTATTAATATATTCATAGCAGTTCAATAGGAATACCGATATATGATTTTAAAAAATGTATACTTCAATCTTCTTTGAAAATTTCAACTAAAGGTTTTGAAAAAATTCAGCCTCAGCTTGGCCTAGCGCACTACGGTGTGCCCTCATGTTAAGGACAGGAACATCAGCATACACAAGGAAATATCTGCATTGTAGTTTATTAACATATGTATTTTATATCATAATTAAAATTCGAAAAGGTGTTAGACATCAGTGGCTTTTGAGAGGTGAAAATTATATATTTATTTATAGTTATTTAGGGTTTTGTCATAACAAATGATGGTTTTGGAGGAAGTGCAGGGCAACACTTTGCTGTTACTGAATTAAAAGTTTTAATATTTTATATTTATTATATTTTTTGTCAAAAAAATGAACAAGGAAAAAATTTTGATATTTAAAAATTGCAATACTTTTTTCGTTTCAAATGAGAAAAAATAATCGTAAAAAAAATTCTAGATTTTCATCATTCATGCCACACTAAAATTGGAATTTTTGGATTGTAATAAATTTAAAAATTATTTCTTTTTACTTTAGCCCTTAGAATGACCCCTCGAAAATATGCAGAAAAAATAATCGATAAACTATATTTTAAGTATAAAATTCTTGCATTGACACATCAATGAACTTAACACTTAAACCTTACCTATTACTAGTTAAAGACAGGATTTAAGCGAAACGATAAATGGCTTTGCATTATGAAACCATCGTTTATAAGTTTTTATCCATCGAATATCATTAATAATTATAATAACATAAAAAATTGAAGTTGTAATAGTGCAAAGCTATTTATCAGGTAGACAAAATCCTACTTTTAACAAACGACAAGTTTTAATAATCGCCCTTTGTTTTTATTGGACGTAAGCGATACAAGAAGCTGGACGGTACCGAAGGTTGTCTGTATTAAATGTTGCCGAACAAAAATTTTGAATACTAAATTCAGTACCTGTATTGTGCAAATGAAATGCCTGCGAAACAACTTCCTAGCGTTATTTATTACTTTCATGTATTGTCTTTCCTTTCAAAAACGCATTACACTTAATAAATAAAACAATTTTCTAATCTAAAGTGATATTCCTATTCTAATGGCAGAGAGTGTAACATTAGACTGTATGTGTATCTGCACATACATATACATTTATAAAATTATATCGTAATTTAGATTTGTAAACGTGCATATCAACTACATAAACTTTTATATGAATTTATATACTAAACATTCATAAAATTGCATCTCGTATACTCAGAAAGCAAAATAATTTTAAAATCTCAGTCACGTTTTAACACAATTTTGAAATAAATGAAAATAGTATGACAAGCAAAATCGTTCTTCAAAATATTGTCAAGTGTAAACGTGTGTATGTGTTTAATAGAATAGTTAAAAAAATATACTTTTTTCCGAACCAAATTTAAAAGTTTCGTTTAGGTATTAAAAGTCTTGGGTCAACTAGATGAAAAGATATTCAAAGTCAACATCATTCGTTGCTTACAAAATTCTAAAGGTAGAAAAATGATTTTTTTAAATATTATGGAATTTTGAAAAGTAGAGAAAAAAACTCTTGTTTAGAATCACTCCGCATAAAAAATGGCTCGCTGTTTTGATCTAGTGCTTAGCTAAATATCTTGGACAGTAGTTTTATGCAACATTGTCTAAGAATTTTCTAAGCTAACTAGCTTTAATTTTAGTCTAATAGCCTCCAATATTATGTCTTAGCTTTAGAAACACAAAATTTAATTGATAGAATAGAATGGGGGAGGGGGGAATATTTGGTCCAAAGACCGGCAATGCGACACCTGATGGATCTTTTGTGCCATAGATTTCTAAATTAAATTAAATATCTGTATTACTCTTCTTATGAAAGTGAGCACAGATAATAGAGAAGCCCGCCTAATGTCATCCGAACACAGAAATTCATAATGACAAACACGCTTTCTACAGAAACATAGTTCAGTCCAAACTGACCAGAAAGAAAACCATTAGCAAGCCGTTACATGAAAATGGCTGCATCAATGCTTTGGCCTGCCTTAAAGCGGAAGAAGTCAGCTATATTTCCTATTTCCGTAGTGGTCGAAGTGTTATCTCCTTTGATCAGGGATGTTTCAATTACCTAATTTACGCCAAAAAATTGGGTCTGTGAGGCATAAGGCAATTTGCCCATGGGCAAGGAGATTTTTACGTTGCGCCCAACAACTCCTGCACCAACTTTATCTTCCGTTTTGGATCCATCCGTATACAAGCATAAATTTCTAGAATCCACAACTAAACCTTTTACGTATCACACTGCCCTTGGGAAAATTGTGAACTGAATCTCCTGTCGAACCTCAGTTTTTAGTTTATGCTGTCACGAGCAAATCTCTCAAAACCCATCCTATAAGCAGCCATTGCCACAGAAGATTTTTATCGGTGGTAGTCCAATTAAGGCTTCAATGGCTAAGGTTGGTCATTGCGCTTGTTGTAAGATGCCTTAACGCAAACTGAAAATCCTGAAGTTTCAACCTGTTGTTTGATTAAAATTTTCAATAACGCTGATATGTGAGCAGTTTATCTTAAAGCATACAACTGACTTTGTGCAAATATTTTCTGTCACATTTTCTGATCTTAAAGTCCGGTCCGGAAAAATTAGGCGAAACATAATCATGTGTGCAAAAACCAAAAATAAATTTAATCCCAAATGAAAGAATACTAAAAAACGTCTCGAATCTGAAACACGAACTTAGAGGCTGAACAGAAAAAGAGTCAAATTCTTTTGCTGATATATAATGAGAATTCTTAGCCAGATTTGGTAGAAAAATTATATTTCGAAGAAAATCGTACGAAAATGCTTATAGAACCTTAAAAAAAATTTTGTTAGTTTTCTTATCTTAGTTAACAGTATGATAAATTTATCAGTGTCGTATTTCTTCTTAAAAGCCCCCACTAAAACCCAGTTTCAATTTTAAACGATAAAATTCATTAAGGTTAAATAAAAGAACTGTTTTGGAATTAAGGAATCACTCAGAAAGAAAAAAATACTTTTAAAAAAAATTTTTTACAAAATACTTAAAAATTTTGTAAGTTCCTAAATAAATTATCAAAAAGAAGTTTATATCTGTGTTTATGAATCAATGTTTCATTCCTACTTGCAAAATGATGGTCAAATGGATTCCCAAATAATTGTACCAAAAAAATTGCGATTACCGGGTACAATTGAGAAATGTTAACTTTATTTTCGGAAAGCATAGATATTTGCTTTAGTTTTTGAGATGAGCCGCAGATTGGCATGTGTTCATTATGTTAAAAAAATTGTATTAGATATTAGAATAGTCTCCTAATTCGATTTTGATATGTTTTAAATATAGAATTCTTTAGCACTTTTATATAAATAAACTTTATTATTTGCACTGTATATGAATATTTTAATATTTTAAAGTTTAAAATCTTTTCGTCATCCATATTCCCCTCCAATTCGTAAATACATAAATAAAAAAATATATTGTTTTGCTGCAGTGTTATTCTTCTGGCATATGCAAGATTTATACAACTTGTTCTTATCGTAGCTTTTATTTAATATTATAAATTTGTTGACGATTTATATTCTAGCTGGTGTTGTTTGTTGTTCTACATACTTATTTAGACTTAAAATACCAAAAACAATAATTCCACAAGAAATAATAATAAAAAAACGAAAGCATGAAAAACGAAGCAACTAACTTTGTTAATCACTGTTAATATTTCTTCGAGCATAAAATTTATAAACGTGGTTACAGGTGGTAAATACCGAGCAACTTTTTTTTGTTTGCTTAACCGAACACTGCTCGAATATTTAACAACTATGCGAAAAAGTTAGTGTTACTACCATTGCCATAACTTTATGTGTGTGTTGCACCAATGTGACTACTATAGAACCGTGCTACTACTTCGTGGCATAACTTGAAACAAATTGTTTATATATTTTTATTTTTTGTTGGGTCTTTTGTTTTTGCACAAGAAACATGCTACTTACTACTATGTAGTTTAGTTAAACTTTTTTATTGTTTGTTTTTTTTTTCTTTAGTCTTGATTTTGCTTGTTTTACCTGTAAGAACCTTGAAGCTAAGATTTGCATTAAATTATAGTTTTCAGGCATACACAACATAAACTGAACTGAAAAAAAAATATTTTTGTTTTTACTAAGAATTATTTAAATTTTACTAAAAAAGTACAGAAAGTACAAAGTAGATGTATTAACAAAATCACTGGTTAAAAAAGCGATAATGAGATTAAGATGTTCCTACTTTATGGACCATTATAATATTCAATTCCAATTTACGTTTTAAAAATAAATACTTTTATTCTTAAATACAAAATGAAATGAAAAAAAATTAAAAATTAAAGAGTATTATTACAATTTGTATCCAACTTAATGTAAATATTTAAAAATTAATAGACTAATATAAAATTATTAAAGTCCATAGCTATTGACATATATTAAAGAAACATTTGCATTGTTAATTTCCATGCCATCAGTAATTTTGTATACATATTTTTATTGGTTTTAAATGAGACAGTAGAAAAGAAAAGAAGCAGAAAAAATTATTACAAGATTTAACTCTTTTATAAGTAACGTAGAAAAAAGGCCTTAATACTTGTCTTAACTTTTCTTCAAGTTCTTAATAAATATTTGTAAGGCTTTTTCTGAACTGCAGCAAAAAGAGTCTGTAGAACTTTATTGTTTCAAGTACTTGAGAACAATGTGGAAAGAAAGTTCAGTAGCAGCATTAGAAGTAAAAGCATTACATTCTTTTTTATGATAAAAAAATTATATATTTCTTTTTTGTCATAGAATGTTGTGTTTGCTTCATTTTCCTAAGTGGTTTTTGTGACAAAAAGTCATATCACTCAAAGTTCATTTACATTAACATGTATGTTAATTTATGGCGTCGTGATTTATTAGAAAACGTAATTAAAACGAAAATCTAATATTAAATTAAAAACGCTAGTTACATTTATATTGGGTTGCATTAGTAAATCGTGCATTAGATACAAGTTTCCTCAGTATATGTACACTTTTAAAATGGATTTACCTTACCTGCAGTTCTAAAATCATAAATTATTTTATTTTTTATTGCTATGAGATAAAGACAAGTTAAGAATTTTTCGCAAATTATTTTTAAAAGACTTAACAAAATTCGTAATGCATCCGCATTTTTGAAACTTTCTTCTATAAAGTACAATAAATTTTCCAATTCTATCTAATATAACATACAAAATAACTATAAGAAATTAGATAGCAAAAGTTCTTCAAAGGATTCTTTGATAAAACCTGTCTTATTTTCTTTCTCGCTGCTTCTAAAAGTTATGAGCACTAAAAAGTTTTCAAAACTAAATATGGTTAAATTCATCGTGTACTTTAATATGGTGCTGGTTTGGTTTTTTAGTTATTTTATAATATCCAACAAAAAAAGTCCACACTAGTCTACATGATTATTTTGCAATGCGAAAATAAAATAAAAGTTTTGATTTCGAAACTTAGACAGAAGTCAGTGTAAGTCTAATATTTTGGATAATAAGTACACTGAAGCTTAGAGAAATACTTATTCAAGGTAATTACGAATAAAAGTGAACTGACAAGAAAGTGATAATAAAGAAAATTTTTTGATAATTATAATGAGGCTGGTACCGGTTTACTGTAAACAGGACATTTTTCCAGATCCATAGACAGAAACATTGGTAGGTCTAATTGAAAAAGATTATTGATATTTACTTGAACCAATAAAGATAATAAAAACGTCAAAATAAATGAAAAAAGTAGCAGAATTCAAATAGTAGAAATTTATAAATGAAGAGAATAAATAGTTTTTAAAATAGCTGGGACTGAAAGCAAGCTTTCATCCATTATTGCATAGCCGGTAATGTTTCTTACCAGCACTTTAGTCAAATATTTGCTGTGGGAAAGGAACTTGTCACAACCGATTCAAGTTCCGGAACTTTACGTGAGATGTAGCAGTAACTTTTACGTGGCTTTGTCATTGGAGAGGATCAATTAACATAATTAAGATACTCGGTGACAGCTTTTAGACCACCTAATCTTTACGTAATTGTCCTTTGGTGGTATTTTTCGTACCAGTCCCAGTAATGATTTCTTAAAAACTGGTAACAGAACTATCCTAGAGTATTATGTCCAAGTCTAGTTGTCTATGAACTTGCCACAGAATAGTTCCACAAGGCCTAGTATAAAATCTAGTCCTCCGACGACCTATTACCGAACGAGTCTAAAAGTTTCCAAACAATAATAATGTAAAAAATGTATTTAAAAAATTAAAATTATTTTATATTTTATAGGGTACAATCTTAAATGCAATAAATTTGTGCAACCGGTCTACAAGATATTGCAGCAGTAAATAAAATTCTGCCGTAGTTGCGCAGATATGTAGGAGCACGGTTAATAATTTGCGTTAGGAGACTTTCGAAAAAAAAATTGCCACGTGATAGTTTCCGTACGCTAAGCTCCGATTATTGCACAATTACTTCATTTAAGAATGTACCTTGTGTGGCTGGTATTAGCTTTTCAGTCGATATAACTTCGGTTCAGATTAAGATAAGTTTGTGAAAATTTTTTTGGTCTAAATCACCAAACGCATTAATGTTTTAATTAGATAATATCTTAAGTAATGCATTTTATGATCACAAATAAAAAAATATAAAAATATACTTAAAAGTTTTTGCTCCCGAAAAGCTTAAAAAATTAAATGTTGTGATCCGATGTTGCGCAGAGTAAGGGAATTGTGTAAGCACTTTTGTTCTAGTTTTGTATTACGTCCTCTTTTCACCAGTCATGATGCAGGCGCTTTTGTACCATACCATTCGTAGAACAGGTACGTTCAGGACAATTGGTACAACACTGCTCGTAAGGATCAAACACAAATTAAGATTTTTTTATTCCTAATGTATTATTACAAAAACTTTAAACTCGAGTAAGAAGTCTTTCCACTAAATCTTGCAGAAAGTAACTGTTCTATTATCTTGCAACCTAAAACATATTTTAGTTAGATTTAAAATAAGTAATATATGCAAAGAATCAACGAAATCGGTTCACGTTTTCGGGCACCAAGCAATAAATTGTAAAAACATATTTCACAACCAGAAAATAAGCAATGTTTTCGTTTTTTTATCGTTCGTATTATGATCATATTATAAATTATATGTCAAATATATTAGAAAAATTGTTTGGTATTTTTCTGTACAATAAACGTAATAAAGAATTTCGATCTCAAAATGAGAATAATTTGCAATAACACTCAGTATCATGAAATAACTCGCAAAAGAAATAATTTCCAACCAAAATTCAAAAAAAGGGCCAAGAGGAAGAAGATCAATGTTTGCCACCAAACATTTACTTTCAAATGAATGTCAATTTAATTTCAAACTTTAATCTCAAACTTTTATATTGGTGTGAAAAGGGATTAAAAATAACGTTTGGTATCAGATAAAACCATTGTGTTTGTTGCAATAATACAACATAAACGCAAGAACAAATACAATTCATTAAATGTTTCTAGTTAATAAAGAAAAATATACAAAGATTTAATTTTAGTACTGTGGGAGTCAAAAAAATTTTATTTGATATATTTTTTTGTATACAGAAGAAAAATTTAATTTTCCATCACAAACATATAAAATAAAATTTTCTTCAACTGTTTTTGACATTTTTCCGATTTTATACACGAACAAAATGCCTGTTGTTTTTTTTATTGTTTTATTGTTGTAATTGTAAACAGACCTGTATTATTAGATCATGAGCACAACTAAAAAATTATATTCGATATGAATCTAGTTTATTTTCTTTTTGAAATTCTTCCAAATAAGTTGTCGAGGCATGTCTCGAACAATAAATTTATTAAATAGTTAAAAACTAAAAAATTAGAAGTCATTCTTTACGAATAGCAATTTCATAGCTTCCAAAAATTTTTTTGGGGATTTTTGTTTACTTCTATAAAACTTCATAGTTCGATTATGTTCATAGCAAATACTCTACTTTAAAATCTATCTTCTTGGAAAGCAATTTAAATAACTCAAAAAAAATATGATGTTATTCCTGTCTTTTGAGAAATGCTTTCATTTTGGTAAAAAGCAATCAGAAAAGGATAATTTATTTAAATAATGATCCACATTCCCTCTAATCCCGGATTTTCAGAAAGATCTTGCTTTTCTGATAATTAGTTAAACCTTTTCAGTATAAATGTGTACCATTTGAAAAAAGTTATATTTTATAGAGTTTGTGTTCGTGACTGCTAAATTATTTATATTTAATTGTATGTTACATGCAGTAAGGTTTTTGAAAGTAATTGTAATAATACTAAGTAAATCAACAAATCAATAAATCGATAAATCAAACAACAAATCAATAAAAAAATAATCAATAAAAAATAAACAAACTTTTATGCATTTTTTTATTTTTTTTATTTATTTTAATAAAAACCTTACAAAATGTACTAAGCCGTCAAACCATTAAAATAAATTGATTTAATTTCTGTTTCCATTTATTAATATAAATTTTTTATACCAAATAAAAATCCAATGCTCATGATATTACAAATAAAGTAGAAACTTCACGAGAGAGTTATTTAATATTTATTCGCCCTTTTTTTATAAAATAAAACAAATAAATATTTGGCATTAAATTTAATGTAAACGTCAGCACGTAAATTTACAGAAATGAAAAAATATGCCGAAAAAAAGAAAGAAAATTCTGTAGTTCATGTGAGTAAAGTTTTCGCTCTTCAAAGGCACTAAATTTCATTCATATGCTTTTCATAAACTCATATAAATGTTTGCACATATTCATCGGATAGTTGTGGTTGAAATGGAAATGTTTGTGTGTTACATTTTTTAACAGTGATGACTGATACAGTTGAAAGAATGAAGTTATATTACACAAGGATATAAAAAATATTTTTCTAACTTTATGAAGAAATAATATGTGTATTAAATTATTCAAGTTACTCTTCTAATTGTAAATCAAATTAATTATAGTGGTAGAAGTAGTCATTTTATATTAGTGATGTAACGAAAATGAATTTTTAATACTCATGAATATGAATATCAATAAAAATAGCTGCGGCAGATATTCTATAATAAGAGTATTCTGTTTTTGCCATTATTTTTTGGTTCGAATGTTAAGATTCCTCAGTGAAAAATTATGCAATCATCATTTTTTCGTATGTTCTTGAATCAATATTTTTTATATTTGACACTGTGAAAAAGTTGCTTCTTTGTTTTTCAAAATCATTGTAATCATACTTTATGATTGTGGTTTTGTTACTCCACATTTAGTTTCTTTCTACTTGGTAGAACTGATTGTATTTTATTATGGTCTTAAATCGTTCATTCATATACGTGTGTGTGAATTTCGAGCAAAACTAGTAGAAAATATTAAGTGAATAAAATCTAACTATAGTATTTTGCAAAATTAAGACATTTTTTTAGTATTTTGCAAGAACTTTGTCAGCATGGAGTATAAATTTGATTTTATTTCTTTATTAAATTTTTTTTAATTTTACATTTTCTTTATATGTATGTGCATATGAAAATCTTTTGATGAAAATTATAATATTTAAAATAAGCTGATCGCATTTGAACCTGTATTTTTTACTACAACTCTTGCTAAGACAAAATTCCCTGCTGCAGAAATTCAGAAACATTTTCAGACTTTATACAGAAAAGCACAATTTTTCCGTAATAAATTGAGGCTCTTCTTAATATCATGTAGTACCACATTACGATATGTTGTACCACAGAACTGTAAACATATAAATCTACTTTTCAAACTCACACTAATTATACACCCCTAGAGTATACTAAATTTTTAATTTTTTATGTGATAACTTAGAGCTCTCTTTTGGAGCTCCTAAGTATAAGTTACTAATGCTTCTTTATTTTAATTCTTATTCTACTTATATACTACTCCTGAGAAATTCTAAACTACTTAAAATGAGTGCATTAAGAACATCTCAGTCAAAGTTATTTCTATTCTAATACTCTACTTATTTGCTATTTCACCAGGCAAACATATATTTTAGTTAGTGCCAAAATATGAATATATTTGAGTGGTTTATTATATTATAATAATGCTTATGGAAATATTGCGGTCATCTGATCTATTTATTCAAATTTTACCAAAAATATCTCTATCTTTCCACAATTTAAGAGTGAAATGTGCATCGTCATTTAGTGCATTTGAATTACACAAACAACGTTACTTTGCAATACTTACTGGCGCAACAACATCCAGCAGCACACATCAAAGTGCCGGGTGACGTCTGCTGACCATGTGTACTTTAATTTTCGTTTTACTATTTAGTGACACATGAGAATCTTATGTTTATTATGAGCATGACTTTAAAATAGTGCCACGTTATGCTACACATATTCGTATATCTCCCTCCAATTTCATAAAAAGTTATGTTATTTTCCATTAGCTAGTTTGTTAGGAAATTTCAAATGTCGTATGTAGTTGAGTTTGAATTACGACAAATTTGTATCTTCATAAATTTTTCTTTCAAATATATTGAAGTTTGTGCCAAATGAAAAAATTAGTTTTTTTTCCAATAAAATTAGATTAAAAAAATTGGTAAAGTAGAAATATTCAATGGTAAATGAACAACATACTATAAATAAAATAACCAAAAATTCAAATAACTCAAACGCTAAAATAATAAAATGAGCTATAAAAATGAGATGCAGATAAAAAATAGAGTTGTACTTCAAGCTAATTGAAGAAGCAAATTAAGGGACTCCATATGTAGTGGAAACAAGCTTTTAAAAACTTTCTGGATGCTAGAGCATTAAAAATGTAAATATCAAACAAGTATCTTAAAGTCAAAATTGAAAAGCATTTCTGTATTTATGTTTTCCATGCCTGATTTATATTATGGGTAGCTTGTGAAAAATATCTCTGACAATTGTTTGCTTTCCGTTTTTCTTCTTTATATGATGTACAACACAACTTGGACATAAGAGCATTATAAATAAAACATGAGTGCAATTTAGTGCCAATGCCGAGGAAGCAACAACCGCACTAAACAATCAAAATATCTGACAAGAATTTCTGATTTTTGAGCTCGTTTTCTAACAAAGAATGTTTGCTTAAGAAAGTCTGGAGACTTCAACAAACATATAACAAAAAAACAGTAATAACCAATTTTTCAAAATAAAACTATTGATAGTCAATCACAGCAATTTTTTCACATATTTGGTTACGCTGATCCAAATTTAAAAAAATCTTAATTGCGGTCTTTAAAAAAACACGTAATATACTTTATCTCATTTATCTTTGAAATGAAAAGCTCAAAGTTTTTTACGTATCCCTAATCTAGATAACAAAAGGTAATAAATTCAGCTTTAATTATTTATCGTTACCACAACCTATTTGTAAACTAGATTTTATCATTTTTCAATTATGGCAAAGCAAGTTACGATAAAAATTGATGACAAGTTTAAAAACACGCATTAAAAACTAGACATAGTTTTTCCTACGTTAAAATTACTTTTGCCATTAGCTTGGAGAAAAAGAACTTTCTGCATCCAAAAAAGGATAGAAACCCAAATGTTTTCAATGAAAATTAAATAATTTTTTAAAAATACATATTTATCTGCGAAATTTAGCAAAATTAAGCCATAAAATAAAAAACATTGAAACTAACATTAAATTATAAATGTATGAAATAAAACTACCTGTTATCTGACTTTTAAAGTATAAAATTAAGACATTCAGCTATCTGACCTCCAAAGGAAATAAACAAGACATTCGCTTAAAAATATCCTTCAAGGTTGCTTAATTTTATTAATGATCATGCACTTACAACATACTTGAAGACATCTTTAATACTCCTTGCTTCCTAGTATTCGAACGATAAGACAGAAAAATTTACTAACGTTAGGGTATCCAGTTCGTAGCTCTTGCGGTAAGTCAAAAAATTTTAACAGGGGGCAAATTATGGCATTCGATATCGATGAAAATTTTAATAGTTATAAAATTTATATTTCGGTCGATATCGAATGACATAATTTTCCCCCAGAATTGAGTCAAATTAATTTCGTTATTTAGAAGAAAAAGAAACAAAAATCAATAATATAAAAATAAATCCAATAAAACTTTTAATATCTACGATACACAAGTAATAAAATGTTAAACATACTAGAGCAAATTTGTCTAGCCTCTCAGGAGTTTTGATAATATTTAATATAAATATACAAACGGGATTCATTAAAATATTGAAAACATTGAGAATTCTATAAATTAATGATTCTTTCTTATATATTAACTTAATCTCATCAGTTTGCTAATATATATTATGTCCTGTGGTTCCTATAAGAAACAAAGGGCCACAACGAACTCTTTCCATTCGGTTCTGTTTGATGCTACGTGTTTGATTTCTCTCCAGCTTAGCCCACTTTGGATTACTTCAGCTTCGAGTTGACGTCTTTAGGAGTGCGACGGGCGACCAACTCTTCGTGTATTTCCATGGGGGTTCCAGTCAATAGCAGTTAGTAGTAGTAGGGTCGCCTTGTGGTCTACGGAGCGTGTGACCAATCCAGCGCCATTTTCGCTTAAGGATCTCGATGTTGATTGGACTTTGATTTGTTTGTGACCATAGTTGAGTGTTTGATATGGTGCTTGGCCAGAATATCTTAAGGATCCTTCGTAGACAGCGGTTAACAAACACCTGTATGGCATTTATTTCACGTGTTGTTGTGTTCCATGACTCACAACCGTAAAGGAGCACCGATTTGACGCACGAATTGAATATGCTGATCTTAGTGTGCTTTGAAATAACAGTAGATTTCCATACAGGGCGGAGCATACCGAATGCCTGATTGGCCTTTGACATTCTATAGGCGACGTCATTACTGCAGCCTCCAGTATGAGTTAAAATGCTACCAAGATAGCAAAACGACCTTACTTCCTCTAGTTCAACATCCTGTATTTTAAATCTGCTGTTATTAATGGTGTTGCAGCGCATTACCTTGCTCTTTTTAATATTTATTTTTAGACCAGCTTTTGCAGCTTCGGTTTCCACGGACTTAAGTTTAGCTGACATATGCCGATAGCTGTGAGACAGAAGACAAATATCATCTGCGTACTCCAGACTCTCGAGTTGTTGAGTGAGTCCCCATCGTATACCTCTGCTGTCCTGAGTAGCATTACAGGGGGGACTGCCACTCGGCGGACTGCTCAATAATTATTCGCCTGCTCAGGCCTGATATCATCCATTACAGTATCTGATATTCTTTTGTTGATAATATGCGCTATAATCTTATTTACTGCACTAAGAATTGTGATACCTCTCCAGTTCCTGCAATCGGTAAGGTTGCCTTTCTTTGGTAGGTTAACAATGATACCTTCTTTAAGTTTTGAGTCGAGTTCGAGTGTGAGCCAAAAGTTCTCGATGAGGGGTAGCAGAATGTTCGCTGTTAGTTGGGGATCAGTTTTAAGCATTTCAGGGGCTATATTATCGGCACCGGGGGCCTTGTTTGCCTTCAAAGCATTAATAGCGTTTAAAACTTCTGAAATGTCAGGGCATTCAGTTGAGATGTCTTGCCTAACTGTGTGGGTTGCGCATGAGCAAATGTTCGAAAGGTTGGATGGAGCGTTTATAAGCATTGAAGAATAATGGCGTCTCCATATTTCCAATTGCTCATTTTTGGATGTTGATAGTACTCCCTCACTGTTGATTAGTGGTTTTGTGTTAAGGAAATTTTTACCTGTGAGTTTTTTGGTGATTGCGTAAAGATCCTTGGGCCTATGCTCTTCAGATGCTTTTTGGGCATTACACGCAAGTTCCTCGTGCCATCTTCTCTTGTCATTTCTAGCACTCCGTTTCACTAGCAAATCGTGATGGCTTCACCTAACGTTATCTTTTCACCGCGCGTTCTAGCTATATTTTGCTTTGCCTTTATTTCCTTTCTTTCCAAAATTAACTTCCAGGTATCATCCGACGTCCACTGTGCTCTTTTGAGGGTCTTGTAACCGATATGTTCCCTGGCAGCATCGTTGAAGTTATTATTTATGTTTTGCCACTCTATCACCGGGTGTGCTCGTTATATAAAAAGGCCCCATTTTAGTTCGTCCACGTAATTGTGCCGGATTTGAACGTTTTTCAGTTTGCGTACGTCATATTTTCGATCAGCGGATGGTGGTTTACGGATAGCAGATACCTTTAGGCGAATATTTCCAATTACAAGATGATGGTCTGTGGAACAGTCTGCACCGCGTTTGGAACGTACGTCCAGAAGAGTCCTGCGCCATGATTTGCTTATAGCAATATGATCGATTTGATTTTCGGTCACTCTGTCTGGCGATGCCCACGTTACTTTGTGGCTAGTTTTGTGGGGAAATATGGTGCCTCCGATCACGAGATTGTTGTTGCTACATATTTCAATAAAGAGCTCTCCATTTTCCATCATTCTACCGATGCCATGCTTCCCCATTATGGTTTCTCTTCCAGTGTTGTCTGCTCCAAGTTGTGCGTTGAAATCACCCATGAGTATCACGATATCACCTCGCGGTATTAATGACAGCACTCTGTTCAGGTGACTGTAAAATTTTTCTTTTTCCGAGGATTCAGATGTTTCTGTTGGTGCATAGCACTGCACGCAGGTAAGGTTTCTAGCCCTAGTGCGGAATCTTGCTATGATTATTCTGTCACCATATGGTTTCCAGTTGATCATTGCACTACGGGCTTCCTTGGATAAGAGTAATCCGACTCCGCTCGTCCTTGGTTCGTTCGGCGGTTTACCGGAGTATAGAAAAGTTAGGTTTTCGGAGGTATTGAATTCTCCTGCTTCTGGCCATCTGGTTTCGCACAGTCCTAAAAGTAGCAGGTTGTAGTTGGCAAATTCTCTGCATACTTGGGCCAGTTTAGATGTATCTAGGAGTGTGCGTACGTTCCATGTTCCTATTCGTGTCATTTTTTTCATGCTAAAGGTCGTCATCTTGGGGATCCGTTGGTAATTATTTGTTGTGGTTTTAGTAATCAGTGGTGTTTGTTTAGGATTGAGTGACTGATTAGGCCTCCCATCCGATCCTAGAGTTTGGGCTGCCAACAACCTCTAGGCAGGTAAAGAACAGATGAGTTTCAGTGGATAACACCTAATTACCTGAGACGCATCGGTTTGGAATGCCATTCAGGTTACTCAACTGTGTGCCTTCTCACTTTAGCTTTAGGATACTTGGTATAAGACCGGAAGTAGTGAATTAGAATTTCAAACAGAGGAATCGCTTCTTGCCATCCCCAAGTGGATAACAGACAGATAGCTTTCCGCACAAGTGCACCTCTGTAAAAAACCCCATCCCCCATCGCTAATAATCCCAAGCAATCTTTTTTATTATTCCACCGCAAATCAAAACTTATTTTTGATTTCCAGTTGAGCCTTCTTCGCAACATAATACACACTATTTGCTAAAAAAAAGAAAAAGCATGTTAAGAAAAACTGAACAATTTGGTAAACATTAAATTGTTTGGCACTTTAACTAACCGTTTGTCACACTATATTTTGTGGCTCGCCACAAAATACTGGAATGCCAACATTTGAATAGTTGTGAATGATAAATAAAATTCTGCTGAATTGATATTAAAACTATACAAAAATATAAAATTTTAATATTTTTTAAATTTATTAATCGAGATCGATATCTTTTTTAAAGATTTTCAAAAATTTTTGTTTGTTGAGAGTTTTTTTTTTAAATTCTCATTGATTTTTTAAAAGTATAGCATAAGAGGTTTGAAACTTTTCAAAAATATGGTTTAAGATCTATAGATGATTTGGCATTAGCATCAATGCAATGTATGTATATAGACTACCTAAAAAAACTATCAACAAACAAAAGTTTTTGAAAATCATTAAAGTTTTAATGAAAATCGGTTGAACATTATTTTTTATTAAGAATTTTTCTAAAACGAACACTTTGAACCAGCGTTCAGCATTATTTTTTGTAAATATTTCTAAATTATTTTTGTTTTAGTTGGAATAAACTTAATAAAATTTAAAAGAAAGTGACAATGAAAGAGTTAATACCTATCAACCACTTAACTTCTTTGGGAAAGAGATAGTGTAGAAAGAATAGCTGCTGGAAGTAGGAAAGTCATGCCTTCATCAGTTAAAAAGTTACAAAACAATAAATTCAACGCTAATGTACATCTGAAAAATGCAGTATTTTATGTCTTATCTGAAAGTAGGCCCACGTTCTCAGCTATTATTTGTTTTAAAGTTAACTGGCTAACTACTTTAATCAACAGCTCAAACTCAAGTACTGAATTATGACAATTGGTTTTTTATGAAAAAAAAGTACAGGTAAAGTAAATTTTATTATTTTCTACATGAATCTGCACATGCTTTCAGGGCTACACAACACAACATAAATTGTCCTTTGGCTCCTATAAGGAGCATATGACCTTAATCTACCACTTGCTGTTGTAAATTTTGCATATGAGACATCGCACTGTACGGTGTTAAATTCTTTTTTCTTAAGTTAAATGAAATATATCGCTCCTTTATTGCACCGTATTTATATCTCAAAAAACTTATTCGGCAGAAAACGACTTTAAAGTTTTTAATTTACACACACAAAAATAGAAAATTAAAAAAAGTACTAGTGTATCCAGTGGTCCGCATTATAGAAATTGATATTAAACATTTACATAAAAATATACGACAAAATATAAAATCAAAAACATTATAAATAGACACATTAAAACTCTGTCTCATTTCTATGCAAAGCAAATTGCACAGACGTTAGTAGCAACTCTAAATCCTTATAGCTCCCGAAATTTTGAACCGATTAAAATAAGATTAAGTTTGTTCACATATATATATAAACCCGTTTAATGGCATATAAATCTTTCTAAAATCAGTTCAGTATTACGGCCGTAAAAGGGATCTAATAATAGTGTTTGCCTATTAATAATATAGATTCTCTCCGCAAAAGGTAAGTAAAAACGATATTTGTCTAAATTTTTTACACAATATAAAGATCGATTTAATATTCGTTAAATCTATTCTTAACTCAAAAATTACGGGTTTTGAGATATGACTACGTTGCAATAAAGGAGCGATATATTTAACTTCGGTGCGAAAGTGCTTAATTTATTTACTTCTACTTTAGAACTGCCGAATACAAGCATTTTATAAAAAAAACAACTTTAATTGTTTGCCATTAAAATAAAGTGAAATGAAAGCCACACACACACAGCCAAACAAACTTGAAAATTCAAGCAGCCACACACAAAACCAGATGCAATAATAACTGCTGCTGTTGTTTTTGTTGTTTGCTGATACTGAACTAAAATTTGAGGTTGTGTTTTTCTGATGCCCATTTTATCAGTTTTCATCAGAACAAGTGTAAGTGTATTAAAGTTTGTTAGTTAATTTGTGTGCGTAACCCACGCAGTAGAACAGCGTGACTATTACTTTATTGAGGGTTGAGTTTTGCAAATACAGTTTCGAAAAACTACAACCCCTCAAAGTAGTTTGTTCAGCTGTTAATATTTTATGCTCAGACAGCCTTCTCATGAAATTGAATTGATAGCAAATGTGGAAATTTCCAAATTTTGTTTATTGTACATATTTGTTGTTATAGCAAGTAAAAACAAAATGGAACCGCGACATGTATGTACATATAAATATATCTGCTGATTTTTTTTTTTTTTTTATTTGTCTAAATGTTGTACTTTTACATTTAACGTGCTGAAAATTACATGCAAAATACTTATAAAAAAAGCAAACGTAACTGGGTCATTCACGTTCTACACCGTTGTGTCAATTTTTATGGATAACTACTCATGCATATTTGCACATGTATCTACTACTGCACGCGTACTGTAATTTTTAAAACAAATAAGCAATTCGTGGCAGATCGTGTAATATGGAAAATAAATTAGTTTGCGGTAAATATGATACATATTTGTTATTAAACTTGGTCGATTCTGTTATTACAAAATATGCAAGCTTAAGTCAAAACTTTATGAAGGGTTTTTTCATATTCGAAAGTCATTCATTAACCATATTAGATGAATGAAAATTTTCTAAGTAAATCTATCAGAAGAGTAACAAATTAATTTTTTTTACAGATAGTAGCCAACATTCGAAATCAATTGAAATTGAGTCTTTCGGATGTGCATGCCGAACTTAAGGGACTGCTAAACGTCAGTAATAATTCAAAACTAAATATGGATTGTTTACAAGTAATATTCCAGCCAAATGAATAATAATTATAATTTGCATTAACTACTATTTAGTGAAATAAAGTATAAAAAATATTAAGAAAAAAACCCAATTTTTTTCATTACAAGGCCATTTTTCCACAAAAAAAAAACAATAAGAAAGAGGTGAGCATTTCTTAGCAAAATTATGAATTTTAAAGTTGCTCAACAAAAACTATATTGATCTTAATAAAAATAAAATTGGATGTTATATATCCTCTTAAGAAAGAATTACAAAAAAATCTTCATTTGTTCAACAGTTATAGAGTTTTGGACATTGCAAAACAATTCTGAAGCAGTAATTTGGTTACCCTGATTTGAACTAGAGATCGGCACCGCTCACGTGATTATCGTGAATCGATTAATAAATTTAATAATTACTTAATAAAGATTTTACTTTCTGTTTTGCCTTATTAAATATTTAATTTAAAATAAAATTATTTTTATTGTGAAAGTATTATTTCTTCATCAGTAGAAGTACCATGCTATAACCTCTCCAAACACATTGGCAACATTTTGAAAAATCTAATACAAGAAAAATATAATATTAGTAATTCGCTAGAACTCAAAAACAATTTGAAGGATATCTTTGTAGACGATGATGAAATTTTGATCTCTCTAGATGTTGTGTCACTGTTTACAAACATCCCGATTCATTTGGCCATAAACAATATAATGAAAAAATGGAACATCCTACAAACACATACGAAAATTCCAAAATCCCAATTCTTAAAAATATTACAATTCTGTCTTAACGACAATAACTACTTTATTTATAATGAACAATTGTACAACCAAACATATGGTATGCCTATGGGAAACCCACTTTCCCCAACTATAGCAGATATAGTTTTAGATAAATTACTTGAGGTAGTAATGGAAGAGTTGGAAGAAAATAACATACAAATAAAGTACATAACAAAATATGTAGACGACTTATTCGCCATAATAAAAAAGGACGACGAAGAAATTATATTAAAAACTTTCAATAACTATCATAATAAACTAAAGTTCACAATAGAAAAAGAAGAAGGAAATCACATCCCATATTTAGATATAAAAATTTATAGAGAAAATAATAAACTCATTACGGATTGGTATACAAAGTCGATTTCATCGGGACGACTTATAAATTTCCACTCAACACAACCGATGAAACAAAAAACAAACACAGTTTTAAATTTAATAGAAAAAGTTTTAAAAATTAGCGATAAACAATTCCACACAAAAAACATTAAAAAGATAAGGGAAACACTTCTAAACAACAGCTATCCAGAATATTTAATTAACAACTTGATTAAAAAAGCCAAATACGGGGACAAAAATAAAAATAACGAAAACTCATCTGGCAACACCAAATTTTACAGCCTTCCATTTATACCAAAACTAACTGAAAACAAACAAATAAGAACACTAATAAAAGATGACGAAGTGACATTAGCATATAGATCAAACAAAACATTAAGCGATCTATTTACGAAAATTAAAACGAAAGTAGACAAAAAAGAGCAAAGCAATGTGGTGTACCAAATACAGTGCTTGGGAAATGCAACTGAAAGCTGTGGTAAATTTTATATCGGGACAACAAAAAGAAGCTTAAACACAAGAACGAGCGAACATGAAGCAGACATAAAGAAACAAAAACATGCAACCGCTTTATCACAACACTGCACTGAAAATAATCACACAGCTGACTTGACAAACATTAAAATATTGGATAAAGAGAGACGAGAGAACAAACGATATACACTGGAGAGCCTCAGAATACAACAAAAAGGGAACAATGCAATAAACAAAAAAGAGGACAAAGACAATACAAACGCAAATTATTCGATAATTTTACTTTAGTTTTCTGTGATAATAATTGTAAGAAAATTCGGTTTTAAAATAATTTTTTAATTTCACTTTGTTTTTTTGTAATTTATTTTATAGTGTGAAAACAAAGTAAATTTAATTTAATTATAAATTAAAATAAAGATTAAATGTAAGTAAATTTTTGTTTGTTAGTATAAAGCTTTTATAATTTTGTTAGTTGCTTACTTATTTACATAAACTTATACCTATTGTATTTTTATATTTTTATTAAAACGTTACCAGATTAAATAAAAAACATCCCTGAGGAAGTTGGGAAATTCCAACGAAACGTAGGATGAAATTTAAAAATAAATAATCTTTTATTTTTATTTTTACATATCATGACCTTAAAAGCCCAATAAAGAGAAAATTACAAAATAAAAACAAAGAAAGGTCAACAATATTAAAAAACAAGTATTATTGGAATATTTTTTTCAATACCCTAGCGAATGGATTAGTGATAATATTTTTTTAAATTATTCTATAGTTTTTTTTTACAAATATTTCGTGAGTATGAGTTTTCGTAATTGTGCTTAATTGTTTTCCATTCACGTGAGCGTGAGTGAACGTGAGCCAAAAATATAAGGTCGTGCGTGAGCGTGCATGAGTAGTATTTATTTTCGTTAGCGTGCATGAGCGTAAGTAAAAAGTCACTCACGATCCCATCTCTAACATGAACTATGTACTTCAATCAGATGAATACATGCAATATGGCGTATACTTGATGCAACAATTAATGAAATATTTGTCATACGTAAATCTTGTTGTTTAATATTTATTTTTTAATAATAAAAATAAAGTAAAGGCTTTTAATTTTACCAACGTTTAAAATTAAATTAAGATCCGATTTATTTGTTTTTAATTTTGTATGCAAATAATTTAAGTTTTCTAAAATTATAATTTTTCTACTAAAAAGGAAACACTTTGCAAATTAAAATAATTTATCAAATTTAAATGTAATTTAATGGCGTGTGAAAAATATTTGTTTAATTAAATAAAAAAATAAAAATAATTAATTGAACTTGTTTAAGTGGAAACTTTTCATGCATAAATATTAATTATGAAATAAATCTTGTGGCCTGCATTTTGAGTAAATTTTAATACATATTACAAAATAAACGAAAACCTTTAAAACTTCTATGTATAATATACCAACTTAACAAAAATTGTAAGCCATATTAAAATAGAAATTTTAATTTTAAATAATAACCATAAAATTTGTAGCTAAAATTAAATAAGTTGATGAGATTAAATGGAATTAATGCAAAACATTAAAAAAATTGTTTAGTAAAAAAATAGAAAATGATTTAAAGTTAATTCTCAGTTCTGTTGAAGTAACAGCGCATTTTATATATGTACTTATATTTGTTTCTCTTACTCATATAAGGAGAATAGCAAATTTTAGACATTATTTAAAGGATCCAGCGTTGCCCGGTTAAGGTTTTTTTTTATTTTTTGTATGGTTTAGTTTCGTTGCCTTTGGCTTTAAAAAGCTTAGTTATTGTACACTTTTACTGGGCTAGACTTTTAAATATTTTTACAACTTCGTTTTGTGCTTTAGGACCAACTGTTTGTATTTTTGCGATATTAAAAATTTTATCTGCTGAAACTCAATTAAATTTTTTGTTTATTGAATGACTGGTTATCGGATACGTTAAAATTGCAAAATAATTTTTTCTCAAAAATTTTACATCCAAGGAGTTAAATTTATGACTTTGAACATCAAAAGAAAATTGTTTGTACCTTTAAAATCTAAAAAAAAAATATATATTCATGATTGCGTGCAAATTGTCTAAGAAACATTTTGATACGGTTCCCTGATGATCTGCTTTCGCAACATTGAAATGCGTATAGGAACTAGCTATGTTTACCGCTCCATAATCACTTTCAATATATTTTTAAATAATATTTGGGACAATTAGTGCATATAAAGTGTATCTAGAACACTAATTAAAGAAATTTAAAAAACCCTTAAAAGTACCACAAAAGAATTTATTATTTGGCACTCAGAATTTGTTTTGTCAAATATGATAAGCAAATTGTATCGTGAAGGAACATTTGGTAAAGTGTCTAGCTTGAAAATCACTATAACTAATAAGACCCTAAATTCAATTTTAATATTCTTTTAAAGTTTCTTATGAGTAATTTAGATTTCTGTTACAAAAATCCAAACAAGCTTCTTTTTTCTCCTCCACTTTGGCAACACTGATAAAAATATATTTTATTGTTTTATTGGAGCGAATTAATATTTTCTGTCTTTAAAGCGATATACCGACTTTATCTTGTTCTTTATAAACAGGCTAACAACCCAACAAAAGATGATTCACACTAACTCTGCTTGAAATCAATTTGAGTAGAATTTTTATTTTCTAACTTCATGTTTTTTGCAATGCGAGCAAAAACAAAATGGATAAAACAGAATTTTATTTAGTTACTTTTAAGTGGAGACACTTGTAGCACATTTGGCAGAGAAGTGAAAAGTAAAAACACATACTCAGCTGAATAAAAAACTTGACCGAATTCAATTCATTTGTATTCATTTAAAAATGCCTAGCCCCAAAACTAGCAAATAATTTTGAAGCAAACCGAAAAACTTTCCTTTGTAGGTTAGCCAATAATTTTCAGATTTCGTTTAGGATTTTGTCCTTTGAAAAGCAATAATAATTTATGGAACATAATAAGTTTTTTCGACTAGGTACCTTACATTCCGTCAATAAGGTTTATAAGTACTGCGAAGGATTTTCCGGCCCTGAGAAATTTGTAGAGTTCTGATAAAATTCTACTGAAATTAAACGAGTTTTCATCGTCTTTCATGTAATTTTTGTGCTATTCATAAGGCTCTTACAGCTTTCCAATGCGAATGCAAATCTACGTAAAATACACAGTACAACATTTTTCAGCTCATTGATTTGTATCATATAATTATGCAATACATATATAATTTAAGCTTTGCATATCTTTCGAATAAACAAACATGACGATTTTCTAAATACAATAAAAACAAAAGTGTGACTACTTCATGAAACTAAAGCTATTGCAAGTTCAAATTGTATTGTCGGTTGTAAAGTTATATTAGTTAAAACGGTACCCCAATAAAACTCCCCATAAAATAACTCCCGTATGAAAAATAAAAAAGGCCCGACAGGAAAAAGCCATAATACCCATAATACGAAATGAAATAAAAATAAAAAGTGAAGAAGCTCCCATTAAAAAACCCCAAGAAATAAAACAATTAACACTGAAATAATTACAGCATAAGTGAAATACTTCCCAAAAGCTCCCAGTTGGGGTCAAGGAAATAAAATTCAGTAAAATTCACACTGCCAAAATTGCCTAATAGAATCAAGGAAATTTTCTCTATAAAACGTATTTAGGGATATCCCAGCAGAAAGAAGCAAAGATTTTTCCAAAAAAATTCCTTTATATTTTTATATGGTAAATCTTTTTAATTTTATAAAAAACACATATAATCAAGAAGAAAACTTACTATTCACAATTTTTTAACTCAATTTAAATTTTTTTGACACCAAAAAGATAACCCATATAGAAAAACTTTTTGATTCTATTAGGTTTTATTTTGAATTGTATAAAAACAGGAATTTTTGTTGATTTCATTACGTTACCTAATTGATTTTTTCAAGGTATTTCTTATTGACTTCATTAGGTCCTTATATAATCACTTGCAAACCATCTTCTTCATATTCTTAATAAGCTTAATAGGCTTGTTATTTCATATATAAAAATCAACATAGACATTTTTTTCATAATCTTTTTCATTTTTTTAATGCAATATTTCACTGCTGCAGAGACTACGATATAAGTATTCATATTTGTACATGTGTCACCGTGACTTATATCTTTGCACTTTACATATAAAAATTAACTGCCTGGCCCACTCTGTCGTAAAAATTCGTTCTTTCTGTCAATTACATTTAAAAAAATATAGAGTTTTATTTTCGTTTCAAATGAAAGTGAACAAGTCGGAAAAACAGAGAAAGTTAATAATATATTTAATATATTATTAATTGAAAGAGTTATAGGTTTGTTGGTTATTTTATAAAGTTTATGTGTATTATTTCAGTTCCATACAAATAAATAATGGCTGACCAAGAAACTTTAATTGAAGATATCGAGTTTTGCTTTTTTGTATATCATAGGAACTGAGTAACGAAACGTGCAATATTCTTTTAAGTTTTGAAATTAGATCAATAACTATTTAAAGAAATGGAAATTGAAAACATTGAATATTTATTTAATAAATTTGACCAAAATATACTGGAGAGCTCATAAAGTCCAAAGCAGGCTTTAGGGATTGGAAGAGGAATAATGTACGTACATATTAATAATACAAAATTCAAAGCCATTTATCGGTACGACAAAATCCTGCCTTGAACTAACGGCAAGTTCTAATAATGGTCCTAAGTACTTAAAAATATTGCTAAGTAAATGTATAAGTAATTAAAAAAATACTATTATATTAAATGTGTTATTAATTGTATTTTTAATTATTTTATCATATGTATTCCTATGTATATAAATATATAAATAAAAAATCAATAAAATTATCAAATAAAACCAAGATGTATTATTTGTTTCAAAAAATAAATAAGAAAGCCTTATAAAATCAAGAAGAAAACTTTTTTTTAAAAAATTAATAAGAATACCTAATGAAAAACCCTAAGTTTTTTTCTTGATTTTTTTTAAAGAGGTTGTTTCCCTTATTAAAATAATAAGACTTCTTTCTTAAAAAAACCATAGAGATGTCCTTTTAATTTTTGTTCTATTTTATTATCAATTTCTTAGGCAATGTTTTTTCTCTGTAAGATCCAAAAACAATATCATAGTTTGCATTTTAAATTAAATAAACAATTTGTAGTAGTCAAATTTTCATAAATCATTGGATGTTTAGGTTCTCGAAATTTGACATGTACATGTTTCTCGCTGTGCCAATAAAAAATTTTAAATTAACAAAAATGGTTCCATAATTTATATAACATTTAAGGCCACTGCACACTATAATGCAAGTATTTCGTAAATTACCAAAAATGCAATGGTTATGATGTTGTTGTTTAAAAAACATAAAAAAAACGTTAACAATTTATTATATCAGGATTGCTTTTTTGTTGATTTACATAATACTTATATAATAGTGTAAAATGGGCTTTTATAGCAATTCTAATAATACAAACGCGGTATTTTTATCTGAACACCCTAACAACTGCGTTTGTTTCTTTTTACAAACGAACCAACTTAAATAAATATATTTGCTTTGACTCCATTCACTTACAGTGCGTTACACACACTTATATATTTAACAAACACTTATACATTTTATCAGAACAACACACGTTTAAATTTACATTTACAAAAACATATTAAAGTGCTATACGAGTACAATAAAAACTTATTGTTTGAATATCTCTTTTGTAGAGCATTTTTTCCACTGCAAATATTTTCATACACTTGAATGCATGTTAATACCGCATTTACATGTAGAAGGAATAATCGTGTAGCTGTTGCTGTTGCTATTACTATTTCTGTTCTTGTTAAAGTGGTTATGAGTTTGGCAAAACGAAAACTTGCTGAACAAAATATGAAATTGATTGGATTGTTAAAGTTTAATATATTTTTTTGTGCATTTTATACATTCATTTCAAGGTTGAAATGAAATGCATAATTTATGTGCAATGAAAACGTAAAGCGAACAACGTACGATTGGGCAAAACAAAAAATAAAAATGGCCTACAATTGCATGTGAGCCTCATTTTCGACATTTCAAATGCTCAAAGACAAACCGGAAATTCAAGGAAAAAAACACAAAATGGCTGGATGAACATTTAAACGTTATTTTGTAAGATATTAAAGCAAATGCATTTTCTGTTTGTTTTAAGTTTAATGAAAAAGAATGAATTATTATATCAGCTTTTGTAGGTCACGACTTTTAAATTTATTTTAAAGCACTTATTATTATTTAAGCAAACTTTTAGAACTCTTTAAAAACAAAATAGATAAAATTATTGTAGGATAAGCGGCTATAGTTTGTGATTATTAAAAAAAATTTAAGAAATATATCATAAAAACTTCAAAAAAATTTTTACGAGCCGATTAAATTATAATTACCTTGTTAATTTTTTAAAAACTGGATGTACTAAGGAAATTTGTTAAGGCCTTCAAAGATTAGTTAATCGATTTTACATTTTTAGAATTAAGAAAGCTTTAAGTTAAATATCCTAAATTGGTGTAGAACTTTGTTAACTCTAACCATTAATTGTAGCACAAAAATAAATTGGCCCTCTAAAAAGGATAACAACTTTCAATTGAAGATTGTCCAACATAATAGTTTAGCTGCAGGGGCGCCAAAATTTCGATTATACTTATGTAATTTTGATGATTTTTTAGAGCGAGTTTCACAAAATGAAGATAGACGATTTTTGTTTAGTATCCCTTATACATGTAGATTTTTTGACATCACTACTTTTTGCTCAACATAACGTCTGCGTGTGGCAAATATTCAATCTCGATTGTAATGAGTATGTCCTTTGATTATCATTTTAGCTATTTAATAAGTCGCTAAGTTAGCATCATTTTAATTTAGTAACCAGCTGATAAGAGATGACAAGAAAAAAGTAGATCAATTTAACATTGTCATATAAAACGTGGTTAATAAAATCTAGATAACTAAATAATCATTAATTAACAAGTTGTTTAATTTACGAAACGTAGAAGCACAGCTTGTTACATGGTGTCAGAAGTTAAAACTTCGCTAAAAAAATAAAAGTGAAATACAAGTCCAAACTGAAAGTTTTTGTCAGCAGTAAAGATTGACGTGTATCAGCACATGTGATACTTCAAGGTGACAATAAGGAAAATCCGGAAAAATCCAGCATTCTACAAAGAATCGGATAAAAATTTGTATTCTGTGGGCAAGCATTATACTCAAAGAAGTCACTTTGGTAATAATTTTTCAACATGGCAACGAACGATCGTCTGCCACCTGAATTGGATTGTTCGAACCTAGCAAACGACTGGCCAGACTGGAAACGCAACTTTATGGTTTATATGATCGCCAGTGGAAAAGCAACAGAATCTGAAACAACAAAAATTGCAAATTTCATTTGGTTGATTGGCACAGGTGGTGCTAATATTTATAATACGCTATTTCCAAATGATGGAACACAAAATTCGTTGTTGGGTACAGTTAGATCAGGGGATGCAGTGGTACAACGCAAACTAAATGATGTTTTGCAAAGATTTGATCAACACTGTTTACCACAGCGCAATGTTGCCATGGAGTCATATAAGTTCAACGTAATCTCTCAAAAAGAACGTCAAACATTTACGGAATTTGAGACTGAACTTCGAACACAGTTACGCTACTGTGAGTTTAAATGTGATTGTGGAAAATCGTACGAGGATCGTATGTTACGTGACCGAATCATTGTGGGAGTCCATGACAAGAAATTGCAATTGAAATTGTTGGATGGTCGGGATGAACAATTAGCACGTGTCATAGAAATATGTAAAACATATGAAGCAGCGAATGCAAATAAAGGCATATTGGATGCGAAACACTCAGTAGTTAACGCCGTTAAAGCTAGTGACAACCCTGAGTTAACAACAGTTGGTGCAATTAATCGGTTTTGTTTCAACTGTGGAGGCCCATGGAAATTCGGCCACACAAATGAATGCAAAGCTAAAGATGTCGGATGTCGTTCATGTTCAAAGAAGGGTCACTTTCAAAGAATGTGCCGTAAAAATAAAAAACAATCATCAGATGTTAAACAATTCAGCGGAAACGATAGCAACAACAACTGCAATAAGCAAAAAGTAGCCGAACTCAACTGGAGTGATGTACGAGGTACTATTTGTAATAAAGTTAGAAAATTAAGTATATTATTAAGATCTAAACAAATTCTTAGGTTAAATTCAATTGGAGTGGAGAATAAGCGGTGGACCAAGAAATATATAATAGATAATGAGGTCTTGACATTCAAACTGGACACTGGAGCGGACGTCAATTGCGTACCAATTGGTTTAGTGAAAAGATTAGGAATTAAAATGTACGATCAGGAGAATAACTTTCCAGTGTTTGATTATAATGAGAACAGAATAAAAGTTTTTGGTACTTGTATACTTAATTGCATAGATTTTAATTCGAAGTTAGGAAAGTCAGCTGAATTTGTTGTTGTTAGTGACAAATGCGAACCTATACTTGGATTGGAAACTTGTGATTAGACGTGAGTAGTATCGCATGCAAGGGGTCGAAAGAATCGTTCCTGGGGAAATATGGGGATGTGTTTCAGGGACTTGGAAAATTTCCGAAAACTTTTTCAATCTCGTTGAAGGAAAATGCGAAGCCGGTGCTTCATTACAGAAAACGGATACCGAATTCACTGTCGGAGAAGTTAAAAGTAGAACTAAGGAAAATGGTAGGGGACGGAATTATTGCACCTGTCGATTACCCAACTGATTGGGTAAACAATTTACATATAGTTGAAAAGCCCAACGGTGATCTTCGAATATGTCTGGATCCAAAAGCACTAAATGAGTGTATTAAACGTGAATATTTTTTAATTCCAACAATAGATGACCTAACATCTAAACTGGCAAATAAACAAATTTTTTCGGTTCTCGATTTAAAGAGTGGGTTTTGGCATATGGAGTTGGATAGGAGAAGCTCAGAACTTACAACGTTTTTAACACCTTTCGGGAGGTTTAGGTTTATTCGCGTGCCATTTGGTCTTAATTGTGCCCCGGAAATGTTTCAGCAGGAGATGATACGAATTTTCGGGGATATACAGGGAGTACTTATATATTTTGATGATGTGGTGATGAATAGGGCACGTATTAATAATATTAAATTTAATCCGGACAAAATTCAATATCGGAAACGCGAAGTGAAATTCATGGGAAATATTTTATCAGAAGGGAAAATTAAAGCGGATTTAAAATATCGGGATGCAATTTTGGATATGAAGAAGCCGGCAAATAAATCGGACGTATTGAGGTTCTTGGGTCTTCTTAAGTATCTGGCTAGATTTATTCCAAACCTTTCGAAGCAATCGGCGGGCTTGCGGAATCTAACTCGGAATGATGTGAAATTTAAATGGACAGTGGAACATGACAGAGAATTTGAAAATTTGCTCGGTATAGTTACATCTGAGCCAGTGCTCGCGATCTATGATCCAAAAATTCCCGTGGTCGTTCAGACTGATGCATCAAAGGATGGATTGGGCTGCGTGATAATACAAAATGGCCATCCTGTAGTGTATGCATCTCGAACACTGAGCAAAAGTGAACAGAAATGGGCGCAAATTGAGAAGGAGCTTCTAGCCATTGTTTTCGCGTGCCAACGTTTCCATTTCTTTTTATATGGACGTGAATTCACGGTTGAAAGTGATCATAAGCCTTTAGAGACTCTGGTCAAGCGCGATATTGATGACGTGACAATGCGGCTTCAGCGCATGTTTATGTTCCTTCTGAAATATCCGCATATGACTGTTGTTTATAAACCGGGCAGGGAGATGTTATTGGCTGATTGCTTGTCAAGAGCACAATTATCGGAAGTTTCAGAAATTGAGGAACTTTCAGGGGTTATTCATTCGGTAACAAAATTGGTTTGTCTTACGCAGGAAAATTATGATTTGTATCGCAAAATATTAGGGGAGGACGAAAAATATTCACGGATTTGTAATTATGTTGAGAATGGTTGGCCTAGCTTTCATAAACTTGATGCACTAAGTCAACAATTTTTTAAATTGAAGTCGGAGTTACATGTAGAAAACGGATTGTTGTTTTTGAATCACAGATTGGTAATTCCCTCGGGTATGCAAAGGAAAATGTCAAATTGGCTGCATTCTCCACATCTGGGTATAGAGAAAACGCTCGCTCGTGCAAGGATGCTTTATTATTGGCCAGGAATGAATGAACAGATTAAGGAGTTGGTAACTTCTTGCAACATCTGTGAAAAGTTCAGAAGAAGCAATCAAAAGGAACCATTGGTTCAGGAGGACATTCCGAAGTATCCGTTTCATATAGTGGCTATGGACCTTTTCGAATATGCTGGTCGCGATTTCATTTCCCTAATTGATGCGTATTCGAACTACCTCATTTCCGTTAGTATTCGAAACAAAACATCAAGCCATGTAATCTGTACATTATGCCAGATATTTGATAAGCTAGGATATCCCTCGGTTATTAAATGTGATAACAGTCCTTTTGGATCGGCTGAATTCGCACGGTTTTCAGACGAATATAACATTCTAGTCAAATTCTCAAGTCCAAGATATCCCCAGAGCAATGGACTAGCCGAAAAGGGTGTAGCCATTGCAAAGAACATCCTCAAACGCTGCTTTGAAGCGAATGATATAAATCAATTTCAGTATCGTTTGTTGGAATATAACACAACCCCTTTAACAAGTATGCATATTACTCCATCGGAATTATTCTTTGGTAGACTTTTGAAAACCAAATTACCAGTATCAGATTCGCTCTTGTTACGAAACAACATAGATGAAAGGGAGATTCAGGACAAATTAAAAAGAAAAAGGGAGAGGCAGAAATATTACTACGATAGAAATGCTAGGTCAATGGCAGTATTACATGAAGGGGATTTGGTTATTTTTAGAAAAAACGGAAGGGAATGGCATTACGGTAGGATTATTTCATCACATAATGGCAGGTCATACCTAATAAGGGATAGTTTTAATAATTATTTCCGGCGAAATCGACGCTTTATTGCTAAGACTCGAAATGAGGATTTTAGTGCGAGCGATTTGTTATTCGAGGAGGATATTAAGGAAAATACTGCCGCAGGCTCGAACCAAAGTCAAATTGTGAATCCACCCATGGAGAATCTGAGCGGTGATGTTGCTGGGGGTAATAGCTCAATGATGGTGGAGGTCACAGAAGGTAGCGAAATTTCGCGTAACGTAAATGAACCAGTTCCTTTGGTTGAATTTGAGACCTCTTCTGGTCAAATAAGTCCCGAGGCAGTTGGCTCAAGTACGACTAGTGCTGGAACGACAGGTGTGCAGGTTAGGGAACCGGTAGTAACGAGAAGTGGTCGTGCCGTAAGGCCTCCACGCCGTTATGGTAGGGATTATGGGGTTGAAACTTGGTCCAAACGCTAGTAGCTTAAGTTTAAAAAAAAAAAAAAAAAAAAAAAAAAAAGGAGAACATGTAATGAGTATGTCCTTTGATTATCATTTTAGCTATTTAATAAGTCGCTAAGTTAGCATCATTGTAATTTAGTAACCAGCTGATAAGAGATGACAAGAAAAAAGTAGATCAATTTAACATTGTCATATAAAACGTGGTTAATAAAATCTAGATAACTAAATAATCATTAATTAACAAGTTGTTTAATTTACAAAACGTAGAAGCACAGCTTGTTACATCGATAGAAAAAATATGTATATTTAAATGAATTGTTTGGCTTAAGTTCAAATCTAAGTTTATCCATTCCTTCTTAATTTTTAAGAAAATCTGTACCGATGTCGAGGTCGCTACACCATTCACGGTCGATAATAATGACTATTAATATCAACTATTTAACCGTAATATTTAACGAATTAGAATACGAAAAGTGCAACTTATTCATTTCGTACAACTTAAATCATTTTCGGTTAGTACGAGATTTCATTTCTAATGATTAAATATTCCAAATACGTCATAATATTTCACATTTTCCAAAACCATTGGCTGCTGAGATCAAGTAATTTTCCATTTTTATTTACTTTGGTTTTGTCTTTTGTATTTAACTTTCTTAGTACTCAACCACCTGTGACCATGTAAACGTTGAGTTTTTCACGGGTGCCTTCGTTTTTAATAACAAATGTTTGTGTATAATTTGTTGAACTACTTAGGTCTATATTGAAATGAGTATTGAAGTAAAATGCAAAAATATATCAAATAAAAAATTTACGTTTATTTTGGAAAATATATTAAATGTTTCGACACGAAATCTTTTCAAATCTTGCTTTGAATTGACCAAACATGTTTGGGATTTTGTTGAGTTTTCTATTATTTTGTGTTTGAAGTTTTTAATAAATCCAATGAGTTGTTAATTTTCAAAATACATATATGTATATAAAGTACTATTGGTTGTTTTATAAAACAGAAGATTTTTGTGTGACGATTTTTCTTAATATTTTTTTATATATTGACGTTTTTGTCGATTTTATTTCCAAAATTTGCCATGATCTTCTCAAAAGCATTTCATAATTTTCTTAGGTTTTTATCTTTTAAATATAATTATTGGATAATAGTACAATTAATTTTTTGTATAATAAAATGTCTGTTTTTATTCATTAATACTCTGTTAGTAATATAAATCTTTAAATAGGTTATTCTGGCAATTTAAGATAATGCACTCTTAAAATCTAGCAGTAAAAAACTGTTTTTCGTGACCTTACGGAAGAAAGTTCTTATTAAATTTTTTTCTGTTTTTTTTTTTGCACAGACTTAAAATGCTAGAATAATTTGAAAAGAGGGAAAGTTGAGCCTCCTGTACATGAAATTCGATCAATCTATTTTAATAGGATTATCAACAAATTTTTAAATCTTTTATTTTGTTCCGATTTTTTATAATTTGGCATATTTTTAACATTACTTTTAAAAGATCTCTAATTTTGTAGTGCTTATCGTTTACCCAATTAACTGTTCTATTAATTTAAAATTGGCTATTTTAGATAATCATTTAACTCGTTTAGTTTGGCTTAATTAACCGATTAATCAAAAATTCTTTAATGCAAATCTGCAGATTTCGAAATTTTTTAAAACATTTTTTATTTATTAAAAAAAGGCAATTGACTTATTTCTCACACTACAAATTTAATTAGTTGAAGGAATGTAATTTGTTCATTTGTTCGTTTAGGTTTTGCAAATTTTTTAAATTAAAATAATAACGTCAATCATTAATTTTCTCAAACTATATTTAACCTTTTTCTTTATATTAAAAAAATAATAAAATAATCAAAGAAAATTCTTTGAGCAAAGGCCATTGTATTTTCACAATGCTTCAATAATTTTTTAAAAGTGTTATCAGTTTTTCAATCCTTTGATTTTCTTGTTGTGTTCTTGAGTTCATGTATTAAAAATTTCATTCACTTTGTTTTTATGCAGCCAATAATAACAGAAAAATAATTTTTCTCTTTATGCTACGAATTGCGTTTTCCATTCAAGGTTCTTTAAAAGGAAATGTGAGTTATTATTCTATAATATGCACGTGCTTTGGAACATTTCACCAAGTGACACTGACTGACGTAAAAGGTAAGTAGGTTTTTTGGTAGCTCCTATTTTCATTATATTTTTTTCTTAAGTTGAATAAAAATGCAGCCAATGCCAAAACTTTGTCACATTACATATTTTTCATTGGCCAAATGAAGCAGTAGCACTAATTTTGATTTCCGCGAAGCTATTTTTTACCATAAATTTGATTTAAATATACATACGTATGTGTGTGGGTGTGTGTATACGTGTGTGTATGTATGAGCGTATTACAATGTGTTTCACATAAACAGTAGTGACTTGAAACCAAAAGGCATGTTATATGTAATATGTATATTTTCCTGCATATTTGTATCTTAAATCATCTGAGCAAGTTTTAAAAATACATTTGATCTTAAAATCACGTATTTTGTATATGAATATTTAAATACAAGGAAAAATACTCCCACAACCTTTTTTAAGATTTATAAAAAATTTTATATTTTCTAGTCACATACTCTCTTTAGGTATAAATGTGAAATGTAATGAAATTTGTATTTTAAGAAAAAAAATTAATTACAAAAAATATGTGTAGCTTTGTATAAAAATTTATGAACTCTACGGTATATTAAAATATTGTTGTTACAATTGTGTATATAATTTTGATAGAATGTGTAAAATGAAATAAATTTAATGTTATAGTAATATAAGATATTGCACATGAAATCAGTTAATATTAAATATAAAAAATTGGATTATTGTTGTTTATTATATAACCGAATATAATAAGCAACATTAAAAAAATTAAATCCAAAAAATTGTTTCGATTTTATCTGATCCTTCTGACTGACTTCTGATATTTTAGCACCTGCCTTTAAGGATTAATTTGAAGAAAGCACTTTTGTAAAGAATCACAGTTGTATCCCCTCAAATTTAAAACCGTTTGCTTAAAATTCTGAGTGAATTCGGGCAAAAAGCTTTTTTTTTGACAATTTAGGCTTCCTTTTCTTAACTTATTTAGAATTTATCAAAGTCAAACTAGACTGGTAACAAATGAATAAGACAAACTCCTTTTTAGTCTTAATGTGGCACTTGATCATTTTTTTTTAGGATTATGTTAAAACTTTGAAAATGCCATTTATTCTACAATCTTTTTAACTTTTTAGTAAGGAAAGCCTGGAGAATATAAGCAAGCTGGAGCGAATAATTGACATTTTATTTTCATTGCGTATACGTAAAACATTACACAGCATAAAAAATAACGTGAATATTTTGCAATTAAGCATTGTACTCTGTTCGTCATTTCGTGCGAATGGCCGTCAAAAGTCCATTACAAAAAAATTCATGCAAAATAATACTGCTGAAGTTGTACCCTGTTCATTTTGTGAAATCGTAAGAAATGTATCTGTCAGCATTTTTTTCGAACTACAAAATGTTTCTGCCAACATATTTTTCAACTGCGTCACACACAAGCATCACTTATTTCGTACGGAGTTGTAAACAACAGTTGATCAAATTTTACTTGGCTGCAATTTTCAATTTTAAGTTTGTTGCGCATAAATAATGGAAAATAGTGTAAATATAATATAATATAAAATAAAATATCTAGATCTGTCTTGTTGCATTAATTGATAAGTTGCAGCACATACTCCTAATATTATTTTGTTGTTCATTTGCTTTAACTTTTTTTAATAAATACATGGTTTTAGAAAGAATTTTAAAAAGTTTTGTTTGTTGCAAAATCAACAAGCCCTCGACACACAAAACTATTTAAAATTAAAAAAAAAAATATCGAGACCTGTCTCGAATAATCGCATGGTTTTTGTTTACATAAGAAAAACACGTTGGTTACTTTAAGGCAATAAGACCGGTGAATTTTTTCTAAAGCGTGGTATTGTCACCACTGGCTAATTGTCAAAATTGTTAAACGTAATAAGCAGTTGCTCAACATTTTTTACACATATAAACAAAGTACTGGGCTTTATGTAGGAAATAAATATATTTTAATATAAAAGTCTTCATGTGCGTATCTAGGTACTTCGGTAACCTTGGCGTTTTCAACCTAAATTTTTCTATTCAAAATGACAATCTGCATATCCGAAGGTTTTTAAGAACAACCAACTATATAAAAATGTACTTTTTGTGCAGCCATATAGCTAAAGTTTTTTTTTTTGTGATTTGCGTCAAAACCCAATTTACTCTTAAGACACTTCACGGCGCTCCAAATTACTCGGGTACCTCTACGTGTTGTAGTGGGAATGCGATCAATTTAGGTATATTTTTTTAAATTGCTAGCAGCTGCATAAATAAGTTATAGTCTTTATATAAAATATAACCATAAACAATATATTTCATGAAACAAGATAGCAAACACATAAAAAGAATTTAAAAAAATCCAGTTAAACATAAAAACACAAGAAATTAAATTTTAGTGCAAAACTTTGAAGCATTTTGAGCACATTGGACCGTTATTCGAATGTTCATTGCAGATAAGGTTGGAGCAGCATATCTTTTACCAATTCCATATATATTTTGCAACATTTTAAATAGTTTTTTAGTGCAAACCTTCCGCGTAACTTTCATATACATCCTCTGGATAGCTGCAGCCAAAAAAGGTGTCTCGCGCGTAACAGTTTAATATCTAAAATAGCAAAATATTACTGAAGGTAATAATAATAATAATAATTGTCAATCATTACTGTACTTTTAAAACATCATAATTATAATTTTCATACAATTAAAAAATACCGCTACAAACAAGCTTTTTGAATAATCCTTTTATATCTTATAGAACTCTTAAATTAAATTTAGGCTATAAAATTCATTAGCACTCTTATTAAGAAATTAATAAGAAAAAAACTATTTTTTAATTATTAGGTGCTTTAAACAAACGCAAATTGACAATTCAAACCAGATTGCACACCTTTTTTTTAGTAGTATTTTTTTATTATTAGCGAAGAAATAAACATTGAACCATATTAATTGAAAGCTATTTCTTCAAATAATAATTTGAAAAGAATTGTATTGAGTTAAATATTCAGGCCTTGAACTTTAGCTTAACCAATAATTATAAACCTAAAATTTATTTATAAAATTGAAAAACAAACAATTGGAGTTTGTTTGTTTAAATAAAATTCCAAAATACTTAAAAAAAGTACTAGAAAAAAATTCTAATCTCACAAGATTTTTATAAATAGGAGATTTAAAATAGACCGAACTACCCTACAAGAACAGTGACGGTCATTTTACCGATAATATGACTGGCATTGCGTATAGAACAAAGTTTCTATAATTTTTTTAGGGCCAATATAAAAAAAAAATTATGGAAAATTTATGTACGTGTGATCTTGCATCTCTATCTAACTACCAAATTTTATCGTACATAGAACATATGTCTGAACTCCGCACTCTTAAGCTTTTTACTGATCAGCGTTTGATACAAATATTAGCTAAACAATCTCTATGTACACATCAGTCACCGCTGACTTGTCAAACTATATGAGTTCATTCACCACTGTTGATGGACATTTCTGTTGAAATTAAACGCAATTTTTTTCAATTTAGTTGAAATTATATGCATAAGAAAATTATATGTACAATAAGTTTGTAATTTTAAAATTCCAAATTTAAATGTGAAATTAAATAAAACTCATTCCACTTTAGTGCTATGAGAGCAAAAGCCATAACTTGAGCACCACCATGCGATTTAAATTTTCTTAAAATGTCCGAAACTTTGGCACCAGCTTTTTAGCTTTGCCTCTCACGCGCCGAGGGCATAGAGGAAAGGCACTGAAAGTGTATTAAATTAGGATAATGTTAATTTTGTTTATAACTTAAAAAAACCTTATTTGTGTAGTTGCAGCAAGTGCTGACAGCAGATATTGAATATGCACTCTAATTTTCTTACCATAATGTCATCTGGATCAGTAACGATATTGATGTTCTTTCGATCAGAGCTATTTTCACTTTGTGCGGCTGATCATTGCTTCTATTATCCTCCAGCATGTCGCCATCTTCAATTATGTATGTACTTATCTTTTTGCTGGAAAAAAATATGCTACAAAGATGTTGCTTCGGCACTTTTTTTTATAAAAATTTTGAGTATTTAAACTTTTATTCGCATATTCCCAAAATATGAGAAAAATGCAACATAATTAGACGACGCGACGGATTTTTCTATCACCATATTCATATGTTTGTTCAAATGTTAAATTCCTATAAATGGTATGAAAATTGTATATGTAATAGTTTCGGTCATCCATTTCCTGTAGGATATAAAACAAAACACACACAGAGAGAAAAGGTTGGTAGGAAAACATATAGAAGTGTTACAATATTTGGAACACAATTTTATCATAAGTAGTAAATTTATATAAATTCAATAGAATTATATTCACTAGGGATGATTAAATATACGTCAGCAAAACTTTGAGTTACAACAACTAATCATTATTTCATTCATTTATTTATAATATTTAAAATTATCATTTGTGCTAGCTATCGACATACGTTAAAGACAGTCAATTGATTGAAGTAGGCGTTTACAATTTCTATTTTAAATGGTACAGTTAAATAGTTGATTGAAATTTTGTTTGTTTTTAAATTATATGATGTTTTGTATCTTGAAAAAAATGTAGCAATCAGAAACATTTACAGCAAAGGATTTGGTCAAACATCAAACAAAACAAAATATTTTTTTAAAATTCTGGAAGGCCTACGAATTTATGGTGAATAATTTTTTACATAACAAATCCTATTGATTTTGTAAACTAATTAAAAGAATAGCCAAGAATCCTTGCAATGTAGTAGAGGACATAACAATCTCAAGATTGTACATTATAACCTTAACAGATGGCTTGCATTCTTGCCCTGCACGTTTTAAAATATTTTTTTTAATTATATAAAAGAAAATAAACCGTTTAATAAGACATGCACAAGTTTTGACTATTCTAGTTTTTAGGTATTTCAATGATATTCTAGGACAGTTCAAGCAACCGATTTAATTAAAAATTTGTTTACTACAATAAATCTATTAAATCTGTGTATAATAAATCATTAAAATCACTTGAACTTATTTATTTATTGATATGAAAAATTTGTTTCCTCGCTTTTACGGAAAATTTTAACTAATATGTTAAAAAATTAATGCATAATTTTCTGATGTAATAAAATGTTCTAGCTTATTCTCTAATGACACCATTTTGTTAAATGAACAGTTCTAATAATTTAAAAAAAACATTTTAAATTGAGTTTCTGCATGCTTTATTTTACAAAATGGGGCTTTAAGTGGAATCATTATCAATAAAGCGTTTTTTATTTTTTTTCGAATCTAACTATAAATATTTATAAAAATAACTATACAATTTTTTAACATTATACGATTTTAAACCACTTGCGTTCAAAACAGGATTTAAAAAAATTATAAAAGTAGTAAAAAAGTATTTCAGCTCATAAATCAAGGTTTTTTTTAATCAATGTTTATTTATAGAATTCTGAAAAATCTGCTTTAATTAAATAATTGATATACAAACAAATGGGAATAAATTATACATATGTTTTTTATATCTTTACATAAACACGTTTGCTAAATTTTTAAACATAAAATAATTTTTTAATCAGTCACTACTTATTTATTCTCAAGAGAGGCCTAACAAATATTGAAAAGCAAAATGCAAATTATTTTAATAAATTAATTAAAAATGAAAAGATATTGAATTTTGTGCATGTAACAGCTACTGGTTGGCAAAGACAGCTAGATTAAGTTTGGTCTATGAATATGTTCATGAGCATTTACTCGCATTCAAATTTCCATTTGACTGTTGTTTTTCTTGACTTTCGCTATGACTTTCATGCAATCTTTAAACTATAACTTTGTGATTTATTTATTGCAGTCATTGCTTTACATTCACATGCTAGCAAAAAAAAAATTGGTTTCTGGAAGCAGTAAAAATTTGCACACTTTTTAAATGTGGTGATTTGAACCGCTTAAGAATATGTACAAGAAGAAAGCAAATATCTCCCAATTTATTTTTATTTTGAAACACAAAATAGTCTAATATCTTACTTGTTCAGTAAAAGAGAGTTACTCCTATTAATGAACACAATTTGATTTTTTATTATTTTAAAATTACATATGAGCAATATCGGAGTTTAACGATAATAAATACCAGTTCACACACTTAAACTTTTGTTGACCAACTCGTAATTCAGATGTAAGAAAAAAAGAAATATTTGTATTTCCTTCTCCGGCTTTCTTACAGCTGAGTTACGAGTTCATCAACAAAAGTTGAAGTGTGTGAACCGAGGGAGCTACTAAGCATAGCTACTAAGAATAGCAAAAAGACTAATTAATGTCTTATGGTAGCATAAATTCTACGCCGCACGGTGGCTGAAAATCGTTTTTCATTGGCCAAAAGTCTTTTTTTTTTGGTCACCGATTTTTAAAATTTTTACGCCCTTTTGCAGCTAATATATCCAGATTAAGGTAGCCAAAAAATTAGGTTAAACTATTGATAACTGTGAGCGTGGCATGCTGTCAAACTCAACGGTTTTTTTTAATTTCAGAAAAAGGTGTTTTTCTTTTGTTTTTTATAAAAACTAAATGGTTACTACTCGCAAGCTATCATCGATAATGGCCTGCGGTCTTTTTTATAATGTTGGTAGGATTATAGTCTTTAGTTTTTGTAAGTGGTCAGAGCTCTAGCGTTTAATATTAAGGGCGTTACGGAATATTTATGAAACTACTATATTTTTCTCAAATTTATACTTTAGTGGAATAGAACTTCTAGGGAACACAAGGGAACAAGAAATGTGTACCACCCGGAGAAAGGTGAAAGTGTCCTCTTTACCGCTATATATACTTTTGCACCCGTGACGAGCCGTGTGTAGAACACTTTTTTCATTTTAATGAAATTACTCCAAAGTACTCGTATACAATGGTGTATATAATTTTCACTTTTTTGCCTAAAAGTTTATGTTTTTTTACTTTAGACTACGTAAAACTAAAAAAATTAAATATAATACCTTCGAAAGGGTTTAATGGCTTTGTTTTGATCAGCCAAAAATTGGTAATAAAATTATCACAATAGGTTCTACAGCAAACATATGATCTCTTTCTAAATTTACCTTTTATCAAATGTTAGGGTCAACCAAAGTCATAAACAATTTTATAACAACAATCGGGACATTAAACCACTAAAGATAAAAAACAACCCAACAACAACAACAAATATTGGCGAGATACTAATCAGTTTTACCTGATATTAAGGTCTGGACATCATGTGCAGTTTTGTTCAATTTAAGCACTACCTGCTATGAAATTAAAAATCAATGTGTGAATAACATGTAGGAAATGCGTTAAAGAAATATGGGAACAGAAAGTTAATTCTTTTTTGTAAATGGGAATGTGATAGTTCTTCGGGACAAAAGCAATACAAACAAGTTGTATGTGAAAATATTTCGGACTCAGATATGTTCATGGTATCATTTGTACCATTGCGATTGAAAAAGATTTTGGAAGATTCAGAGCCTTCGACTAGTATAACGCAAACAATGGATTTTTGGAAAAATGAGACACCATCTTCTACGAAATACTGCAGGCCAGTCAAATTTGAATTCAAAAAATAAACTCATTATGCCATTAACAAAGAAGTTAGCGATATTAAGGCCCAAATTGCAACACTACAGCCATTACAATTACAGTTAGAAAATTGAAGTAAGCTACCAATTAGTGCTAACAATGATAGATGGAAAAGTAGGTCAGGCTTTGACTAACACGAAGGCTGCATCCAGCTGCATTATATGCCAAACAACATCAACCCAATTAAACCAAATACCGACAAAATCATTAGATAATACCGCGATGCATATGAATTTGGATTATCACCACTACATGCAAGAATACGACTTATGGAACACATACTAAAAATCAGCTATGATTTGGATTTCGGGTCTTCAGGATCAATAAGAAACAACGAAACCAACAAAGAGTTAAGAAGTTCAAAAAAGAAACATGTTCAAGATGCATATCGCAAATTTGGATTGATTATAGATCAGCCAAAACAAGGGTCAGGCAATACAAATGATGGCAATACCGCAAGAAGATTCTTTTTAGATCTGAAATAACAGGAGTGGATTTAAGATTTAAGATTTTCAGATTTAAAATATCCTAGAAGTACTTGCGTGCAATGAAGAAATTGACTCTAGAAAATTTGGAGATTATGCAAAGGAAACTGCAAAAATATATACAACCAACTACCCATGGAGAAATATGTCTGCAACAGTTCACAAAATCTTTTATCATGGAGAAGATATCATTAAATATCATTTGGTGCCACTGGAAGATCTATTAGAGGAGGCTCAGGAAAAAAGGAACAAGGATTACTGATTTTACAGAGAGCACAATACTAGAAAAATTTCACGAAATTCAACAAATGAAGATCTATTTAATAAATTATTGGTAACGTCAGATCCGTTCATCTCCAGTATTCGAAATCAATGGTAAGTGGAACATCGGGATTTAGATGAAGAAGCCAAAAAACTACTAAAGAACAGAGATAGCACAGAACAATATGTGGAATATTTGCAATCAATATTTGAGTCAAATGAATAATAATTATAATTGCCTTTCATTGTTATTTAAGTGCGAAAAACATAGTATTAGTAAAAAATAATAATAAACAGAACCTACCATTGTTGCAAATGCTATTAAAATTTATTGCAGTTTTTATTTTTAAAATGTTTTTAAAATTATCAAATTTGACAGCAAAAAATAATAAATTTTTCTGTAGTAATAGCAATATTTTTAGATAATATTATTAAAGTTTTTTTTTAAGTGTAACTATTCTTTGAGTGTAAACAAATTTGCAAATTTGTCAGCAACAAATTTTTAATTTTTCTGTAATAGCAAAATCTCCAGTTGATTTTACTATTTTTTTCAGTGTAAAATTTTTTTTAAGTGTAACATTAAAAAAATTCCATTATTACAAAAAATATTTATAATTATTATTAATTTCCAAATATTAAATTTTTTAATAAATAAAAAAATAATAAACCCGTATTTCACTCTAAAAGTAAAAAAAAATTCAAAAGTTCAACTTTGACCTAGAATTCCTTAAAAAGTCCTCAATCAATTTTAATGAAATTTAAACCAAGCCAAGCTGAACTAAATATCTATCCAATAAAATAAAAATTACTTCAATATTTTGATCGGTTCAAAAGTTACAGAATTTTGGCCAATGAAAAACGATTTTCAGCCACTGTGCGCCGTAGGAAGTACAATAGTAGCCAACAGTTCTCGCTTACAAAGAGTCTTTATGCTAAATTTATTTGATAGATTAAAATATATGTTTCAACATTTCCCTTACTTGTGCAGTTTATTTAAAGAACTATGTGTTGTCTTTATATTTCTTCACATTCTTCTAAAAAGTTTTGCTTGCAAATAGAAATATGTTGTATTCAAAAAATTTAATGTAAGAGAGCAGTTTTGTCAATGAGGACAAACGTATTTACAATTAGAACAATTTACAGTTAGGACAATTGTTACGTTTCGTCCTTTTCGATAAAGTTTACTTGTTTGAATTCTTTTAATTAGTCAAAAAATAAAATAAAAACACAAGGGAAGTTGATTTTGAACTTCATAATGTTTTACAAAATACAGGAAGTAATTTGTTTAGTTAACTTTAAAAAAGCTTTTTGACAACTGATGAGTCTAAATCTGGTAAATTGAGTTTTTCAACTTGATGTTTCATATAGAATATTTCTTGCGAGCTTGTCGAAATTCGAATTTTTATTGTTCCAGTGACACGGAATCTTAATATAACAGAAGCCATCGTCTTAAGTCAGCCGGATAAATGTGATCCATCGCTCAATGAATTCAAAAATTAACTTTGTAAAAGGATGCAAACAAGAGTTTGCCTGCGCATTTAAATGGCAAAAACCATTCATAATCAATATTGGCTGATTATTAATACGTTTTTTATAGGTCTTTTGTTAAAACTTATTACTTGTACTACGAAATTACACAACTACTTACAGATGACCACAATATAAATATGCAAGCCAAATTATTCAATTCCTAAAAGAATTCATTTGAACGATTCTATATTCAAAAATTAAATACTTTGCATGACATAACAAGGCAACACGTTTTTTTCAGGACTTTAGTGTGAAAACTCTAAGTTTCCATTTTTCAAACATTCAAAATATTGAACTGAAATTGTAAAATTTTTTCATAAATTTCTGTAGAAGATACATATACAAGTAAATTCTTTCAAAAGAAGTTAACATTTTTTATTATAACACGGTAATATATATTCCAGCCAAACATCATGTAGTTCCAAATTACTTTAGAGCTTTAGAGCTTCTCCTTCTAATTTTTAATGGTTAATTTGCAATTAAAGAGTTAAAAAAAATTAAAGAAATAAACAAGTTAAAAATTCTTACAAATTCTTAAAAAATCTGACAAACTTGCGCCATACTTTTACACAGTATTAGATCTTAATAAATTTTTCTCTAAGTTATTGGCGCCAATAATCATCAAAATGCCCTTATTAACCAAGGATTAGAAATAAATATGAAAATCTCGTAAAACAAATTTTTTAAAGTTTAAAACGTCAAAACGTTCTGATAGCTATTTCATCTACAACTAATTTTAAAACAAACAGCCAAAGCTATTTATGCATTTTCCATTACTTGCATCTGTTAGCTTTCCAATGAAAGCTCTTATACATTATGAAGAGACATGCGCGGTGTATCCGTCTACTCTTCGGTTTTAATAAAAAGCATCAAATTTGATTTCTAATCGAGTTAAAGGTTAAACATTAATGTTTGGCAATCAATTTAGCTAAAGTACATACTTATATAGCACATTAAGTGTTAAAGTAGTGTTCATTCAAGAATTTAGCATAGATACGTTAGGAGGTCAAGATCTAAAGGAATAAAGTGATATAAAAAACACTATTGTTTAGAAAACTGCCTGAAAGTGTAAAAACAAATTGTATTTTTTCTTAGGAAGTCGTGAGTAGGGGAGTTCTAACTAATGGAAAAAATATAGCAAAGAATTGCATCTAACAGCAGAGTTTCTCGATAGGTTAGGAGTAAGAAACCAACTGTTTGACTTTCGGTTTTGATCTAATCAATTCTGGGACTTTAACGCTGATGGATTGCTGAAGTAAAATTGCTCAAATATTTAGAATAATTTATGTAATATATAAAAAATAGCAAACTATGTTAATCCAAGAAAAAAACATGTGTTTTTTATATATTACTAAGAACAAAAAAAAACGAAAACTTAATTAAAATTTATAGCAAAAGCAAAAAACCATTTATTTTACTTAGTGATGGTGAAATCTGAATATTGATCGTGGTGAAGTTGTGTTTGCTTCAAAAACAATGAATAATACCTCCCACAATACAAATAACTCTCGTATTCTTTTTTGAGTCATAATTTGTACAAATAAAGATTTTAAATCACATTCAACCGAACCAACTGAACAGAGGCGGCTACATGAAAACTCACTTGAACACTGCTGATGGGAGTGAAGCGGCTCCCGAAAAACAACTTTGTTTCTGTTTTGCCGTGTAAATTGAAATTAATCAATGTCAAATTTTCCGTTGTTCCTCTGGAATATTGTCTCATGTCCAATTCTTTCTGACTAAAAATTTAACGAACTTTACCCAAAATAATAACCACTTTGGAATTAAAACCAAAAAATTAAAGAATTCGTTTGTAGTTAATATTTATGCTATACATTTTCTATATATGTTTGAAACAAAATGATATTGACAAGATTTTAATTACATCTTAAAAATATTCTTTCAAAAATGATACCGAGTAAATTATTTGTTTTCAACAGCTATTTCGCTTTAGTTTTATATAACTTTACGTAAGAAGTAAAGTGGTATATGTTGATCATATCAATGGTATCGCATTTTTAGATTTCTCGAATATCCAGAGATTTTAAAACATCGAAGAACGCTAGTCAATAGTAAATTAAGAATAATTAAGAACCAATTTGTAAAAACTTTTAAAATTAAATAAATTAAATAAAGTTATTTTGAAGAGCATAATTTTTATTTTAAACCAGAATTTCTTCATGTCTTGTATCTAATGGCGTTTTCTTTTCTAAGAAAAATGCTACATTTTTGGCCCTTTTTATTAAAAATTGCAATAGAATGATTTCACTCAATAGCATCTATAGCTTGAAAATTTTCAAAAACAGCACTTCCTTGTAAATTGCTGTAGTGAATTATATCCCTTTTCATAGCTTCTGTAAGGCATACATCAAAAATATCACGAATTTTCGAAACACGATGAATAGCATAAGAAGTCACTCTTGGCGGGTATGTAAACAAGCAAAATTGTCGCATTTGGGGCACAGAAAACCCGCACGCATACATTGAAAAGCCGACGCACCCAAAATGAGTCACTGTTTGGTGCGGATTTTGGTCCAGAGGCATAATTGGGTCATTTTTCTTCGAAAATGAGCAAGAAGTGGCCGTTACAGTCAATGGCGATCGTTATCGGGCCATGTTGAATGAATTTTTGTTCACAAAAATTGAAGAGGAGGATATTGGCAACATTTGGTTTCAACAGGAAGGCGCTACGTGCCACACAGCCGAAGCTACACTCGATGTTTTGCGCACTGTTTTTGAAGATCGCATTATCAGCCGCAGAGCTGATGTCGTTTGCTGCGATTTGACACCGTTGGACTATTATTTGTGGGGTGCCGTTAAAGATAAGTATTACGCCGACAAGCCAGAGACAATTGACACTATAAGGACAATATTCGTGAAGCCATTGGTGAAATACAGCTGCACACAATCGATAATGTGCTTAAAAATTGGACCAATCGTGTAGGCTACTGCATGGCCAGCCGAGGCAGCCATTTGAATGAAATTATTTTTCATTATTAACCGGAAGCATTGTACTTTCAAGTAAAAAAAGAAATTTGAGAAAATATTCAGAAGTTTTTTTTTATAGCATTTAAAAAAAAAAGTTATCTGGCGGACCCTTTAATTGGCTTCGTTGTTATTGAATACAAAAATTATAACTGTAAACGCAACAGAGAGGTGTTTTAGACGATGACTCTGCACCAAGGGTTTTTGTTGACTTTCTTTCTACAACCATGCGTTATCTTTTGGGCGTTTTACCGGTCATTCTTATTTTGTTTGTTTTGTTGTCATGAAAAACACCAAAGAGGGGAAAGACAAATGCAAAAAACATATAATATAGACATATTATGTTATATATTTATTATTCGTTTCACAAAAATGATAGAGGGTCATAAGATGACCCGAACATGATATGTGTAAACACTTGCAATAAAAAATTGTCTAAGCCTAAAATGGTGATAAAACTAATTGAATTCAATTTATTTCAACAATTGATGCACTGAGTAGTAAGAACTTTCAAATATATTCCACCAGTTAGAAATACGGTAACGTTAAATACGATTTGGGCCATCAAAAGACCCCAACATAGTAGCAGGGTTGAATAGTGAGTTTATTAGAAATTATTGTATTATCACTTGTGATGCAAAATTTTTGACTTCAGAAAACTTTGAATATCAATTTTCCTATAAAAACTAAAAGAAATGTTTCATCGTTTTTAGAAAAGAAAACAGCATAAGTATAACAAAGTATAAAATCTCATTATTTAGCGTGAAGGCAGTACACTTTCACATTTAAATATAAACAAATTATACAACAAGCATCATCGTGCTTAACAAATTTTTTTTAATACTTTTTATATACCATATACACGCACATATACAAAGAGACACACGCACAGAAACACGAACGCACGCACACACTTAACATACACTCACCCATACACACACACATCTCTTAAACATGCATATATATGTGAACGCAATCGAATTTGTTGAAAAGTATCATGTATAAATGACTCGATTATAATAAATAATGCATTCATATTATTTGTACTTTATTGAAATAAGAACAATGCAAAAAACGGAAGTAAGACTACAAGCCTAAAATTAATTACACTACAGTGTAAATAAATAAAGTCCTGGCTTATACACATATCAATGTTTCTGTTTCTGTTTTTTTTTATGTTAAAACATTTGTTTCGATTTGCTTGTGTAGGTGAGCCCATTATCTGTATTTATACTCAATTGTACACACAACGTGAAAAAGAATATGCACGAGTGATTGCATTAAAGTGGTATTTGAACTAAATGAAGTGTAGCTTATTGTAGTCAGTCAGCCAGTTACATATATTGTTAAGGATTATCTATAGATTACAACAAGAGCAACAAACAGCCAAAACAACAAGATCTGTAAAAGCTGGAAATTTTGCTGAAAATACCAATAATGACAACAAACTAAAAAAAATTGGAACTATGCCAGCGTACATAAAAGGGTGCATCAGATGGAAATGTTAAATAAAAATGAATGGAGATGCAAAAATATCATTCTCATATCAGCGGCAGCTTCCCTGCTTCTAATTAACAACATAATTAATTATGAAGCTTATACGATAAAATACAAAAACAAACAACATTCTAAATAAACAGTTTAAAACTTATTATCTGTCTTTTGTTTACAAAAAAGCTATCTCATTTCTTCGCAAAACAAATTAGACAAACAATCATGCGTATTTTTTTCAAATTGAAACTAATATATGCATGTGCAATAAGAGTGCATGGATTAGTAGAAACTCTAACCTCTTATAGCTGCCAAAATACTGAACAAAATAAAGATTGTGCAAATTTGTAAATAAATATTAAATAAGTTTTATCAAAATCGGATGTACAAAACGACCGTGAAAGGGATCTAAGAAATGTAGTTTGTCTATTAATTATATAGATATATTCCATTGAACACGTTCTCATATATATAAGTTAATTTTACGTTTTATTATTTTTATAAAAAAAATATTATTTTTATTTTTTATGGGAGCTTAAGCTCTTTATTTATTCATTATCAACTTAAGACTGCCAATTACAAAATTGTTTTTCTTAAACCTAGCTTATTTTTCTATGCGCTGGAATTGTTGACTCGACGTTTCCCACGAGTTGCAAAATTATTTATTTGCGTGTGCAACATCAGCAAGACGGAGTTGTTTAAAAATGTTGATCTTGAAATATTAGACGGGTGCAGCAAAACAGAATTTGATGTCTAAATATTTAATGTGTTAACTTATAGCCTTGACGAAATATGGCAAATGTATATATAGGGTTTTGCACATACGTATAAGGGGACTCTGTAAATATTACCGAGAAAAATTTTAAATTGATTTTAAAAAATCTAACTTGCTGATACCACTAACGACAAACCCTTTCTTTCATATCGCTGTATATAATCCACTGCAAAAAGTGCCGTCAAACGTAACGTAGTTCAGCGTACATTGCAACTGAAAATGTGCCAACAACAAACAGTTTATTGCAAAACAATTCAGAGCAAAAATGTGCACACAATACACAAAATAAAAGAAAAAAAAACGGAAATTATATTTAAAAGGATGGATATTTATATAAAAGCGAAAGGATTATATAAAAATCGCTCTATTATATATTTATCAACACAGACATATACATAACACATTCAAATACACAAGTTTATTACACATTTTGATGTAATGAAGTTTACTTTGGTTGCTCAATAAAGGCTTAATAGTTAAAGATGAATTACACTGAAATAGATCAAAAAATGAAAGTTCGACGAATCGAATTGCAACGGCGACTTAAATTTAAGTATGCACATTTTTTTAATGGATATGTATGTAAGTACATAAGTAGAGTAGATTAAAGAAATTGTTTATAAAAATGAATTCATTAATAAATACTGCGGGTTGGCATTATCTTTGGAAAATTTTAATACCAGCTTCGCCTGTTACAATGTATTGAAATCATTTAATGGTGGAAGAACATTATTGGTTCAGCCCAGGAGACTAATAATTGATAAACATTAGGTTAGTTACACGGGCTCGAACTAATATATTTGGCAAAAGCCACCGGCAGAGTGGCTCCTTTATCGGCAGGGACTGTGAATGTTTGATCATCATTGAAAAAAAAGTTGATCTGATTGTTATCCCGTCTTCTTTTAATGAAATCCCAGAAACAGTGTCTACCAAAATATGTATTGTATTTGATCAAAAATGCTGCCTATAAAAACTTACTCTCTGTTTTTTATTGAATACTTCCTTCTGAATTTGGGTCAAACTTTATGTATTTTAAAAAATCTGGATGGAACCGTCATCCACCAGTATTACATTGATATTATAGTCTTTGAAACAAAATCTCATATTTAAATCCCAAGAATTATGGTATTATCCTCATATTGGTGATAAGTTTTCTCCCGAATATGATATTCTTGCTGGATGTCTTCAAGGTTCATGTCTCTCTCCAATTCTTTATAACATATTTACATCTGATTTTGCTTCTTTGAATGGTTGTCAGTCCTCCATCTTTGCTGATGATACGTTCAAATACGATATCTAATGATACGCTGCGTAACTTATTAATATCAGTAAATACTGTAATTGATTACTTAAAAAATTTTAAACATTATTTAATGCTAAAAAACTTAATCTTTATTTTTTACTAGGAAATGGAAAGATTGCTTCTTGCCGCAAATAATATTATAGTGGACAGCGTTAATGTACAGTGGGATACTTTATGTATCATCATAAATAATAAAAGAGATACTTTTTCATGTTTTTCCTGCATGACACGATGTTAGATAAAACAATCTTCTAAAAACTATTCACAAATAACCTACTACCATATTTTTAACATCGCTTCTTCACTTGCTTTCTAATATTCTGCCAGTCAAATATTAGATAACTGCTATAACAGAACAATTTTTTAATACATGTGAGAGCTCCTCACATGACCACAGCAGTTCTTTATGTTCTTAAGTTGTGTACTTTTAACTATCAACATTTCCCATATAAATTTTTTTTCGTCTTCTAAGGTTTTTATAAAATATTTCCTTAACGTATTAATTATTATTTAAGAAATGTAACACATTGAACAGATACAACATAATTAAATAGAAAAGTCATACATACTAGACTAAACTCTTTCGTTATAATCAGGGCAAGTTTAAATATGCACAAAACTTATTAAAATATGCATGCAAATATTTCTAAAAAAAACTTTAAAATATGCAGAAAAATTTGCACTCGAAAAACAGGGTCTAACAACTTCTAGGAAGATCAGGCAAACTAATGTTTTTTAGAAAGAAAATTCATATGTTATTTTCCAAATAGTCGCAGAAAACGATCGAATAAATTGAAAATATACATTTAGCATCAGTCGATATTAATGTTTATGTTGTTTTTAATCTTGGTCAACTTTTAAAGGCCAACGATTCAAAAGTTTGTTAAGTTTTTCAATAAATATCCTATTCTTAATATTTTTAAGTTTTTCTTTAACGTTTTCTATAACGAATAACTTTTCATGTAAGGGAAGTCCTTTGCTTTCCAATTCGATTATACTATGGCAAATACATTCAAAATTATCTTTAATGTATGCTAAATCTGTTTCTACCTATGAATTCTAAAATAAAGCCTGTGCATTACATATCGACTCTGCCTCATCATCACAATGCTCATTTAAAAAGCCTCTTGTGTTAAATTTTATGATTTATAAGTACGATCAATGATCTTAAATACATGGTAGTTCCAGTTTCTCTATTCTGCTGGCAGTTAACATCTAACAACAAATGAGATCTAAAATTTGAGTTAAAAAACCATGCCAACATCTTAGTCTTTTTTATATTATACATTTTTAATTTATTCCTCTCCCAGGAAGAAATACTATTACAGAAAGAAAAACTATTATTAATTTCAAATAAGAAGTAGACTAATTCCGGTAAAAGCAACATTTGCAAGAGTAGGTCTAGAGATAAACACCTATCAACCATTTATTCAAACTATTTATTCCAAAATTTTAACAATATTTTTTGCTTTTTAAGGGAAGCGCTTTAATTTTAGTATTTAAAATTTTTAATCGCACTTTTTCCCAAAACTAATATTTTACATATTTAGCAAAATATTTATAGTTTATTTTAAAACAAATTGAAATTGGTTATGGATTGGGTGGGCTTTTGTGATTTTCACAAATTTTTAGTCTTATCAGAAAACTTTAATCAAATTAGAATTTGATTCCGAATCTAATTTTTTTCTTAATTTATGTAATATATATACTAACAGCGTAAGTTATTTTTATTGATATTTTGAAATATGCAGAAAATTTTATCAGAAAATGTAATAAAATATTAGCAATGTAGGTCATAGATTCGTAATTTGCTTTTTCATACACTATTGGTTAATCTAATTGCCTCTTTTTAATTTTATAGGAAATAACTCTAGTATAGTGTATTAAGTGTATAATATTTAATAATTCTAACTACAATAGCGTGAACAAAATTTCTATAAATTTTTTTAAAATGCTGTAATATAAAATAGACTTAAAAGAAAATCCGTCATATTTATACATAAAAAATTTCACAAACTTTCTGTCAAAAGTTTGCTATTGTTGTCAAAATTTCTATCTTAGAATTAATAAATGTAAAACAAGTTACAAGTTTTTAGCTGTTAAAAACAATTTCAAAGTAAATTGCATATAATATTTAAATCAAGGGAAATGAAAAAGTTATGTATACATATGATATTATTTTTTCAAAAGAATCTGTTAAATTGCACCCCCCGAAAAAATTTCTTATGAATCCAAAATAATTACACACTAAAAATGAAAGGAACATTTGACTCTTGCTCTAACTTTAACCGAAATCAGATTTAATCATTCTTTAAGGAGCAATATTAAAATTTATTACGACAAAAATCACAGCAACCCATTAGCTTCCACTGAATTGTGTTCGTTTGAAAAAAAGTATTAAAATGTTCATACAAATCCATTTATTATTGCGTTACTTCAACCATAGTTTGTGCAAAAATAAGTTAATTTAACCCATATTCTTATACAACACGCATGCAGTCAAACTCAAAAACTCACAAATAAATAAGAAAATCCATGGCAACATTCCATCCGAGAGTGGAAAAAGTTGTACATTTAACCCTGTTATTCCAAGTTGTAGAAAAAAAAAATTAAAGGAAAAGAAACTAAAACGAATAAGTTCTTGCATTAATGTGCGCAGTCACATGTGAAGTTTTTTTATTATTTTTTATGTTTTTTCCTCCTCAGCATTCATTAGTTCATTAGAGTGGCAGCCAGTTTTAAGATGCATCTTTTACCAAAAAGTTTTCTTTTTTAAATTTTCGGAATTTGTATGTGTCATACATATGTCCAACTGTAGTTTTCAACTTAGTTATATACCTATTAGAGTGTCCCGATATATCATCAAGGATAAGTTATTACTAAAATCTCTTTCCGCGATATTTTTAACGTTAGTATATTGCGTGAAATCCTTTGAGTCACAACTAGCTGCTACTTGATTTCGTTAGAGCTTTTTGTCCTAAGCTTTATATTAGAACAATATGTATTCATATCATTAGAAAATATTACTAGCACTGTTTAGGCACATTTTGACTTTAGTTATCCGCTATAAAGCTTCATCAATATTTTAGTCATGTCGATGACTGCCACTCTAATGTTGATACGAGTACTTTTATTTTCATTCTAGCTACGAAACTTTGTATGTATATGATAGTGTATGTAAGCATGTTCGCATACACCATCATATTAACAATCTGACAGAAAAACAAAAAAAAGAAAAGTAGTACTCCCTACAAACAAATATACTTTTAGTTCTTCTACAGGAATACAAGTATATATTTAGCAGAAATTCAATCCGTATTAATCGGATTTTCAGCGCGGATTTAAAGTTCTTCGACTTTTATTTCTTTCTAAGGTTTTCTTTTTCTTTTTCTTTAACTTGTAATTTGTTCTATATTTCTTCCGTTCTTTTACTTACTACTTGAAACAAACTTTTGCATTTGTATGTGTTTATTGTGTGCCTGGATGTGTAAAAGTTTTTACACACAAACTAGAAGGGAGCAAAGTCTGTGTCAAAGTTTTCATAAAGTTTTTTCTCTTTAAGCTACACTTTGTCTTTTTGTAAATAAATAAAGTTAATTTGTACTGTAAATTATCAGATAAAAATATATGAAGCATGTAGCTGCAATGTTCGGATGTAATATATATCTATACGGGCTTATATGGACATACATATAATTATACATACATAAATGATAACATCTTATTTGATGCAGTCAATAATTTTTAGGAACAAATTAATTCAGTTGATGTATATTGCAGAAAAAAAATGCAATCTCTTTGAACAAATTTTTATATGGAAATATTGGAACTTAAAATATTAAACCTCGTTGTTTTGTTGGCACTTAGTTAAGAAAATAGGAAACACGCAATTCGGCTTCGCCATGAGGAAAACGATGACTAAAAATTGTTGCAACTGTCACAGTTATTCAAAACTTTGATGCTGAAAAGTATTTGGGAAGGTGAAAAATCTGAAAATGCAAATTGTTTTGTAAGAAGCAACTTTTGACTGCCGAACTGCCAAATTTAAAAATGCCATAAATTTGAAGCTATAAAAGAGTTTTCTTGGGAAATGTAAAGGTAATGATATTTAGTTTGAAAATGAGTCATTTTACCAATGATATTCATTTAAATCCAAGCAATATTCCACTAACTAAAGTTTTTTTAAATCTATCCAACTTATTTTTTATATTTTCTTAAAGGAATTTTTGGCTAGATATATAATTTTATAGATAAAATAAATGTGCTTCGATGATCATTAAAGCGCAAATTATTTCCAAATCCTACCCTACCTCAGGTTCTCTAAATTTTCACCAGAAATTAATAATTATTAGTTGTTCATATCATTACTTTAGTGAATTCACTTCCATTTTAGTAATAAAAATTTGTCTTTACTATTTTGAAAACATTTAAATTAGCTATGAAACTTCAGAATAGAAAAGAGAATAAAAAAAATGTAAAGTGCGTCACGTACCGTGAGTCACAAAGGGTTCACATCTTCTGATAAAAAACGACAACATTTTTTGGCTGCAAATAATAAGTTATTTTAAAATTCTTTTACATTCAACTTTCTTTTCGGAACTGAATTTTGTGTGCTTTACTATGCAAAATTCGCTAAAAATTATGAAAACACACTTTAACTTTCAAAGTTACTTTCGGTTTTTGTAACGTGCTCCACAAAACTTTTTGATCAATTATTAAGGCACAAATACCTGTTAAAAAATTATTTTTTATGCCACTCAAAAGTACATGTATATCCCACTAAACACCACGCATAAATTGAATTTGCCTCATTTGAGAGACCAAAAAATTGGATTTGCCTATATTTAATAGTCTTATATATCTTATCTTTTCAGTTAAAATTGTCTGCTAAAATATTTAGACCTTATTCTTAAAAATAACATTGTCTTACAATAAGTTTTTTTAACTGAGCAGGTATAGAAATTTTTTTATAAGCCTCTTATAAACCCAGATATGCAGCCGCGTTTGAATTAATCTCAAACAAACTTTATTTGTTTGTTTTATTAATACTTTAATTATTTTGGCTAAAGTAAAACTTGATTATGAGATAGATATTCAAGTTTTTTTTTTAATGTCCGCCGGCTATAACATGTACTGTTAAGCAGAACTTTTTTATTCATTTAAACCAGTAGGAGCAACTGATTATAAATTTTTTTTGTTTCTCTTACACAAAAAAACTCGTCACATTCACAGAATAGATAGACACCGTTCACATAGTGGTGACAAAATGTTGTCTATGATGATATAAGCATTTTTGAATGTGAAGTATTTTGTAAACTTTTCCCTAAGATTACCTGAAAATGATGGCAATGGCAATAGCAATACTATACTTTATCGTTAAAATGGGTCTTAATTATAATATGAGACCTGGTCTATGAAAACGGACCTTCCGTGTCAAAAAATCATTTTTCACTTTCTTGTCGATTCGGATAGAGTTTGGGACGCTCTTTCACGTAGTGAAATCCGAAAAATCATAATTTGTTTAAAAGTTTAGTAAAAGTGAAGAGAAAGAAAAGTACTAATACAAAAAATACTGTTATAAATAAAGTAGATATTGCAGTTCCATTACCAAAACAGGAGTTGGCATCGAAGAAACGTGCGGCTGAATCATCAAAGAAGGATTTAGCATCAAAAAACGCGTGGCTCCATTACTGAAAAAAGAGTAAACTTCAAGGAAACGAAATTAATATATAGATGTTTTTGAAGCAGACGCTGACCAAGGTCCACGTTCCACACAATCAAAACGTAAAAAGGTCTCAAAAAAGACGACGACGAAGAAAAATGTAAAAAAGTACTTATTATTGCAAAACATACGTTGTGTTTTTCCAGGTAGAATGTTTGTTTTTGTATAAAATACGTTTCTGTGGCATATTATAATAAATTTTTTTGTTTTATATAAGTCCCCGTTTCATTAATTTGAAAATCTGTTTCGTAATCATCGACAGAAAAAAACTCCAAATAACAAGTTAACAAAAAAGTAACTAATGAGAAACTGGCGAAACAAGTTGTTTCACTTTAATAGCTTTTTTCTCGAAAATTTATTTTCGCACGCAAGGTCCATTTTCATGGACAAGGTCACATATAAGAGTGTTGCGAAATGTTATTTAAAAATCGGAAAAATCGAATTTGTAAATTATCTGCATATCGTCTTACAAAATTTAATAGTAAGTAGCAGCTGTATCATGTTACATTTTTCTGTGAGTCAATGCGGTTAAACCAAGTGGAGAAAACATATAACACATGAGTTTTTAAAATGCATATACAATTTTATTCAACCATGGAATTTTTTTATATTAGCGACATAATAATACATGCTTGTGTGGGTCGATTTAGCAATCAATATTCTGCCATCGATTGTTCGAAATTTGTGCCAAATTCAAATTTAATTTTTAAGGTTTTTTAATAGGCTGATTTAATTTTTTTAAATATTACCTTAACAAGGTGATATTTATTTTTGAATTATTATTATTTAAATTACTGTTGAATTAATTTTGATGAAATTTAGTTATTTATTAATGAAAATTCGAAAATGATTTTTTGATATTTATGTCGTAGTGGAACTTCTTTTCTTAATGCCAAAAGCTATCGAAAAATCGATGGCACAATATTGACAAATTTTTCTCCTTACAAATCGGCCCACACTAACACATAGACAATAATATAGTTCGCAAAAGAAAGTTTGAAGATCCCTGATCGAGTGCATCATCTATTTTAAGATATAGTATATCAATTAATATTCACTTTCTTTGGGAAATTCTTTTTCATAGCCTGCTTTTATATATAAAAAATACAAAGTGTGTTAGACGCATGCGAACGTTATTTTGTGGTAAAATTTTTTTTAAGATCATAACTGATTTGACTAAATATTAATTCGCTATTTGATTGCTGCTTATGTGCTTTCTACCATAACAGAGGCTCCACGTAAATTTTCAACAGCATTCCTGCCGAATATTTCATGACGGTTTTTTTCTAATTGAAATATCAGAAGGATTTTTAAACCAAAGTCGAGGAATGCTATTTTGATGGTAAATTTCACAAAATAATTTAATTTTTACTATTATAACTTAAAAGTATTCGCCCGTATTCAAGCAAAACCAAAATGTGCTAAACGAAACGGTCTTTAGTGTTCTTAATAATTTTTCTTTACATCTTGGATTAATAACGGTTATCGTGATTCACTTTCCAAAAGTGAAAAAAATTCGTAAAAAAATCTGCAAATGAAATAAATAAGTCCACAATTTTTTTTATTTATTTAGTATTTTTTATTTCAAGAAAAGATTTTGACGTTACTACACTTTTGTTGGATATTTTTTTTGATTATATTTAGTAATTTTTCAGAAAAATTTAGATGACCACATCTTAAATAAATAGCATTTGGAAGATGCAGTCGTGCGTAAGGATTTTCTACTCTGGCTTTGCTTATTAAGGCATTTCTGTATTGACCAAAGTCTATCTACTTTCTTGCGTGTCGAAGACCCATTTCGCTTTCTAAAGAATTTCTCTACAGACATTGTTTTTTCTTTAATAGTTATTGGAAAAGTATGGGTAATAGAATTCATTGACTTCAATTTAGACAACTAAAGTATCGGACTTACGTGGGCCATATAATTTTTTTCCCAATAAAGTAAACTAAATAAAAAACAATTAGTTTTTAACAGTTATCAAAAGGAACCGTCACGGAAAGTGTTGATAGCAAAATAAATTTAGAGTAAAAAGTAAAACAAATTAAAATTAAAATATAAATAAAATTTTCTTGAGTATCTTAAAGCCTGGATCTGATTTCTATACAGAAAAAAATACGTATAGAAATATTTTCGATAACATAGAAGAAAGGCATTTATTTTATATGCTTAATCGTGCCTATTTTCCGATTAATTTGACGCATATCAATCAGTGATTCTTTATTATTTTTCGTACCTCTACAAGGATGGATTTTGTACAGTTCTCAAAATATACTTATCATTCAACTCGAACTTTTTTCTAATGATCTATTTCGCAGAAAGACAAATTGGTATTTTCAACGTATACATCCAGAAAGAATAGTTAAAAGTAAGCACAGCCATAGTTTTATATTTTTGACTGAAAAATATTCAAATAATATTTCTTTTTTCTTTACATTTATTTTAAAATTGCAACTTCATTCTAAAACACAAGAGAACTGCATATATAAACCATTTAGTAAAATAGGCACTCGAGGTAATTGCAATTGCAGACAGTAGACAGTTATCAAAATGAGTGACATACTTGCAAGTTCACTTGCAAGTAGTTTGTTTGTGCCATTCATATGTGGAAAAAAAAATGAATTTGCTACAGACATGGTGAAACAACAATGACAAAGAATGTTGAAAAAGTGACAGTGACAGCTGCCGTGATAAATTAACTTTCTAACTACAGGTGGCAGTTTATCTTTAACTCTATCAACCGTCCTCATTTAACAAAACTGAGGAAAGAAAAAAGCATTTAGTCGCATCTTTTTACGTTTACATTAAAGTTTTAAATACTAAATACAACTTGTGATATTTAACAAAAATTAAAAAGTATATTAACTTTACGATTTTCCTTATTATCTTTATTTTTACCCAAACAAGGGAATAAATTTTAAAATTATGTGGCCTAAATCTGTTTTTTTTGCTCCTACAAACAGACAGGGTGTAAAAAAAGAGGGAGCAATATAAAAACTACGACAGCTGGCATTAATAGAAATAGAAAAACTTTCATTTAACATAATTAAAAGACAACTTTTTACCATTTATAATCTAGCAAAATGTATTTTGTAAACGAAACAAAAACATTTTGTTTGCCAAAAAGAAAAGGAAAGAGAAAAAATATATAACTTAGAACTAAGATTTCAAAACTAACTTAATTCATTAGAAAAAATAACAAAAGAACTTTTACTACAACAGCAAAATAAAATATTTAAAATATGTAGCACTGTTTTGATTCTATTCTTGTGCACAGTGGGACACTGGAACTGATAAGACATGAACAATTAATAACTGATTCATAAAAACTGTTTGCAAATTTAAGGTAACCAGTTGCTGATTTTGTTTCCAAGCAAATTAAGAAGGTTGGTGAAAAAATAAAATAAAGCTTTAACTAGTTACAAAATAAATCATTAAAAAAATCGACATTACTGATCGCAACTTTATCAAGTAGATATCTATTTGTGAATAGATATTTAAGCCTTAAAGGCATTTTGTAATTTAGTCATGAAGGTGAATATTGTAAGCACAGTTAAAGGTAAAGTTACCTTTTACCACTTAGATATCTATTCAAATTACAGGCATTAGTAACATAAAACCAGAAAAGACATGTAATTGATTTTAATTCTATTAGGACTAAATTCATGAAGTCAAAAGTAGAGGAAATAATTAAGCAAAAACTTTGAGGCGCAAAGCTTGATATGCAATTTCAATTTTCAGAAATATTTAGATTTACTGATTATGGTCAAAATTATGGCATTTACTGCAAGTATACAACTCTGAGATTGAAGGATACGAATTGCATCTTAATATATATTTATCAAAAACTAAATTGCGGTTAAATTAATTAATAATAATGTTTATAACATTTTCTTGATTTTCAAAAAATAAATTGGGTTGCAGAAAACTAAAAAAATATAGAAATTATGCAAAAATTAAATGACTAATAAAAGTACTCGTACAAAACTAATAAAAATATATTGCAATTGCAACATACAGTGCATTATAGTTGCTTCAACTACAAGTGTCACTACTGTTTTCTTTCTCTACTAACTTCAAACATTAACTAAATGCCTAACGACCTCTCTCGGAAACAAATGCACTTTTTAGACGCACAACTTTTTTGTTACCACTAGGCATTGTGTTCAGTTTTTTTACACTTCTGTTTAATTTATACTTTAGTTTTTTCTTTTATTGTTCACTATTTTTGTTATAGTGTTTTTTTTAAGAGTAAAGCAAAGGCCCAGATGGAAGTAGGAACAAAAAGTTATCTTCCGTTACAAGACACCTACACATTTACAAAATACGACACACAAATATAAAGTCCACACAACTCCAGCTGTGTGCGGTCTTTTTGATAGTGTCGTGCTACAAATGAATCTGATTTGGGTCGTTGCACATTAATAACTCCTGTTGTTTTCGCTTTTATAATAAATTTTATCCATAAAGTGTAAAAAGGAGACTTGCAGTATGACAATTAAAGGATTTACTTCAAATGCAAGACTTAAAGGAAAATTTTAGTTACTATTACACAAGTAAATACTATTTAAAAAGAATGAATAATTTTGCTGTATATAATTTTGAGTAGTTTTCTCATGCTCATCGAATATTGCCATAAATTCGTTTTCGATAGAAAATTAAAAAGCTACTCAAAATCAGCATATGATTTGACTGTTGCTCACCCTTTTTTTGTTTTAGAAATAATCCAGCTTCCAACATTGAATTTTCACAAGAACAATTTTTTACTTGAATATATTGAATTGTGAAAGGTCGAAGATCTAAAAAATTTTTAAGGATTAAAAATGCTTTTTTGGGAATTCCTACTTTGTAAATAACTTAAAGCGGTTTTATGAGTTATTTTCATTCTATCTTTTGCATATTCTTATTGTACAGAAATAAATACAGATTAAATAAAATTATAATGCACAAATTAATTTTTAGAATAAAATTGTCAGATACGAAATTTAATTTTTATTTATATTTTTAATTATTCCAATCATATTTTTTAGTTTGTTTTATTATGCTCCAGAAATTTTTAACGCATGTCGTCGTTGGCTGGGTTTCTTAAAGTAATGTTACCGATTTGCGTCCCACAAATGAGCCTTTTTAGTTTCTTTTGTTTATTTAGTAAATGAATAAACAAAATGGGCTAGCAGTGAGACGCAAATCAGTTATCAAACGAACAATAACGTTCGACATCTTGGGATAGCACGTCGTTAATTATGTATTTCTTTCCATCTTATTTTGCAGTTACTTGTTTATTACAAGAATTGTTATTATAACTTGATTTCTAAAAATCTAAAATCAGAAGGTAACAGCGTATAAAAGTGTTACCTCTTGTGTACTCGGAATAAATAATTCGATAAGCAATCGAAAAGTATGAAAGACTTTTTACAGAGTATTACATCTTTTTTTATGGATACAAAACATAAAATATAAATATTTTTTTACATAAATATTTAAAATTCGTTGGTATTTATCTTGGCCAATTAACAATACATGTTGTCTATAATTATAAAAATTAATGTCCTTCGGTTTGCCTAAGAGAAGATTATTTTTTAATTTTCTTTTTTATGTAAACGTTGAGCAGGGTTCCCTGATTTGACAATTGCTTAAATAAAATTATAATGAACAATTAACTTAACACCCTACTTAATAATTTTCCTTTAAACACCTTAATAGTCTGGTTCTAATAAAAGTTTAGAGAGTAAAGTTGTATAATATATATCGTTATATGAACTAAAACTGTAATATCATGTAAAAATTGATAGCATCGCAGATTTCATTTATGCCAACGACACTTGTGTTTTTAAAATATATTTATATGAAATCTTTAAGTTTTTTATTTAGGCGAACCAATGAAACGACATTTTTTTAAATGTTCATTTAGTAACAATATTACCATGAAATATTATAAGTTAATATAAAAAAAACATATTTATGTTGCCATATTAGTAAAAATAGTTAGATTATTCAAACAGTGTACTCTTAATTAATATTGTCATAATGTCTTTATTTTTTACAATAGTTTGAAAAAAATTGTTTTTGTGCTGCAAACAAAAAAGTCATAAAATAATAAGGCTTTAAGATTTTTTGTGCTACGTTTATTGGATTATATGCAAGCCGCCGCTACTTATATTTTATAAAAGAATTAAAAAGTTGCTTAAAAATTGTTCACACTTCTATATCTTTACATTAAAACAGAAACAATATTTTAGAATTTGTTTTTGTTATAAATATAATTGTACGAAAGAAAGGATTCGATCGACATAGTGAGTCTGGCAGTAAATAACATTTTTATAACTTAAAAATAAATAAGAAATAACAAAACTACAAGTCTAAAACTATACAAGTGGGAAAATTTTTCTTGTACAAATTATGTGACTGACAGCCACTGAATATTTTTCCACTAGCGCGCTGCTCGAAAAAAATGTTCGACTCATATCACCGACAGCAGCTGTTTTTGTTTTTACATACGTATTTATTTCAACAGTCTTGTGTGGTTAAAAAAATATTATAAAATTAAATTAAAATGCTCTTTTTTGTATTATATTAGTTTTTTCGTTTGTTTTTGTAATTTTTAAACAAAACTTTTCTTAATATGAAATATTTATAAATGTTTTATGTCAGGTAACCAAATTTTGAAATACCATCCTAATTTATGAGTTCATAGCATTCATATATTTTCGTGCTATTATTTTATGACAATGACTTACTGATTACCATTTGAATGCCTTAATTATGTCTTCCACACTATGCCGATGATGTACGCTTATGAGCATGTGCAGTAAGACAAAAATGTTAAGTACATGCTCATGTTCATCTATATTAATTTAGACACGTGTGCTGTATATTTTTAAGAAAATACTTAATCTGACTTATATTAATAATTGCAATAACTTAAATTAAATTTAAATATTTTTAAGTTTTTTTTAATAATGTGGTTTTTTCTTACAAGTAAAATATTTGAGAATATTCTGATGGACTACCACTTTTACCATCGAATGCTTATACCTATTTCATATATCGATTACACAAAACTGTTTAAATAACAATTTTCTATTTGCATGTATAATATTGAACTATTAGGCAGTTTTGTTTGTTATATAAAAATTAATATGTATATATATATTGTATATAATTTGCTATGAAATTACAAATAAAACTTTTATTTGTATTTGACTTTAAATTTGTTAAAAAAATTCAAGAAATGAATTTAGGGCTTACATTTTTGCTCAGTATTAATTTTTTCATATCTTTAGACTTTTAAATTAGTTAAGGAGTCAGATACTTCATTCTACATGTATGTTCATTTTGCAAAATTCTCTTCAAAAAGAAATAAAGAAAATCAACAATATGTTCAAATCAGACCTAAGTTTTTATTTTCATTTTTTATTGTAGGGTTTTTTTCTCATACATTTTTTAGATTTTTAACATAATATATTCCACAGAACAATAAAAACAAGAACACTTGACTTGCTCCAAAGTACTAGTTTGTATTTTGTTTTCTACTTTCGAGTGCAGGAGTAACAATACCTGCAAAACTTAAGAGGTGCAGAAACAAACAACTCAAGAGCCTATCACGTATGCAAACAAGTATGAGTTCTGAAACGGGATTGTCTGTAGGTTGCAAGTAAAAGTACTTTTTGCTTTCATTCATAAAATAAAAGAATCCTAATGAATTATTTTCTTGTTGGCCACAAGATTGATGTTTGAGTTGCTGAAAATAAAAAATTTAAATTTTAAAATCTTTGCTCAAGCACAAATTTAAAATGTAGTGCAGTAAATCGACATTAAAGTTTGGAAAATTTCTTTGCGGCGGAGGAGCTACAAAAAATTATCTCTGAAATGTATATCTATTTGAAATTATTTAAAATATTGTCTACTTGTTTGTTTGCTTTAGAAAAATTTCTCTGTCACATGAACTGTGAAGTGCGAATTCTTTTTCATTTAAAATTAAAAAGGGGTATAACATCTACTTGTCGTACAATGTGTTTTTATATGAACATTTTATTTAGTTTCATGCAATCTGACCCAACATTTCATTTAGTGACCTCTACTAAATTTAGACTGTAATTGATGCAATGTGTTCGTGATTAAACAAATAAGAATTAATACCATAGAATAAAACCATAGAAAATAAATTCATTCATTAGCTTACTTCATTCATGAATGCAATGTTTGCAATCCACTATACACATTCAAAAAGAAAAACACAAATCTAAATCGTGCATGGAAGTACAGCAATTCAACTTCCACTAAAATATAATCATTCATTGATGTGACTTGCAAGTTGATAATGAGGAGAACGAGAAGAAGATAAACAATGTTTGTTTTATAAATACTTAAAGATATTAGGGCGCTACATCTTAAAAACTCATATGATCAAATTTTAACTTGTTATAATCGTTATCCTTGGTTTGTTAGGCGATATTAAATTTACACCATCAGAATGGAAAAAGTGTTTTCTGTGCATCATGCACAGCATTTACGAAGAACTATCCCATTCGCTTAAAACCATATTGTACCCTACTATCATAAAGTGTTCATTACCCTACAGGAAATGGATTACCGAAACTAATACGTACACAATTTTCATACTAATACATTTAAAGGAATTTACCATTTGAAGAAGCACATGAAAAATGCGTCAACGTTGACCAATTATGTTGCACTTTTCACATATTTTGGGATTATGGCAGTAAAAGTTTAAAATACTCAAAATTTTTATAAAAAAATTGTGGGAGCTACAATTTTGTGACATATTTATTTCCAGCCAAAAGAAAAAATTAGAATGCATCTTCAACATCTGGTGTCGGAACTTACTGCAACTACATAAATAAGATTTTTTAAGGTATAAACAAAATTAACGTTATCCTAATTTAATACACTTTCAGTGTATTCACCTCTAAGCCCTCGGCGCAGTGAGAGGCAAAGCTAACAAGTTGGAGAAAAAATTTCGGACCTTTTAAGAAAACCCACTGAAATTAAAATCGCATGGTGGTGTTCAAGTACTAAAGTGGAATGTATTTTATTTATTTTCACATTTAAATTTGGAATTTTTAAATTACACACTTACTGTACATTACATTTTCTTATGCATTTAATTAAAATCTAACAACTGAATTGAAAAAAATCGCGTTTAATTTGAACAGAAATGTCCATCAACAGTGGTGAATGAATTCATATACATAGTTTGACAAGTCAGCGGTGACCGATATGTACATCGAGGTTGTTTAGTCACATGTGACTAATATTTGTATCAACGCTGATCAGTAAAAATCATAAAAGTGCGCAGTTCAGACATATGTACTATGTACCATAAAATTTGGTAGTTAGATAGAGATGCAAGATCACAAGTACACATAAGTTTCCTTCATTTTTTTCATATTTGCCTTAAGGAAATGATAGAAATTTTGTTCAACCTGATGAAGGATATTTTTTAGAGCAATGCTAGTCATATTACCTGTGAAATGAACGTCACTGTTTTTGTAGGGTATATTGACTTAAGAAAAAAATGGCTAAAATATCCGTAGTGTAAAGGCCTTCTTGCTTAAAAGAGGATACGTTCGCTTCTAATTCCCGATAAATTTTGTCGTACTGCGATGATGCTTCATTCCTTGTAGCTTTTTTAGCTCTGTTCTTTGAATTCTTAACATACATATCCCAACAGAGAAACAAGAATTAGAAGTGCTAAAAGCTGATAAAAGAAATATAAAAACTACAAAAAACTACAAAAGCTTAAAAAAATTTATTTATATGCAGTTAAGTAAATTTTATTGAGTGATTGAGCCTACAAGGACAATGACGGAAGACCGACCATTAAACGTAGAAATTTCAAAATAAATCAAATCAGCTTTATGAAAAAAACTGTTGTTAGCGTTTAAGAAATAATTCTGTTAATACTTTTTAAAAAACTTTTTGGAATCTCTAATAACATTAGAAAATTCCTTTAACTACATGTTCAATTAACCATACCCCCTTTTTTTAATTACTTCAATAAACAAAGATACTTCGAAGCAAAATATAAAGCTAAAGCAACAAATATTAAAAATTTTCTCGCACGCGCCGATCATTTAAAATTTATATCACAAAATGATATTTGTGTAATTAAACATCAGAGTACGTGTGCATGAGCGCATCCTTAATTACCCACTTGACCAAGATCTTCATTTGTGAAACCAACATTTTTCATGTCGAAGCATTCGAGATCGACAATCAGTAGGAATCGAATGAATTTTACTTGTTGTTCAGCTTTGTTTCAAAAAACTATCGAATATGACGTTTCGCTCATGATATCATTAGTGAAACTTTAACAATCTAAAAAGCAAACCATTTTTTATTATTATCTTTATTAGTCAATTACTATCGCAACAAGATCTGAAGCTTGTAATTTACAGTGATAGTAAGATAAATGGTAATTATATACAAACTTGTATCATTCATTAAATTATGAATTGATAATGATTAATAAAAACAAAATTAATTAATGTCTATGTAAATTATTTTCAAGATTTTTAGAAATAATAATAATAATGTTTTTTTTCAAGGACGACGTGTTGCTTTATGTTTGAAAATGTGACGGTAGTCTGTTCCAATGTATCTCGAAGAGATCAGATTTTTATATATCTGAGAAATCAAATTTTTACCGTGTGGAGATTTGGCAAATATAATTCATTTAAATATATATTCGAGGTCTTTTACATACACTATTTGGTGCATCATGAGGAAAGTGAAGATTACAACGAGATACTAACAGTTCTACTTCGGTTAAATACATATTATTATAGGTTACTTCAAGTCTTTGCATATCTGTGGTGTCACAATTGGCAAATTATTGAAACGAAATTGAATACAATAGATTTTTTAGGATTATAATTTAAAATAATTACTGGACATGATATGGTTCAGTTTTTATCTTTGGCTCTATTTGATTAATTTTTTTTTGTTTAAATGAAGTATGTTTTTTTTTAATTTTATTTAAAACAATCTTACAACTCAAATCACTATTGAGAAGAGCGGGAAGCTTCGAGTCGGCAATGTCTATACAACCTACCCCGCTACCGAAGCGTTTCCTAACACTTTGTTTATTGTGTATAAAGTAAGTATTTACGAAAAACATTCGAAAATTTAATATTTATACGTAATATGTTAAATTGTTTACTACAATATTGAAGTTAATTATTTGAATTCAGTTCAAATCTAAGTTTACCCATTTCTTCTTAATTTAAGAAACTGTTTGGATAAATTTGTTATTTTATTAAGAGAGAACTTTTTTTGGAACAACTTATTATTCACTAGACTAGCAGAACGGATCAGTTCTGATTTCAAGGACACTACATCATCTCATCATCGATCTGTGTTTGAATTAACCATTTTTGACGGTGGATACAAGTGATTAGGAATATCAACTATTTAACCGTATTATTTAATGAATTACAAAAACAAGTTCGCTGTGCCGAACGTTGACACTTTGTGAAATATTCCCCATTTTGTCGAACCTATGTAGTCGAGAAATTATCGAGAAAAGCTCGTTTTAAAGAACTCACAGATTTTTTTTAAATTCACGAAGATTTATCGAGAACTTTATATTCGAAAATTTTATGTCATGTGGGTGTACTCCTCCCCGTAAATGTGTGTTTGTAAATAAATAATTGCTAAACAAAAACACCTAAATGTACATTGAGAGTGAAAATGTACGCGCGCAAATGTTACACGTATATATTCAGCAAACATATACAAGTTGCCACATGCGCATCAATTAATCCACAAGCAGTTGAAATGCAATAACAAATACAATATTTACCCAGCAAAATTGTTGATGGCAAAGGAATGATCTTAAATGCTAATAATCCAAATATTTACAGCCTCGAATTTGGCATTTAAACTAATAACTTTAACATGGCGATTACATTGGAAACAAGTACTTACCACGTGCGTTTACAGGATAACGATTTATAAATGTCATTCGATGTAAAACAATGGAATAACTATTTACTTTAAGGGGCCCATACACTACTCCACATGCACGCGCAATCAAGTGTTGGTGCCAGTCGTTGGGTCGTGTATGGGCATTTGTTGTGATTGAACGGTTTGCTGTATTTTGCTGATGGCGCTAGTTTGTGGTATTGCGTATGGTGAATTTAGCTCAGTTGGGAAAAGTTGTCAACGACTAAACATCGGCATAAAACACATTTAATTGAATAAACTACTGACTATGTTTTTTTAGTCTTTCTGAAATAAAACAAATCATTTCTAATACATTTTTGATAAAAATAAACGCATTTTCATTAATTTGTAGTTTTAAAACAATATCAATAATAAATGCGGTGCGCACTAGTTGCAACAACTCATCCGTACAAAATTTTTAAAGAAATGAATATTGTGCAACAGTATGTTTGTATGGTATGCGTCTCGGGCACGATTCATCTGTTGGTGCCAGTATGCTGAAATAGTGTATGGTTTGCTTTAAGACCTTCATTAAACCACTTTAATTTTAAGATTTTCTATAATTCAAAATTGAAAAGCCCCACACTTTTAATGAGTTTTGCTTTCATTGCAAAAAAACAAAAATTTAACGTACGATTTTTTAATTTTAGGTGATTTGATATGTACACATGAATGTAGTAATTCTATGAAATGAAATGCAGTTGTATATCAGTAGAAATCAAAATTTGAATACTTTATTTTTTAATTTCAATACCTAAAAAAAATAAATTTTTAGTGGACGAATTTCAAAATAAAATTAAAGTCGAATAATCCCTGTGCCAATTTTAATACAGAATTTGTTAATAAAACAACTCTTAAACAATTTATTTGGAAATATAAAAATATATTTTACAATCAGAATCAGCACAGAAAATTTAAAAAATTTTGTTTATTGAAGCAGACCTTTTCTTATGCCGTTTTCAGTTCTAAAAAATGTATTGCTTTCTTTATGTATTTCTTAATGTATTTTTCCTCGTAAATGATGCTACAATAACTTCTAATAAACTCGCTATTTGAAAAAATCATTATATTGCAAATTTTTAATAAAAAGGGCCAAAAATTTTGCCATTTTTTTAGAAAAGAAAGCGCCATTACTCAAATTGAATATTTACAAAGAAAAACCGTCAGACAGAAAATTTGTTAGTTTTCCTTCTTTTTGGGCTTATTTTAGTTCATTTGACGAAAGATTTCCATGAAATTTAGTATTCCTTGCACAACTACGCATGTATTTTAAAACTAACGAAAATTAATAATAAGATTTTTATCTGTCAGAATTCAAATCATTGTTCTCAAGAAGCTTTCACTAGAAGAATATCGGTACTATACGCAATTGATACAACTTCCTTATTCAAAAATAAGTACTTTTATGTCTAATAATAATTAGATCATTATTTCGTTGTAATGCAGCCGCCACTTCGTACTAAGTTTTGCTGGGTATGTATAAAAGTGCAATTGACAGTGTAAGCAAACAGAGATTATTGCTTTTTAGTGCTTGGTTTTATGTGCCTGCCTTGTATATGCATTTGCATAAGAAGACCGGAAAACCAAAAATTCCACAAAACGTCAATTTAATGAGAATTCATGCAATGCCACTTTTACGCCAAGTAGCAAAAGGCAAATGGTGGAAAACGTATGTAAGTGCCTTGCAAGAAAAGTCAGAATTCCTGAGGTATGAATTAATTACATTTAATAAAATGTTTAACTACTAAGAAACTATTATCTGTAAGTTAAAGATTAGAAAATGATTAAAACACAAACTTGAATAATTATTGCATTGAATCTGGCACAAATAATTAAGACAACTACATCAATCGGGAAATAAATCCTTTAAAATAAAGATACAATCCGTTAAAAGAGGATCAAATAAAATATGTAACTACACTTTATTGGCCAAGCAAATAATTTTATAAAATCGTTCGTTTTACGGTAGTTAATTTTTTTTATTGTCAATATAATTGTATTTTAACTTAGAAGTTTCAAAATTTGTGTAAGCAGTAGCAATTTGATATAATACACCATAATTAAAAAGATGAGATTTTTAGTTTTCGTCAACAACGTGAGACAAACAATATCTTTCAAATGAGATGTTGATATCGAAGACACGCAAACTTAACATATCGTCGGTCACAGGTTATCAACTCTTAACATGTTTTTTTGTACTTTTTAGGAGACAAAAAAACGTTATTACCCCGTTACTAAGCCGTGTTGGAAGGAAATAAAAAAACAAAATTAGTAGGAGAAGTAGGGAAGGAAATTTTTTAAAAATATAAATGAAACGTACTAAAATTCAGAAGGATAAGCACAGTCTTGTGGCATCAAAACTCCGACTCGATTTTTTTGTGAGTTAAGAGTTGTCAACCTGTGACCGACGATATATAATACTATTATAATACCTACCACCAGATATGGATGAGAAACGTGATCCATGACAGCAAATGCAAAACAGCGTCTAAGAATCTTCGAGCGTATAATTCTCCGCAAGATATTTGGCCTAGTGCGATATGAAATCCAAATAATGACATACTGCTCGAGCAATGCGAAGGAGAGAAAATAGTCAAATTTATAAAGGCTCAACGTCTGAGCTGAGCAGCTCATGTTGCGCACGTGGACGATATCAGACCGTAAATGTCGTTGTTAAACTATAACATCAGAAACACTAGACGAAGCGAACTAGATAGAAGGAATGTATTGTAGACGATTTAAGGATAATGGATATTCGAAACTGGCAACAAAAAGCTGTAAAAAGAGATAAATGGAAAATAATTGTAAAACAAATAAAAGCTTACCCCGAGCTGAATCGCTATATGATGATGATCATGACGAATTAAAAAGAAAATCTTTTAAAAATATTATATCATGGCAAGAGCATCAAATAGACAAGCAATCCATACAATGGATCTAGACAACAAATGAATTCATTACTTCAAAAGACAAAAATTATAAAAAAAAACCGAAATTCATAAGTTACAGATTTCTATCGGCCCCAAACATTTTTCACTTTTTCCATAGATTTTTTTTACGTTTCTTTTGCATTTGGCAGTTTTTTAAGTATTTGGAAATCGCTTTCCAAATGGATGAGATATTTTATGTGTTAAAATTCTTTGCATCTTATCAATAACAGCCTATAGTAATTTATATGAATTTGTTTTGTTAACGCAAAGATCTATGGTATAAAACGTTCCCGACAGCGGTCTTAAAAGTTCTAGTTCAATTTTTATTTATTTCGTCCTAACAAATTTCTTTACTTCTGTATATTTACTCAAATAGTTTTAGTTTTCAAATTTTGACTTTGCAAAAAACACCTATATTGGGACAAGTTGTTACATTTATGCCCTAATCGTGTCCGTAAGTTACCTTGTTCACTTGTTTCTATGTTATGATTTGATTCCTGTTATCCTTTGAAGTAAAATTTTTATGTAAATTTTTTATGCCTTATATCCTTAGAAGTGCTTAAAAGGAGTAGAAATTATGCTAATCTAATAGTTTCATGTAAATGTTATTTCTCATTTTGTATAATATTATTTTGAGAAACGCTGTTGTTTCTGGCAACCACTGAATTGTATTACCAAAATTTGATGTTCTTCTTGTTGTTATTCTTTCACTTAGCATTGTTGTATCCACTAAATGCCATGACAATCATTAATCTTGTCTAGTAGCCACTATTCCAGCAACAACATCAAGTACTGTTCATTCAGCACAATATTTCAATGCCTAAGAACTTTTGGTTTAGAATTTTGCCTGTACGAGTGCTCTCCCAATTTATTTTTCTCAATGAAAATTTTTGCTTAAATTTTTTTTTTGCTGCTGTTAAAGAATTTTCTATATTCTCGCCTTTGGATTGGATAGTTTTTTTTAAGTTCTTGTTGGCACTGATTTGTATTTCGAGTCCCCAGCCGTTGTTTGCTTTTTGCATTTGTTATTTGCTTCTTTTTTTTGTTGGAACATTTAGGGAATATATATTGATGATTGATGAAAATTGAGTTATAATTCAACATGAACTAAACAGTTGTTGGAAAGTTTTTACTAGATTAAATGCCATTTAGTTTCTCTTGTGTAAAGAATAAAGAATTATTTATGTACGACAATGCAAGCGAATATTTTTTTGTTATTGGAAATTTGTTGATACAGCAAGATTTTGCAAACAGGATTTTTTTTTTATTAAATATGGGCTTAAATTCAATAAAGTATTAAGAGATAAACTTGTGGAAGTTGTGTTTGTTAAAGCGGTTTATATTAAGTAATGATTTTAATTTTTAGGATTTATTCCTGTTGTTAAAAGAAATAGGGAACCTAATTTCTTCTGCAGTTTTTAAGTGCAGAACGATATTTTACACAATTGCAGAATCTTAAAAATTAGTGTTCAAAATATGGAACTGATAAGGATAATAGACGAAAGCCATTTGATGCATGTTGGTCATGGCCTAACAAACAAACATGTGTCGAATTGATACATATAAGAAAGCAAAATAAACAAATATGAATTTAAAACTTAATTTGAACTGAAACCAAGTAATGAAAAACAGTTTAATAGAAGTAAGATAAAAGGCTAAAAAACGGTAGAAACTCCAAACTTGCTATATTTTGTCATTAAGATAGTAATACTTTTATTTTGAAAGCATCAAAGCATGTTTATAAGAGCAAATAGGAACTTTTTTCCATTAAACTAATATCTCAGAGTATACCACATCTGCTTTGTCACCAAAAATTCACGGAAAAACGGTTGATATGTCAAGCATTTCCTAACTCATTTGAAACTTTATTCTTCATCATGTTTTTAGATATAAATAGTAGCGTTATATTTAAATTTATGCACTTTTTCAAATTGAAATTTCTTTCATTCTTAAATTTCTGTCAGATCTGAAAGTAAACTAAAGTAAATTGACTTCAAAATTTGCTTAAAATTTTTCATTTTCTTAAATCTGAAAATAAGAAACAATAAAAATAGTTCATCTTAATTTTATTTACAATTGTCTTTTATATTTCAAATCTAAAGATAAATTCGTAGTATGTTTTTTTAGCCAACTAATTGGACATGAATTTGTTTCCGCCGGACTATTTCTTTATATTTCAAAGCAACTAAAAGTCTTCGGAAACCATATCTGTATAATAAAGTGAAAATTTCGATCCTCTCTTTCCGAGTTTTATAATAAATACCAAACAAAATATGTGTTTCAAACCAACTTGTAATGAAGACAGAACTGAGAGACAAACAGACGTGTAGAACGACATCAAATCCAATGAAAACAAAAATAAAACAAAAATAAACGATCAATCTTGAAGTATAAAATTTCATTTATAAGAATGGCAGAGTTCCGATATAACAATATATTTAAAAAATACACATCGATAATTTGCTCATTTTCTTGAAGTCAGTAGCAAGAAACTTGTAAAAAAACTTTAAAATGTTGATTTTCTTTAACGGAATTCGGAGTCTGTGGATTTCTTAACATCGAAAAATCTTGGGATTTTCGCGTGAAAAATTTTACACGTAAGAAGTATGCAACATTGATCGACTTTTATAAACAATTAATTAATTTTGCTTGTTGTGCCATTTTTAAAATTACAAACAATGAGATAGTTACTTCTGTAATGTGTAAAAGAAAAAAAATATTTTAAAGAAATTGTTGGCACAGAAAATTAAAAGTAAAAAGGCTTTAGAAAAAATTCTGTCAGTATTTCGCGTGAAATAAATGCCAGTCACATTATTTCACAGATGGCAAGAAAATGTTGCCAGATACATTTCACAAATTTTTCACGAGTTGAACAGATTTCAACTTTTGCAACATTTTTTCAGTAATATTTCATGTAAGCTTATTCTATATAGATTATATCAATATTTCGCGTAAAATTTTACACAGAGTACCAGCTCAAGATAAAATAACTTACTTTAAAGAATTTCAAAGGGTTCTTAGCTAGTCTATATACATACTCATACATGTATGCAATTGGTGCTAATCAACATCAGTAGACCTTAAACTTTAACTTAATTTAAATAGGCTCATTTTTATTCTTATTGCGAATGGCTTTGAGGCATTAAGTGTCATTTTTCAAAAATGATCATAATAAAATATAGAAAAAGATTGCGAGAATAAAACTTGAGTACTTATTTTCAAACCGTTTTACAATAATAATAAATTTTATTCATTGAAGCATCTCAAACAATATATGTATGTATGTATGTGCATACATATGTTCACTTTTTTAATTGTCAAGTTTTATTTGCTTTTAAATAAACTTAAAATTTATAGTCAAATCTTTGAGATTTTTTATTTTTTTTAATCTATATTTGTCATCTGTTAATATATTTAATTTTTCGTTACTAAAACTCTCTAATGAGTTTATTCCTCGTTTTGCATTTCTTTGATCTTTGGATTTATACGTTTATTAATTAACCCATTGACAACGTACAACATGAAAAGATACTTGAAAAGAAGTGATAATGCACCTCAGTGATTGGAAAAAAGATGCGATCGCACTTGGATCTTAAATTGACAATGAATGAAAATCAAACTTTGATCGTTTGCAAATCGTTTGAGTATAATATAAGAAACATAGTATACTCAATAAAAGTGGATTTTCTCAAATCTATTCTCTACTGATTATAAAAATCTGCAATCTCTAAATGTGCGATTCAATGCTAATGAAATGGGTCACCTGGAGCATATCAAAATTCAAACTTATACCAAGCAGTTTTTTTTGTTAAAAAAATTGTTTGCACCTAAAAAAGCTAAAATTTTAGAAAATATTTGATTAAAAAATTTAAATGATTGCGATTTTTTAGAATTTTTTTGGGATTGCGGTGTTCTCAGAAACAAATTTCATTTCTTTTTATTTTAATTTCTGCTTTAATCACATAGTTTTTTATTTAAACTTATTGACAAATACAAAATGTAAAACATAAGAAACACGTTTGTTATACGAGTATTTCTTCCTTTTTTATAACAATCATTTTGCTTAAGAAAATCATTTGATCCTGTAAACAGATACAGAAATATTTACTTGTTTTATTGTTGTATTTGATTTTGGTTCATGTAATTCAATACAGATGCTTCCATTTTGACAAGTACCCAAAGAAGTTTAAATTTAGTCCAATCGACTGCAATATTTTGAATTCTCAAATAGTATTTTTGATGTTGTCTCAAATTTCGTACAAGTCCGTGCAAAATTTAAGTTAATTTAACTTTTGATTGTGTCATAGCGTAACTTGCTTGTGCACCCTAATTCCACAGCAAAAGTTTTACAAATTGATAATAAGAAACCGCTGCAGACCTTTCAACAAGTTTAACTGTACTAAATATATATTTTTTATAAACATACTTGTAACAACACAATATTAGTTGACTATTGTCCCCTTAATGGGTTAATTTATTGTACTTTTTTGCAAACCATGTGAACATAATTTTATTTGGCATTAACCGGAAAATCCTGTCAATTTAGTTTTCCAACAACTTCTATTTCTGTTATTTTTCTTATTTCATAGTTTTGAGTTTTCCTGTGTTTAAAGATTTTTTCCATTTTGCCTTCTGAGTTCTAATATCGTCATGCCACACGTATTTTGCACGTAAAAAGTGTTTGAAGAATTTTTGGCTTAATGCCAAACAAGTGTGTGTACATGATTTGTTAGATTTGCGCTGCTACTGTTGTTATTATTATTCTTGTTGGTTTTTATATTTTAGAAAAACGATTAAGATATATGATAATTTTAGAGATAATTTTTTTTATATTTATTAAAAAAAATCATATTACGTCTTGTGTGAGAGATAAAAAAATTAGTATCATAAAATAAATACAATAAATTGAAATAATGAAAATAAAATGATGCTTAAAGACACAACTTTATGCCTGCTATGAGAATCTTCAAGAAATATTGGTAAAATCTTTACCTCAGAAAATTTTGTTATAATCAGGTCAACAACTCTATAACAAAGAATGAACTGAAGATTTCTAATCTACTCTTTCGCAGTACAATATACTCACAGAGAATGGGTGCAATAGTGCAAAAAGGACTAAGAGCTGACGAACTTTGTTACACCATCTCAAGAGAAAGTTCAGTCGGAAATGGACATGCATAAAACTTATAAAATTCCACTTTCAATCTAAAGAGAGTGTTTCCATCAATTATTAGCAGATTCATTTACTGCAGCAAACACTTTTATTTAGAATGCGCTTATATATTTTATATACTTAGTTTCTTTTGCCGCAGTGTAGCAGCTGATCTTCTCGAAGACCTTTTTTAATTTAATTTTAATTTAAATAGAAAAGAGATAAGTATCTCAACAAATTGTAACCAAAACCAGTACTTGTATCTAGTTTAAAACTAAATTTATTATGTGGGCACCTTCAGCTACTGACAAAGTGTAACATGAAGCACCTCGAAGTGAGCAACTTTAATACCACAGTATTAAAAAAAAACGTTATCACTAGTAACACATCAAGGTGGCGGTAACGATTATTTCATAGTGATTTTTTTCTTAAGTACAACTTATCTATGCAAGCGATCTATATAACCAAACAACAAAGAAAACTAGATGCCACCAGCTAATAGGTTGTATACACTTTTATAGAGAGTGAAATGAAAGGAAACCAGTATGTAAATGCAAATTACGATAAGCCCAACCAAAGTGTAGGAATTGAAAATTTATCAATCCGTCCTTAAACTCACACAATACCTTAAATAGAGCAAACTTCCTCAAACTTCCGTCTACTACGGCTTGGATCTTCTTAACCAATTCCCAAAATGCAGCTCAAAAAAAAATATTCTAAAACTAATTCGAAAACATGCTTGTAGAGGGAAGTTTGTGTCATATTTCCTGTGTCTTTTATGTTTTATAAGCACTTAAGAAAAACATTTTAATTTTATAAACTGCTAAAGAGTATACGAACTCATTAAACTCAACAGATTTTAATATTTTTAATTTCAGTTCTCTTTCATGATTTTCGTATTCTTATTTTTTTCTTTCTTAATCGGTGGCAGTGTGGATATTTTTCTGTCAGAAATTTGTTTCTTGGTATTTTTTCTCATGTTCGTTTGCCAAGATCAACACTGATTGTCATTTATATTTTAAGATATGTTATTTCTGTCATTCATTTTCAGTTTATTATTTTAATATTTTGCACTTATTTTTTTCTTCATAATTTCAGTTTGCCGCAATACCATATGCAGCTGTTGCATGCCATTTGACTATTTAATATTTTAGCCTGCAGAAGAAAACTTGTACAGTTTATGAATGAAATTAAATAATGAGAAATATATAGACATGTTGAAGTTTGTTTTCAAGACTGTGATGAAACAGCAACGAATTAGAAATACACTTTACCGGTCTACTTTTATTTGTTGGCTCACCAAGAGCAATCGCTATAGAATATTATGGCAAAAAAAATTGTTAAGTAAAAAGTTATTATGTAGATGGCTCTATTAATTTTTTAACCGCTCATTTTGGTTAACTATTTGTTCAAGTTTCAGGTGTAGATTCTGACTAAGTTTATAACTCGGGCAGACAGATAATAAAGGATATATAAATTTTAAGAATTGATTTTTTTTTTGGATCAGCGCATAATAGACATAAAATCTTTAATTTGTAAGAAGTGAAATTCAACATTACTTCGTTTTTTTAATACTGTAGTTGTTCGGTGTATAAAATCCAATAAAACCTAAAGCATTCTTTGAAATACAGTAGAGTGCAATCGTATAATTATAAAAATAATGGCCGTATGAGCTAAAATTGTTGAAATGAATGAAATATTTTGCTGCCTGAAATTTAAGTTTTATTTATTTTATTTCTAATTGTGCGAGAAAACTTACACTATTTGATATTTCTTTGACTTTGTCATTATTATTTTCTTTAAAATGCTAAATTTGCAGATGACATGTTAACATGGAAAATTATTTACAGCTGGAATGTAAAAAAATTTAATTGCTGAAAGTAAAAAAATTAGTTTGAATTTATAAAAACTTTTAAATATGAAATTAAATTTTATAGAAATTTCGGAATTGCTGGACCTTCTTAGCAAAAACTTGATATTGACATCCACTAAGGACAACATATTTACGCAAGCAATGAGCTTTTAGTCTGCGTAGACAATTTCAGAAATGGCCCGCATAGTTAAACGTTTTCCATATTTTTTAAATGTGACCGGGTGAGTCGGCTAAAGCGTCTATTAGACGATCCTACTGGGAATGTGAGAATGGTACGCCATCATACATTCGTGTAATAGATATTCTCTCAAACGGAGTGCAAACTTCATTTAAATTTTCACAAGCAAAGTGTGAAGATTAGAGAACTGCATGATCTAGCTGTAATACATGAACAGCTCAGGTGTTCACTAGAAAATGTCTAGAATGTTCGAACACAATGTAGCTTTCCGACACAAGCTTTATTGAGGTGTGACGTCCATTAATGAGAAATGGATGTTTGATTTCATGTTGGGTTCATTTGTTTGGGAGCAAGCAACCGTTTATCGATCTCCCAGAAATTTAGAAGAAAAATTAGTAAAACATTTTTCTGATATTTCTAGTGAGCGTGACAGTTCAAATATTAAGTAAATCGATCTGTAAGGTTTTATAATAAGGAAATTGTTTACAAATTTTGAAAATGCTATCTGTCCGCATTATTTAACCATATTTTTTCATATGTTATTATTTCTAGACACTCCTTTGATAACTTTTGTATCGTATTCTCATTTCATTCTTTATCCAAAAAAAAATATCGAAGATTCCAATGCTAAAACAAGAAAAAACTGTGGATTTTCTAAGAAGCCGCCTTTCTACAATATAATTGTTATCTAAAATAAAGCATAAATCAATTCGAACTATATTTTTATATTCAATTAAAAATCATAGGTGGTGATATCGCGGCTGCACGTCATAAGTGCCTTCTGTGCTTAACTGTTTAATAATAATTCCTTTTGCAAATTTAATGAAAAGTTGAAAAAACATACAACAAAATGCACTTGCGTTTTTTATCAAAAGTATTATTTTCATAGGGTATCACACATATAGTTATAACCTTAATAAATGCTGTGACAAACATCTTTACGGCATATTTAGTGTCAATTTTCGCGTTCGAACTTTTCCTATACCAGGACAAAAGAATTGTGATACAAAAACTGTTGAAGAAAATCACAAGAATTTCTATTGGTGGCTGAGCAGTATGTGGATTTTTCACATCACAATACGCTCGTCGACAAGACACTGTTAAGTTTCGACTTTTTCGAAAACTTACTTATAATTTGTCAAACAAAAAAAAGTCGTACTAGTGGTCTTTTAATCCAAAGTGATTATTACTTTGTGTATAGTTCGTAACATTTGTACTCAGAAATGGTAAACTATTCCAAACAGACAATGGAATATTCTCCATCAATTAATTTCCACTAACACGGCAGAACAGAAACAACGTTGTATTATATTTATGGTCTATACCGTTTGTTTATTGAATTAAAATAGCATGCTATAATTAATAATTAATCTCAAAGCTGTTTATATCACTTTGCGAAATTTTCCATTTCCGTTATTTTGTATTTCAGTGCTACCAATCTTATACACACGGTTGATTAAACTGTATTTAATTATCGCTATATTTTTATGTTCATTAAATTTGAGTCCACATTTAAATTTTGTAACAATATAATAAGCATGGTAAACTCGATAATACATCCAAAACATAATTTATGCTTTTTTCTCATTGAACTTGACATTCAGATATGTCTATGCCGCCTTAACGGGCTTATCTTGTTTTTTGTATCAAGCCTGCAATTGAACAAAATAAAAATAAATTAAATTTTTATTTAGTATCATTCTAACTTTCAACGAAGCATTAACTTCTCCGAACTTTGAAACAAACATCAACACATTTAAAAAACTCAATAATTACTCATTAATTATTTTTTTTTCATGACAAACCCAATTTTGCCAAACATATAGAGAAGGTAAAATATTTTATTCTCTCGAGATATAATGTACACAGAAAGAAAATCGACGTACTAAGTGGTTTCTACTTACTTTGAGTACGAGTCGTATTCAAAATTTTGAGTACAAAAAGCAATAAAATGAATTTTAATCGAGCCGAAAACTGGATTCCTTACGATAACCAATCCTGAAGTTTCTTAAAATAAGTATGAAATTCTTTAATCATAAAAATAAATGAAAAATTTTGAATCAATAAAAAAATTAAATTGAGTACTTAATAGTCCGTACTTAAATAAATTTTTTTGTACCTGGCTTTAATAAATCTGGGATTACCGTACTTTTAACACCGCTGGGTATTGATTTAAGTTACAGATGGATGCATTTTTCTTTTGAGTATAGAAAGAGTTTCAATGCATACTAAGCAATCACATTAAAATTAAATCGTGAAACTGTCTCCGAGTGTCTTGACTATGTCAGTTGACAATGCCATGTAAAAGTAACAGGTGCCTAACATGTAAATTTTTTTAGATAGAACCGGTCGCTACAAATTGGAAACCAGTCATGTGAGAAATTTTTTTGTCTAGGTTTTTTTCTTCTAAGGAAAGCTCACTTTACCATTTTTTTTTAATATATAAGTGCCTGCTTTGTATATAAATTTAAAGTCTATCTAATATTACGGCTAAATAATATTTTACTATTCAAAAGCTATTATAAATACACAATATTGCTGTTGTAAGGATACCAAAAACAACAACCATGTCGCTTAACAACATATCGTTCAAAGGCTTCATTCAGCCTGTCAACTGTCAGAAGGGGTTTCTTAGCAACCGCACACGAACACAAACTAAACAACCACCAAATTTATAGTAAATTTTAAACAAACAACAAGTTTTATAATAAACTAACAGAATTTTCTTTGAAAAGCCTCTTTTCGTATAGAACTATAAAATCATATATAAAAAATTTTCACAAGGAAATCAAATAAGTTCATTAACTAGATTTTACAAAAAGTCTTATAATCATATTAACTCTACTAAGTTTTTAATTAATACAGAAAATGATTGTTACGATTGTTAATAAACTAAATGGGCTTAAATTTATGTAAATTCTCTTCACTTTGCTGCTGCTGGTGCTGTTGTCTCCCTAAATGTTGTAATGGTAGAACGCAAAATAGGTAAAATAGTACAAAAGAATATAAGTACTCATATAAGGTGTTAAGGCAAATAACCTCTGAGTTTACTGCCATTCCAAATGGAAATATATTTCTAAATTAATGATTCCTTTGTTTTTCATTTAAGTGTTGGTATTGTACCAGATAAAAAATTAAAGCTTTTGTTACTGGGGTTGAGTAACAGCGGAAAAACTGAAATCGCTCATTATTTGTCGAAAACACAACGTCTAGACTACGATGCAACAAATGGAGTACATAATTATTATTTCAAGCTGATGGAAACAATGTGTTCACTAACGGAAATAGGTGGCAGTGATGATATGCAAAGGATTTGGCATCATTATTTTGTGGGGGTAAGTATGAGTAACTACCAACTATTTGATTGCATTCTGTTCACTTAAAGTTATATGTTTAACAATCAGATAAAGTTCATATGAGGAAGCCAAATGTATAAACCCACTAAACCAATTGTATTGAAAACGGTACAGATGCGTATTCAGTATCGTTCAGCAACGTACCGAAATTGATGTAAATAGTTGATAAAAAATCGGACCTTTTTTCTGGGGATATTCCAATATTTTTACGATTCATATATCCGAGAGAATTCTCTACGAATTCGAAATACATATAAGTCCTTAAGGAACTTTTGAAAATTCTAAATAATGATGGAAAACTATTTGACCAAACATTGGAAAATGTTAAGAATTTCTAGTACTTTTTACGACATCTCGGGGAAAAATCTGACTTAAAATTATCAGCAATTTCTAAATTTTTTACGAGAATTTTTTGCAACATTTTCATATAAAATCAATAAATAGAAACAGTTCTTGGACTATGCTTACGCCAATCATTTTCTTAGTGCCTTGGATAAAGTCATCAACAATAATTTTCCATTATATTCTCAAAATTACATATCGCACTTGATCAACAAGAGGGCATTAAATAGAAATTTTAAAATTTTCAACAGAAACAAAATACTTTCTGATTTTACATTAAAAGTATATGAAAAATAGATTTTAAATCATGTGTTTTGTTAGCCAACCATTGACAAAATAATGTGAAATTTTTACAGCAGCTAAATGTGAATATTAGAATGCAAGTTTTGGAGAAAAGTGAAAAAAATTAAAGGTGCCAGTAAACACCATCTTGTTGAACAAATGCGATATGTACTTTGAACATTTATGCTAGAATTGTCAAAAAATAAATTATATTTATTACGACAACTAAAATCAGACAATGTTCAGACCTGTCGGATAAAAATCTTAAACAAGTTAAAAAAATTAGCAGACTATTCTCTTAAATGACATTTTGTCGGAAGAGCAGACGAAATGTCGAATGCTTTTTAGGAAAAGAAGAAATGACTGATCAAATAGTTTAAAAAATGTTAAGATATTCTGATTAATATCTGGACAAAATTAAATTTTCTACCCGACAATTGTATAATATTCCCGAAAATGTGCAGAAATAGCGCACTAGAAAATTTCTGCCTATTCTCTTAAATTCTTAATGTAATTTTAGACAGCTCGCTTGATTATCTGCTAAAGTTTCAGAGTTTTCCTGACATCAGAAATATCGATAACAATTCGGCATGTCAGCGCAAAAATTAAACTTAACTATTCCTAAAAATGTGTTTACTAGCTAAATTTGAACTGTATTTAGAACCAAAGTGTCGACGACGTGCAGAGGGACCTTATTATAGTTCCCTAAATATTTTTAGGATCATATATCGTCGTCTCGAAGTTATCTTCACGTATCTCTAAAAATTTTTCTTTGAGAAATTGAGTCTAAATTTTCAACAATATATACAAAAAAATTATTACATGATCCGAATTGCACTACTTCTGGAGCACAAGTTCAGGATCTTAGACCCGGTTCGCACAAGTCAGGTTTAACTCGTCAAGTCTTGAGTTCTTAGGAGCAGCGGTATTGTCTCATTTTTTATTTTTTTTTTGATTTTGATTTTGATTTTCCTAGTAAAAGAAAATTGTTAATTCAATAAACAGATTTCTTCTTTTAAATTTTGGAATGATTTTTTTTTATTTTTGATAAGCAAAATTGTATACGTGTTTATTCAAAATATTTTTATATTCTGTTAAAGAATTTTTTAAGTCTTTTATTATACACAAATATAATAATTCAAATCAAGGCAAAGCTTAATTTTATTATTATTAAAAAAAATTCGACTGCAAAAAATAGCACAATATTCGAATAACTTGATTCATAATTATTGGAATATTTATATATTTATGGTTGGGGTTTTTGTCCGAATGTTATGTATTAATTTTTGTTTATTTTAAATATTTTTTTATTAGACAATGGGTGTCATTTACTGCTTTGACATGTCGTCAAAATATGACGATTTACAGAGAGCATTTAAGCTGCTAGAAAATCTAATGGGAAGCTCCTACATAGTGGCCAAACCTATTTTATTGGTAGCAACTAAAGCGGACTTAGCCAATGAAAGTATACAACTGTATGACATTGAAAATACATTTCAAATACAAAAAATGGCTGTTTCATTTGGTAGCAAAATAAAATTATGCTGCTACGATCCAAGAACGGAAAATAAAGAAGATAATTTGTACACAAATCTTAAGTTCGGTCTACAATGGATGGTTAAGTATGTGTTAAGCAATTACCATGTCATACAAATGCGCTTAAAATGTGATAAAAATTTGCAGGTAAGACAACAAAGATGTTGTTTTTTTTTTGTAATACGAGTATAATAAAAATTATGTACATATGTACGTGTATCTTTTTTACAGAATTGGGAACAGCAACGTAATAAGTTAATAGCCGAAGGAAAAATAAATTTAAGAAAATATGAACGATTTCCTAAGCCCTCTAGTCGTAATAAATTTTGGCGTTTATCTCACAAACGCGTAAAACGTAGGCCTCGCACTGCTCCTTCAAAAATGTGCAACGTTTCCACAGTTGAACAAGCAAAAACAGCTCCAACAGCTTCTGCTTCCTCTAAGACTGTAAACTATTCTTCATTCCAAGTGCCAAATGGTCAAGTTTATTTACAAATTAATGAAAAGCAAACAGATGTGTAACATAATTAGAAACGCAAGAGACATTAAAAAACTTTATTGTTTTAAATATCATAAAAAAATTTCCTTTTTTTCGTCCGCTTTTTTTTCTTTTGTTGCAGCATTAAAGGTGGATTTTATTAAAAACACATATGGCAATGCCTTAATAAAAGGCTCTAAATATCGTATGTTATGGCCATTTTAGTAAGATAAAATATAGAATTTAAGGTTTGTGTCTTTGATTATGAAGGATTTTTTAGCAGCAGGATATGTCTGTAAGCTATTAATTAACTGTTATAAAATGCAAAGCAAATATTTTAAGATTATGTTCAATATTTTGCCGTAAGGCTGCTGATGGCGTTTTTCCCCCAGCTTTCTTATTTAATCTTAAAGATTCACGTTCCTTACTTGTTTCTGACTGACAAAATTTATTTCTAACAACATCATAAAAACGAAATTTTGAAATTCATATGAGGTCGTATTGTAAATTACTAGAAATAATATAGGAATAATCATGCACCTAACAGAATTGTTAGCTAAATAAGAATTTTTCATATTCAGTGTTGTCAGTTTTAATGTCCTGTAGAACTATCCTGCGCTAAACTGAGTCTCACATGATTTTAAGAAATTCTAACAGCCAAGCTGATGGTTTGTAACATGTATGAATTACAACATTCGATGATCAATTGAAACTATTGTATATATCAATCATGCAAACAAAAAAAAAAAACAACAAAAAATATAGCAATAATTCAGAACTGCCTTTTTGCAATCAAGTCATTTGAACTCTTTCGATTTGCAGAATAGATTATTTCGTATGCATACAGATAAAACTCGTTTTTAGTTTTTTTACCTTTCTGTTATCAATAATAGGAAGTTACTAATATCACACAGATTTTCGAATATCGAGCTTTTATCCGATGTCAACGAGTCGAGATAATAAGATATTATCCTATTTATAATAAAACGTCCTCATAAATATACATGTATATTTCGTGAAATATTGAACCAATTCAGTTTTACAGATTTTATGAATTTTGGAAAACAAATTTTTTAAATAAATTTTAAACTTTTGCAGTGATTGAATCTAATATCTAATCAGCTCTTAATCCTAGTACTCTGTTCAAATTTGCGAAAAATTTTGTGCAACATTGATTATTTTTGCTTGAAAATTTTGGAAAGTAGCCGGTGCTGGCAACAATACGATTTAGAAGAAATGTATCAGTCTTATTGCCTTGATATAAGAGACATTGTTTTTCTTATGAAAATAAAAGTGTTTATTAAAAAAAAAATAAAATCAAATGGACAACAAAATAATATTAGGAGGAAGTGCTTCAATGTATCAATTAACCTTCGCTTTCATAATCCTGAGCGATGCCACCGAGTCAGTTATTAAATTTTAGACTTATGTAAATCAGAAAATGCAAGCAAAAATGATTTTACTGCAGAACTTCTTACTTTTTTTTAATATTGTCTTTTTTTCTTTAACTTAACAGTATCTACCCGGGCAGGTATATTGAAATTTGTATGAATGTTTCTAAAATACTGCCAAAGAAATCATCTGAAACTTTTGGAAAAACAATCCGTCAATAAATGGATTTTCATTTATTGAAATTAAAAATTATACAAAAAAAAAACAAAAACAAAAGTCTTCGAAAATCTTTGAAAGAATATATCGAGGCAATCTCGATTAATAAATTAAAAAAAAATTATACAAAAAAGTGAGAAAAAGTATATGTATGCAATGTATGCAAGTATGTATGCAATTTTATTTACGCAAATTGTGAGAAGATGAAAATGGGCCCACTTTGTCTGGGTAAAGCTATGATCTGCGCATACGGACTTCTTGCGTTAGACACATGCTTGCCGTGTACCTCTCTTCCCCTTAGAATATCTTTTGGCCTTGTTTGACATTTTTTCCCCATACAAAATTAAGTAAATATTTTTATATTTACCCGGATAGATACTATGTGTTGACGTAAAAAAATTTTTCATGAAAGCGAAGGTTAATTCAAAGTGCAGCGGAGGTACTCTTTGAAGACATGTTCTGCAACAAGCTTTTACCTTCATTTTGTGTTATATTTATATTATTTTTCATTATTTTAATCATTTATGCGCAACAAACTTAAATTTAAAAACCCAGCCAAGTTAAGTCTGATCAGCTGTGATTCCGTATGAAATAAGTAGTTCTTACATTATTTCGCAGTTGAAACATTTTGTGGTCGAAAAAAAATTTCGATGAGCAGAGTACAACTTCAGTCATATTATTTTGTAATTATTTCTCATGAATTTTTTTATATGGACTTTTGACAGCAGTTCGCACGACATTATGAGCAGGGTAGCATAATTTATGCTCAAAAACTAATGTCGACTGCTGCATAATTAAAAATATATAAGTATATAAATTCTCTCTAGCCTTTATTTCAAAGCTAAGATAGCTCTAATTTTCTGCAACTCCATACCACGTACTTTTAAACTATCTATCAATATTGTACAAAGTGTTCTTTTAACAATTACCAAGTCGCCGAACTTAGGTATATTTTTCAGGCCGGACATGGACACCGTACTCGAAATGGAACTTAATTTTTTTATAAATAGAAAACAAAAAACTTTGTATTTTGACAACTCCGTCCTTTCTGTACTTTAATAATTAACAAGGTTTAATTCCTGCGTATGTTTGATGATATACAAAAATGTATAAAAACTTATTCGGAGAATATTTTGAAGAACTCTGAACATCCACTTACCGTGGTTTTTTGCTGAACTCTGACACCAAAGCCAACCGTGCGGTCAGACACTAATGATTATTAAATAGCCGTATGGTATAAAACTACTTTCCCACTTAACAAAAGACTTTATTTTAATTCTGTACAACGAATAAAAAACCTTATTATAATCGTCTTTTAATTCTTATTCTATTTGTAGAAACAAATATAAACAGCGAAAATTTCAATATTAAAATTATTTATTTTCCTGTAAGCAATTTTAAAGCAATTTTATTTTTCTAGATATTATTTTTCTAGATGTCATCGTCAGTGTATTGAAATTTGATAAACAAAACTTGATCGTGTAATTCCTGATTAGAGCTATAAATGAATCATTTGTTTTTGAATTAATTCACGAATCATTCATGCACTGAATTATCAAAGTTTTAATTAATTCTTTTCACTCGAAAAAAAGAATTGAATAAAAATTGAATTAATTCAAATGAAATTGTCAAACTAATTGCAATTCGTTTTCAGTTCGAATGAATTTGTCAAAGTGAATTGCAATTCATTTTTAATTCAAATAAATTTGTCAAAGTGAATTGCAATTCATTTGAATTGAATTGATTTTGAATTATAAATAAAAATTAGTAATTCATTACCAACTCATTTAAATTGAATTGATTGAAATTTGAGTTGATTTTGTAAGGAAATATGAAGTAAACATCACTGTCGTCTTGTTATTAAATTAATTTTTTTTTATGTAAACGACAGCATGCATTACTCACGTTTTGTACATCACCTAGTATAGTCCAAAGCCAAAAAATTCTTAGATTTCAAATTCCCATGATATACTGGACAAGGCTTTTCAATTTTTGTACTGAATATTTTAATTTTTGTAGGAAACGTTTCTATTTTTCGTTCCCTCTAGATCTGCTCTTTAATTTGATTGAATGCAACATATTTTTGATTTCATTCATTTGAACTGAAATTCATTGTTCTAATTCAATTTAATTACTTCAAATGAATTGAAAATGAATTGCAATTCACTTTGACAAATTCATTTGAATTGGAAACGAATTGCAACTTATTTGAATTAGAAGAAAATGAATTGCAGTTCAATTCTGCCTAATTCGTCATCATCATAATTTTTTTTTGTTATTTTTTTTTTAAAGTGGCGTTAATCAGTCCTGACCCTGTTATTTTTATTTATTTATTTTAAATTAATATAAATACAAAAATGTAATATAAATATTTAAATAAAATGTTCACGAAGAATTCAGGAAGATTGACTGATTAGACCAAAGCTTCCGATCCTAGAGTTGTGGCAGTCAACGTACAGCTAGGCCGGTTCAAAATAGTTGAGTCAGCGGCTAATTGTTACCGGATTGTCAGCTAGGTTTCAGAGACGCGTTACTTTAGCTATCATCAGACGGGTGCCTGAATGACATTACCAGGGAGCACTTGTTCTAAGACTGAAAGTTGTGAGATGCTTGGAGATTTCGGACAGTTGCTTCTTGCTACCTCCTTCCTGCTTTAATTGTTTACTTAGGTATTTCTAGTTCAAATAAATGATTAATTATTACTTATTTTTAGTTAACTGTACCTTGAAAAATACATATTCTTAATAAAAAACAAAAAAAAACAAAACGATAAACTATTTATTTAATAAGGAAATTAAAATATTAAAAAAAAATATTTTAATTTCCTTAAGAAGCCAATCAAAGATATTGGCGAAATATTGATATTTTAAAAAATTAAAAAATAAATAATACACATTTTTTATATAAATTGACCTAAAGCTTGGAGAAATCTTTTATAATTATTAAAAAAGGTCGAAAAAATAAGAGAATATTACTATTTATTTATTTATTATTATATTAGTTATTATAAATTAACTTGAAAAATATTAAGTAAAATATTTAAAATATTTTCTTCAAATTTAATAACATGTGAATAATTTGAGTCCTTTGATTTTCTAGAAACACATACTGTTTAATGCATAAATGAATAACCATTTATTTGCTGCATGTCAGGCAGATTTAATGCTCGTGTGAATTTTAGCAACAATTTAACACCTGTTTACAAAATCGTTTACGAGTTACATGCATGTGTTGCATAAGCACACACATGCACACACACACATAAACAAATAATTTAAAACATTTATGCTCGCAAAAGGGCAATTGTATTTTTTGGTTGACTGGATCAATTACACAAAACTTTTACGTCTGCGGCTTGCGGATTAATGCCAACTCCTACTCCAAACAATATCGGCATGCATAAAATCAACAATAAATACAATAAACTCTGCCAACCATCAATGAAAAGGTCAGCCAAATGGGCAAGATAAAGTTCGCACAAAAAAAATAAAGAGCAGTACAACACAGAATAAAAAAAATGCAAAATGGAAATGAAAACAAAGAAAAACGATAAAACGATATTTGAGGTGGAAGAAGGGTTCACAAACTAAAATGTAAGGATGGACGGATGGCCATAATCTGGCCAAAACAAGAAAAACATTTTTTCTTTATTTTTTTCCCCTTTGCACTGTTGTACCTTGTTTTAAACGCGAATTGGCACTCAAGCTATTTAATGGCTGAGTGGACATACTAAAAGCGTACAGCGAGTACTAGAATTAAATAGAGATGTGATTGTGAGTAACTTTGCACTCACGATCATAAACGCTTACAACCAAAGAAAGTTACGCATGCAAGAGCTTGATCTGGATTTGAGTGTAAAAATAATTAAGTCGCGTTGTCAAAATAGGCACACAAAAAAATAAATAAATCGAAGTCAGGTGTACAGTTTTTATATTTACCTTTGTTAATAACGGGCACCTTCGCATCTACAAATGAATTATTTGCATGCACTTTATATGTATTTGTAATTATAAATAGCTTGAAGGCAATTTTTTAATAAATAGATGCCATAGCATTCGCGCATAAGCACGCACTGTCACGCCAATATTTTTTTATTCTAATGCAAGCTCCCGAATCTCCGAAGTAAAGCGCCCATCTCTAAAACAAATCAATCAACCATTTGTTCAACCATTTCCTTTTATTTTTTTATAATGCTACAGCTTTTCGGGCGTGTGCTCAAAACTTGTTTTCTTACGCTGTAAAAATCACACCCCTGATAACGCCTGAATTGGTTTAATGATGAAGTTGATGATGATTTTAATCATTTTATAAACTTTTCTCTAGTAAATATATTTTTTTATTTATATTATGTTTATGGTAAAATTTGTAATAGCATTTATGCAGTTGTAACGAAGGGGTTGACCAGTTGGGGGGTTGTAATTCTTGTTTCACCAACTATCCCATACACATTTCTTTTCTTAGTTGAAAAAGTTAGAAATCAATAAATTGATCATTTTGCAATTGTTTACTTGAATATAAACATAAAGGAAAATAACATAAACGGCTTAAGTGTGACAAGGAAAACAGATTATTTGTGGCACACGATTATGTTTTTTTGTGCTGATTTAATTTGTTTGAAAACAATTTTACTCAAATGCCTAAAATAATTAAATAAAAGGGAAGCAAAGAAACAAAGTAAAATTATTTATTTATTTATATTGAAGTTAATTTTTTGGCTTCAGTTCAAACCTGAGTTTATCCATTTCTTCTTAATTTTTAAGAAATTGTTTTTGGAAAAATTTGTTATTTTACCACTTTTGACGGTGGAAACTAATGACTAGTATCAACTATTATTTTAGGAGGTACAATACGAAAAGTGCAACTTATTCATTTCTTAAAAGTTAAATCAATTTCAGTTAGTAAGAACTGAAGCCAAAAAATTCATTTCAATATATAAACTTTAAACAGTTCAACAATTTCGTATTGGTGAATATTAAAAATAACGGAATTAGATATTTTGATTTAAAAAAATCGCTGTCAAGCTATACCTACAAGAACAAACTAATTATTAATGCCGAAAGGTTCTCTAACCCACCACATGGTCTTATGCTGCAAAAGTAGCTGTTAAATATCGCACTCCGGACGATATGTTTAGGCTTAAGCCCGGTTCAAGTGGAAAAGACCCTGCTAATGGTAATGAAATGTTTAGCGGCCCAAAAAATATGTACATTATTTTTATAGTCTCTAGTTTTAGCTGGAAATTGTACTTTGTTATCAATACAGTCAAACTGGCTCATGCGCCTAACTTTCTATTCCAAATTTGAATTCTTAAACCATATGATAGCCTGTGACCTTAACAAGTTTCACCATTTAAAAAAATTAATTTGTTTATTTATTTGAAAATATCCGTTTAATTAAAGAAAAGTTATATTTAGCAAACTAGGAATATCCTTATACTTTTAGTTACTACTAAATATGGATAACTAAAAAAATATCTCTAAGATTTTTATTTGCAAATATACTGATAATTAAGTAATATACAACGGAGTATATATAAATATATATCTTATCCTTGAAAATTTCACATGAAGACGTATTTACTTATTTACTTATCTTGTTGTCAAGGTATGCAAAAAGCTACTTGTTATAAAACATACAATGTTACTTTCCGCGGCTCCAACAAAAAACTAAAAGGAAAAATTAACAGGAACATGACAATAACCAACACATTCGAACTTATTTCATTGTTGTTTGTTGTGACAGTTTTCTTTTGCACGTAGCAATTTACAATGCTAACGGAGAGTACTTACTTTCAACAAAGGACTGCTGATGAGACGAATGGCTGCAAAAATGTGTGAAATAAGCATCAATCATCGCTTATTTGAAATGTCATCAATCACTGTACGTTAAATTTGATCCGAATATGATGAACAGAATTAAACAACAGACACATGTATCGAATAAACGAACGTGCAACGAGACTGTATCAGTGAGTCTGCAAATGTGTTGGGTTACTTGAAATCAAAATAACGCACAAAGAATGTTAACGCGTTGATATTTGTGGTTGGTAGGTAATACGAATACAACTGGAGAAAAAAATTAAAGTATGTAAGTACAATGACAAAAATAACAAAATACCAAAAATCTATAAATTTTACACAGTAAAAAATCTCGTTAAAGAGAGAATATTCGTTAAAAAAAACGAATGTAGATTTTAGCAGAAAATATTTGCGAATATGTGGCAGCTACCAAGGAGCTAACATTTTAATGATATACTACATACCGTTTGTAGTAGATGGAAGTAGTTAAGTAATGACTTACAAATCATCTGATATTTTATAATTTATGTTTAGAATAAAACGAGCACCAAATCAAAATAATATCGATATTTCCTTAATGAAACTAACTGACACGTTTGAACATAAAATTATATAATAAAATTTTAAACTTTTATGAATTTAAAATACATGTGCATATGAAATGAAGAACAAATTAGTTGTAGGAATCTTAGTAATAGAAAAGGCCATCCTTACACTTTTTAGTTTTTTTTTTTTTTGAGAGAGAAAACCTTAAAGCCATTAAATATTTTAGGTTTTTCAATTTGAAGTAGCTAAATTATAGAATCTAGCTTAACAAGCCAACGAATATTTGACTTAATTTAAGAAAAAGTTAATCTTAGTTGTGTTAAAACTCCAAAGATAATAATGTTATCATCATATACATAAAAGTAAATATTATTAAAAAAGTATTCGTTGTTATATTTAAATACCATTGAGTTCGGTTCAACAATTACTTTCATCAAGAAAGATTTTTTTTTAGAAAATTACTTTTTCTACGAATGGAATATACAAAGAATTTTCTAATGCTGGTGTGTTACTTTAAAAAAAAGATATATATATACGTAACGAGCTATGCAATGAGATCATAATTTGAAAAATCAATTTTCATAGAAATATCTTGTGTATTGAGATCTTGAACGACCAATCTCAAAATCTTTAACCTCGTTTTCTTTCAAACTATATATTTTTCGAGTTATGACTATTTTGCAACAAAGGTCTGCACTGAATCACTGAAATAATTAAAATTTTTTCCTAATTGATAAACGAGCTTGAGGTCACTTTTATATAAAAAAAATATACTTTGAAAATATAAAGTTTTTCAGTGTATTTCCCAAACATATTACCAAACATGGTTACAATTTGGTTGCTCAGTATCAGTTGTCGTATTGTATTATTGATAACGTTTTGATGTTAGAAAAAAAAACACACTCTTTTCTCATTTCCCAGCAAACACTCATAACCAATAAATACTTATGACACCACATTCGTAAGCATAGATTTATCTGACAAACATATTTCTTGTCATTAAAGGCCAAAATGAGGGTGTGGAAGGATTGTTATACCAGCAGGCTTACTGGGGTGTAAAATTATTATTTCTGTATGGATTTTTTCTTGTTTTTAGATTTTAATGTGAAAGGCTATGACGTATTTATATGATTTATTTTAAGTTTTATTTTATGATAGAAAGCCCATTTTACAAATGCTTAATAATCTTAGGAGAAATTTTAAAAGAAAGACCGCCGATCCGACAGTTCGAAGTATCTGGATCTCGTTCTAGACTCTGAGCCATCGTCGAACCAAAACATACAAGCAGGAGCAGCGAGGGCCGCTATTGGGCATATGCAAAATGGGCATAGGAAACAGATGGTGTATTAACCCCAAACAACCAATTGTCTGTTTAAAGTGATCGTCAAGCCCATATTAATGTATGGAGCAATCATCTGGTGAGCGGCCCCAGGCAAATCCACCTACTCTAAAATTATAGATTGAATTCAACATTGATGATTACGGGTGCACCACGCTCCTTCTATAATCAAAGCCATTGTTTGCAATGTTACACTGGCTTCCTGCCGATTTAATGGTCAAACAACTGGCTAATAACTCGGCACTTAGACTCAGTGCCGCCGGAGCATGGAAATTAGTAGGCGATGGAGATGCGACTATTACACAGTGCAACAAGAAAAACTAGCCTCAACAACTACAATGGTATATACAAGTAGACCATTAAGTAAAATGAACTGCCAAAGGGTTTTGAAAAGTTAACTCGAATGTTATATATATGGCCTCATGAAGTTGAGAAATTTTTGAAAATTTTTGCACTATAAGTGAAAATTGAAAAAAAAAACGTGTAAATATATAAAAATATTTAATGCTATGTAATAGTACGTTCTTATAATTGCACTGAATCGACAAATGGTGGGCGGTAAAGGCGTGGTCAAATATAAAGAAATTATCAATTCTGGATTAAAATGTACTACAAGACATTTATTCTCTTGTTCAGAAAAATTTAAAACTATTCTGAACTAAATGTATCTGAAATTCTATTGAATAATACAATTTAGTTTCAGAATGTGATCTGAATATTAAAAAAAAGATGGTTAAAATTTTTTTGTTTTAGCAAAAAAATGGGTTTTATTGCAATAACAAACTCAGAGTTGGCATTTTGTTCACTGGAACCAATATAAATGTTTTTGACTATATGGTTCGAAGTCTTTTTGATTGGATTCAATGCAACAATAACTACGCACAATTACATTCCATTAAATATTTTTATACATTTCTACGGCACTGTTTCATGAGGTGCCCCCGCAAATAGATTAAAACTGTTTTTAGTGACTTCTGTGGAAGCTATCAAAATGAGGAGGAGGAAGAAACCGTCAAACATATCCGCTGTCAATGTCCAGCTCTGTCCTATCACAGGGCCATGTGCCTACGTAACTCTATCTTACCCGAACTCGTAGAACTTACAGAAGGCAATCTGAAAAGAATAAATCAGTTTATTCGGAAAACGTGTTGATTCAATACCGAGCATACGATAGATAGGATTTCTTTTTCACTATCTACATCAGGCATCACAAAGGGACCTATTTCCTAGATCCAAGTGGGCCGGTTGTCTAACCGAAAACCGCCGATAAAAATAAAAGGCTCTGTTAAATTATATTATGATTGAAAGCAAAATATTTTGGAGATATATTAAAAAAATTTCATTAGAATTTTTGCAAAACTACTTTTAAAAATAGCACAGTGGCAATGGCATTTCATACCAAGTCCAGCAAATGGTTTAATACTTTTTCGTCGTGCTTCATTGCTATAAGAAGAGATTAATTTAAATAGCTTTACTAATATTCGGAATTATGACAAAATTATTTTATTGACGTAAATGATAATTCTTTAAATTATAATAGAATATTTCAGTAGATATTGTTCATAAAATTTGAGTTAAATATTTTAAACATTAAAAAATATATCTATCGATATAAAAGTTATGTGATTTCTGAAATTTAATGAGAAAAAAGTTAGCATATTAATTACTTTGATGAAGCTAAGTTGTAAAGAACATGGACTGTTTTTTATATCCTGTCTCTTTTTTCGCAGTTGAACTAGTTTCAGTAATGTGGCAGTGCCCTTGCTCAGCAATCTGGTGAGCTGATGTGCTGTCCCCTCAAGCCGACACTTCAGCGTGATAAACATCGAATATAAATCGTCCTCGCAAGACTTTTTTTTCCTGAGTATAGCAAACTCAGATATTTTACACTCCTCTTTTTGTCCATTATTAAGCGTAATAAATCATCAAGGAGACCTGCAAAGGAATGGTTATTTAAACGTAAATAATAATAAAATTTAAATTTCCGCTCCAGCTTGCATTTCAATGGAAATACGTTTAGAAAATGCGTAGTCTTAGTCTTCGTATTGAGATGTAGTAGTTTGACTTATCTGAAATATATTAATGTTAATTACTCTCATACTCTGTTTTAAAAAATTCATACTCGACATTTCTTTGTGATGCATTTGATGTTATAAAACTCATTAAAAACAAATGATAAGGACACTCTGGCTGCTTCTCACTGATATACAGGTGGGTAAAAAGGAAGAAACTGCATTAACAAGAAGCAAACACAGGAAGAAAAACAAACAGAAGGGCAACAATCTTTATAATTGTTAATTTAAACAACATAGACGAGTGCTTACTTTATGAAGACAAAAGATAATTTAGTAAATTAGTTTACATCAATATTTAAATATTTTAATAAACTACTACGTCTAATTAGTGTTGAATGAGTTCTAAGACGAGATGGCAATTCCCTTAAAAGTGTTTTAGTTTAATCGATCCATATGAAATGACAATAACATTATTGTTTTTACTCTTTATGTTGCATTTGTTGTTTCGGTTAATTTGTTTAACTTGAAAATTCTAAAAGTTCATTACACTTTACAAACTGAATCTCAAATAAACAGAATTTCAGACACCATGTTTCTATCCCCCATATAATCGTATGCATTGCTTTGCTCAATATACTCGTACATTTAAAGATAATAATGTCATTTGAACCTAAATGTCAATTGGTTTCAAAGTCTGTTCTGTGATTTACATTGATTGGCTTTGGTAGTTCCCAATCGACTTGCATTGTTGCAGTTAAACTTGAGAGTAACAGAACCCAGTTGACCAGCAAGTCTTAGACTAAGTTTTCCTTATTAATGTCTTCAGAAAAGTTTTGTTTTTTGCGTCTGTGAAGTTGGAGGCCAAGTATGATGAAAAATAATAAAATTTGCTTTAAGATTTATTTTTAGGAGCATAACAAAAATGTTTTTAATTACACAGGATGGTAAAACATCGATACTTTTAAATACTCGATAATTATAATACTTGACGTACAACGCCGACAGGAAAAATTAAAGGGCAGGTGTGCAATGTTGTGTAAAGTGTAGAGGTCAAACATAATCAGCGTTGCAACAAAATTAAGACTAATTGACGGCTGCGTATTGTTCAGTGTTGCCAGGAGCTGGAAAAAAGAGGCTAGTCAGCTTTTTAAAAAGTCCAGAAAAAGCTAAATGGCCCAAAAATAAAAGGTCAAAAGGCTAAAAAGATTTTATTCGTAATTAAAAATTTTATTTATTATAAATAATCATGCATAAAACATGTTAAACGTTATTAACAAAAAAGGTATATAAACAAAAAAAAGACGAATAAAAGTCTACATATCTTTAAATTCATATATGTAAGTCAATACACATATAAAATAAAAATTAATTATTTCTTTTGACTTCATTTCAGTACTGGATCGAAACTATAACAGAATATTTTGGATCATTATTTAAATATAATAGTATATCTGCCATAAGTAGACTCGGAACTATCATTTGCATAAATATCACGAGAGTCTCATAAATTTATTAAAACACCGGAAACATTTTTAAAGATCATTGAATGTATAAGAAATATTTAAGCATTCAAGACCTCAAACTTGGATTCGTGAAGTTATCACTGCAAATATGCAAAATTGTGATGGAAAATTTTATTGGAAGGACATTGCCTTGCAGGCGTAGCCATGGTGGTTATTTGCTGATATTATTTTCCACTATTATTTGGGTACACTCCTCTTTAGAATTAAATAAACATCCGATGATTTCGCTTAAAAATACGTAAGAAATTCGTAGAAAGCATTTGTAAATAGACCAAGTTCAAATTAAAATCGTAAATGATTTGTAATTATGAACATGTCTTAATAATCCTACTAATATTATTGTAAAGAAAAATGCATTAGTTTTCTTTTTGAGTACAACTTTAATACTAAATTCTAAATAGTATACTGAGGTATTTAAATACTACGTTAAAACTAAACGAATTCAGGTTTTGCATCTAATAGTGTTCTTTATCACTTATTATCTAATCTGAACGGATCCTAAATAAACACACCACTGTCTGCATGTGTTACCACTTCTTTGTTATCGAACACACAGGAGATAACGGCTACAGATAAATGTATTAATTGTCATTAACTAGTCGCCGGCATTCCTATATTTTATCTACAAAAAATATAAGAAAACACTTGTGTTTATTTAGGACCGTTTTGCTTAACGATTTTCACATGTACTGCTGTCTAATTTAAGCAAATAATTGTGTCTATTTTAAATCGTTTTTTAATTATCAATTTTCCCATGTTCTTTTGAACATTCTCCAGGGGGCATTAATTTTAGATTAGTGGACTGTATCAGTGTTATATGAAATATTATTAATTCATGATAATTCTTAACATTTTAAGGTGCAAAATTTAATGCTCTCAATCTTCTTGTTTCTATTAATTTTCTTAATGATAAAATAATAAGTACAAAGCAAATAATTAAAACTATGATTAATGATAAATGTCCGCTGGTATGATGAAAGTTTAAGCCGCGAAGTTCTATACTTTCCTTCTTAAGGTCTTCTAGCTGGTTCATCAGTTCCTCAATCTGGTTGGAATGATTCATCATCATCGTACCCAAGGGCATTATGTTTAACTCTGACATCTGAGTGACGTCAGTTGTTAGCATTGATACTACCTCTTCATTTCTTTTCGATTCCATCATGTATGGAGCGTTCATTGTAGCTCCCAGCACTCTGATAGTACATCCAGGATCCAGAAGCACTGTACCCTGCAATGGTAATTCGAACACTTCCTGCCGACCAGGCTGACAGAGAATATGAGCTGAGGTTTTATTAAATAGTTTAAATAACCACTTATTAGCTTGATGCAATTTTTTCCAAAAATATTCTATCTTTATTTCCTGAAACTGGCAGTGTGGTTTTATTTGTGGCTTTAGTGCTGAAACTTCGCATGATTGGTCGTTTGCATCAATCCATGGCCAACCTCCGTCGCACACGAACTCGTCTTTGAGGATTTTTTGACAATTGTTAAGTTCTGATTGCATCATTATATAATATGTATCCATATTAAAATTATATATCAGATAGTGCCCTCTAGGTTGTATAATCATTTTGCTTCCCATTATATCGATTGGTATAGGTACAATGCGATGAATTTGGGAAACATGATCACTAAATAGAGGTATTGTAGCAGATATCACTAGCTGGTTCTCTATGATTGTTGCTTTAGCTGTCATCAGCTTATAAATTGTCTGCAATTGATTATGCTTATTTCCGGGTAACTTCAGATCTTCAGGAACTCGATCTTTTATTTTCATAACTTCTTCTTGCAGTTGTACTGGAGTTATGAGCGCTGGATTCAATTTTCCATGATTAATGTCTATCAGCATTTCTATCATTGTGGTTTGTACTTTATCGTTTTCTTCAATAACCATCTGCAGCTCTTTAGTAACCATGAAAAACTTTATTGATTCTCGATAAACAAAGTATACTTCTTTCATTGTCTCTGAGATGTTATTCACGCGGTCAGCAATGCTACTGAATTTACTACTAATCTCTTCTGTCGTTCGTCGAAGTATATTTAATGTAGAATCAATGACAGAAGTTTGTTTTTTTATTAGAAACTTTAAGTCGTATTGATTGTCCAATATATTTTTCATATTATTCTCTAACTCTCTTCGGTCCTCTGCATCCATTGTACCAAAAAGTACATGCTGCATTGATCCAATAAATTCAAAGGGTGCTCTCTTCCTTCTTTTGCTTCCGGAGGGGAACATATATTGATTGGTGGTCTTCATACTATGTAATTGACGTTTCATTGCATCAAGGAAGTGATTACATTGATCTTCAAAACCTCTTAGCTTACTGCAAGTTGTCGTCATAGTACCCATTACCTCCTCTGATTTATTTATAACCTTGAAAAAAGATTCCATATTGAAATATACGACTAAATTCCAATACGAAGACGTAACATGGACAAAACCTATGTTGTCCAAATATACAGTACTGGGCTTGAGCTCGTTTATTGTGCATCCAGTTTTCGTCGGTTGTGTTGAAACTGCTGCTATTATAGCTAGTATAACTGTCAACATATATAACATATTATAGGCTGCTTTCGGCTTATTTCTCACAACATTTACTGCTGTAGCATTTGGCTGACTTTCTTCTCTATTGGCGTTTTCAAGAGGACATATTTTTGTAATTGGCCTTTTTATTATGTTATTTTCTGTTTTTAGCGTTACTGTTCTTACTAGACCATCTTTACCGGGGTGCACCTCTGTAATTCTACCAAGCGGCCATCTTGCAGGGCATGTGTCTTCATTTTTTACGATGACAATTTGGCCCTCCTTTAAATTTTCTTGAACTGTCTTCCATTTATACCTTTGTTGCAAAGATGTTAAATAATCCGCCGTCCACTGCTTCCAGAAGTGACGTTTTAGTTTTTGAATCAGCTTCCATCTATCTAAACATCCGACTCTGCTATCATCACATGGTTCTGGACATTCTATCAAAGGACGACCGATCAAAAAATGACCAGGAGTGAGATGATCAATGTCGTTTTCACCCAATGCTTGTAACGGCCTTGAGTTCAATATTGCTTCAATCTGAGCTAGCAAAGTACTTAGCTCTTCAAAGGTTAGCTTTGTGTCACCAATTACTCGTCTTAAATGATGCTTCATTGATTTTACTGCCGCTTCCCATATCCCTCCAAAGTGAGGGCTTGCCGCCGGAATAAAATGCCATTTAATTTTCTGTTCCTCCAGGATTGGTGCCAGAGTTGAATTTTGTTGTATGGCTTTTACGAAGTCTTTATCTAACAGTCTTGAAGCTCCGATAAAATTAGTGCCATTATCGGAGTACATATGACTGCTTTTACCTCTTCTGGCAAAAAATCTTTTCAACGCGGCCAGAAACGATTCTGATGTTAGACTGCTAACTGCTTCTAAATGCACAGCTTTTGTCGTCATACAAATAAATACTGCTACGTAACCTTTGTACGCCTTCTGTCCTTTTCCGTTTGAAAACTTTATCTGTATGGGTCCTGCGTAATCAACTCCACAGTGATCAAAAGGAGCAGAAAGATTTACACGACATTCTGGAAAACTACCCATCAATTGTTGTCTTGTTTTTTGTTTATATCGAATACAGATCGCGCAGCTTCTGATGAACTTCTTTATACAAACTTTAGCATTTACTATCCAGAACTTTCTCTTGATCGTAGTTTCGACAAGACGGTTCCCACCATGAAGAGTTTCTTTATGAGCATCGTTAATGATTTGGTATGCCAATGATGACTTTTGTATCAATACAGGATGTTTTTGATTTTGGGTTAAATTCGAAAAATGAAGTCGTCCTCCCACTCTCATAATACCATCTTCATCAATATATGGATGCAACGGTGCTAATTTATGGCGATGATTAAGTTGTTTTTTATGTTGTAGTTCTGTTAACTCCATAAGCCATTCTTCTGTTTGATGCATTTTTATTATTAATATTTCTGCATTTTGGATTTCTTCTGTTGTCAAATATTCTGGAAGATTTTTTATACCTTTGAGTTTTGTGATAAACCGGAGAACATAAGCCAATACTCTTCTTAGCTTTCTAAACGATGAATATTTTTTCAGAATTTCCAGCATCTGGTTTTTCTGTATTGTATCTACAGTCGCTGTCGTAACCATTACACTTGGCTCTTTTGGCCATTGATCCTTTGGGTTTCGTAGCCATACTGGACCATTCCACCAAAGAGTCGTTTTGCAAAGTTTTTCTACTGGAATACCTCTAGAGCCCAAATCAGCTGGATTTTCTTTTGATGTAACGTATCGCCATTCTGCATTTGGAATTGTTGCTGTTATTTCAGTCACTCTTGTTCGGACGAATTTATCTTTGTTTTTGTTATTTTTTATCCAAGCAAGCACTATCATTGAGTCGCTCCATAGATTAACTTCTGCGTCGGTGTTGATTATTTCTTTAACCTTCCTGCAAAGCCTTACTAAAAGTTGAGCAGCACATAGTTCTAATTTTGGAGGGGTTTTTCTGTTTTTTATTGGGTTCACTTTCGATTTAGCAGTTAAAAGTGATACTTTATCGGAAGATTTTATATAAATCACCGCTGCATACGCTTTTTCTGATGCATCTGCGAATCCCAGAAGTTGAACTTTATTCAGAGATATTGTATTAACCCATCTCGAAATTTTTATTTCTTCCACCGTCGATGAGCTTGTTCCATTCTGTTTGTAAATTATTATTAAGTTCCTCGTCCCAATTTATCTTCATCATCCATAATTGCTGAATGAATAATTTAGCAGTGACTGTTATAGGTGTTAAAATTCCAATCGGGTCAAATATTTTTGCTAAATATGATAACGCCATTCTCTTCGTTACTTTTACCTTATTTTTGGAGTTGATTTTGAAAGAAAATGCATCCTTTGAGGGATTCCAATACATGCCGAGTGTTTTTATTTTGTCACTTTCTTGATTCTTGATTATTTCATTCTCTCCTGTACATTGTTGCTGTTCTACAATTTGTTTGCTATTGGAGCCCCATTTATGAAGATGGAAACCATATTTTTTCAATTGTTTTGAAATACCTTCTTTTATGTTTCGGCACTCTTGTATTGTGTCTGCTCCTGTTAGTAAATCGTCCATATAAAAATCTTGTCTTATAATATTGCTCAAATTTTCGTTGGTACATTCATTGGCAATTTCAAATAATGATCGAACCGCTAAGAATGGAGCTGCAGCAGTCCCATAAGTAACTGTAGTTAATTTATATTCTTCGATAGGTTCTTTCTTTGATTTTCTCCATATAATATGTTGATATTCTTGGTCTTCCTCATGTAATTTAATTTGCCGATACATTTTTTCTACGTCAGCTATTATTGTAAATTTATGGAACCTGAATTTAATCAATATATCGAAAACATCCTTTTGAAGTCTCGGTCCTACATATAGAATATCATTTAGGCTTTTGCTGTTTGATGTTTTCGATGAAGCATCGAATACAACTCTTAATTTAGTTGTGGTGCTTGACTCTCTTATTACTGGCTGATGTGGAAGATAGTATTTAGCGTTTTTATTATTCGGCACCTTAATCATGTGTCCGAGGGATATATATTCATTCATAAACTTCACATATTCTTCTTTCAGACCCTGGTTTGCATCAAGTCTTTTTTCCAACCCCATAAAACGCGCCATCGCCTTTTTGTAGGAATCTCCAAGCGCTTTTTCATTTTTAAATGGCAGTCTAACGACAAATCTGTTCTCATCATCTTTTGTTGTAGTATTCTTAAAATTTTTCATGCATATCTCGTCTTCGTGAAGTAAAGTGTCGTCGTTATATGGAACTTCTTCAATTTCCCAAAAACGCTCAATACTAGTTGCCATATTCACAATTGTTTTATTTTTTGGTTTCTTAAATTGCAACTGGCCTGATAAGATTAAACCGAGCTTAGTTTTTTGTCCAAGTATTCCATTCTTTTTGTAAACGCCACCTTGTAGAATTTCAGCAAACAAATCTCCACCTATTACGATGTCTATTCTTTCTGCTTTATCGAAATTTGGATCAGCTAACTTATATTTAGACCATTCCTTAATTTGGAAATTTAGTGAAGGATCTGGATTAACATACGACAAAGTTGGTAAAATCAATGCTTCAACTTTAAATTTCTCATTACTTTTAAATCTAGGACATATTTCTATTTCCATTTTGGTTTTAGCTACGCCAAGTTAAATATTTCGCTGTATGATGGTTGCTAAAGAGTATCGAGTGCTCAAAACTTATATGTTTGGGCGGAAAATTATTTTTTTTTTTGATTTAGATTTATTTATTTGTCTATGAAAAATAATTCTTACAGACAGTTTAAATTGTATACATACTAGTGATATAAAATAAACATCTACAAAAATTTAGAACACATACAAAAATTGTGAGTTTAAATAGATTAATATATAGATTAATATATCTTTTTATTGTAGTGGGGCACGAAGAAAAATCAATAAATGTATAAAATTTGTTAAACTCGTTGCACATTATTCTCAAAGGGTCATCATTAGCATAATTAGCTCTAAAATATGTAACTCATAACGGTGAAAAATAACGTGAAGGCCGCTGAGGGACATTAAAAGTTATATCATTGATTAGGAAACCAGAGCTTACTTCGCCAATAATAATGTTGAAAATAAACGATATGTTAAGCACAGTTCTGCGGCTTTTTGGAGTGGGCAGCTTGATAAGGGAAAGTCTAGCAGAATATAATGGTAAATTCCTTGGGTTAAAGTTTAACCCACAAAGACAAAACATAAGGAACTTTTTTTGTACGGATTCAATAGCGTCAGAATGTCCCATATTACAGATCCATACTCCAACACAGGTCTTACAAGCGATGTATATATGCTTCTCTTTCACCATCTGTCCTCTCTCACTATACCTTTCCCAAGGAAGGTAACACACCTACGGGTTGGTAGGCATACTAATTGCCTGAGTGTTACTTCTCTTTATAGAACAAAAAAATAAGGATCATTGAACTCTTTAGCCCAGCGTTTTACAAAACCAAGTACACCTCTAGCTTTATTTGTTGTCATTGTTATATGAGCAGTTTTGAATCAAGCAGGATTCCCAGATCTAAGAAATTATTAACCGAGTCCAACTGATAATCTTTAAAAATCTAGCGTGCAGGAATCGGACTTTTTCTAACAAAACGCAAGTATTTACTTTTTTCAAATTAAGTTCCATACGATTTGTTTTGCAACAAGTGTAAAACGAATTTAAGTCGTCTTGGGGACGTTGTTCCTCAGATATTTGACGATAACTACGAAAAATTTTCAAGTCATCTGCATACATCAAAATATCGGATGAATGAATTACATCAGGTAGGTCGTTAATAAACAGTGTAAACAGAATATATCGTATAATGTTATATATATAAAAATTTTAACTGAAATAATTATAGATACAAGAAACTAAATAAAATATAAGTTTTTTTTATTGTATAAATCTTTTTCTGAGAATCTTGCTCTTAATTTGCCGTGAACCAAGTTATGGGTAAAAGCTAATAATAAATAGAAATAATTAACGGTTTGGAGTTCATTAGTTTTGTTTATTAAAATAAACATTTTTTGTAAAATTTACATTTTGATTATGATACTTTTGTTTACACCTTAAAGTTTCATATTATAGTGATGTTGAAAAATATAATTCTGAAAGTATTAAGTAAGCCCTTTTTATTATTGCGTACTCACAAAAACTACCGTCATTAAGAACTTAATGCCCAAGAATTTAGAACTTTGACTACTCTCTCTTTAATAAAGTCTTACAAAGGATAAGCTGCAGACAAATGCATGTAAATTTTCGCATTTTAATTCGCATTTACGATAAGATAACTAACAAGGTCCCCAAATTGTTAGCTTTTTAAAGTGTGGGGTAAAATATACCAGAATCAAATCGCTTTTTTAGGTTCTTTCTGTAAAAGGTTACATTTTGATAATTATAAAAATTATTTATTTGATTGTGAAGGAGAGGGCATTCCATTGTTAGTTGCAAACAATAACAGCCAAATGGGCCACGTCTACCCTTGTAGCATCATATTTTATTCATGAAATATCCAACACCAATTCACACATTTGTAACTGTATGTCCTTGATAACTTCACGAATTCTATCTTCAAGGTCTTGTATCTATTGTAGGCTATTGGCATACAGAAGACCTCGCTGGTCTATTCGAGAAATCACAAGGTCAGAAACTATTACCTTCAAAGATCGATCACCCTTTGTGTAATCGGTAGATATGAGTTTTTGCTGTGCTTCACGATGACTCAAAAAATTCTGTGACCGCGAAATTTTCACAATCTTTGATATGAATTTAGGTAATTTCAATGTGTTGTTGAAACGTATATCGTTCTATATATATAAATGGCGAAGTTGTTGCTTTTCAGTTGTCAAGTAGTTATAGATAGAGAAATGACCACGGTTAAAAAGGGGGGTATAGAAAATAAAACGTCCTATTAAAACACCCTGTATTATAATTGTCGGCTACATTTTTAACAGCATTTTCGTGTTTATAAATGTCAACAGAGTTATGCATAATTATATCATTCATAGTTTCGTGCACTATTTATGTGTCATCTTTTCGAAAAAGTCATACATAAATGGCTTGAATTGTCTCAGCGTGTCTTTGATAACGTATCGTGGCTTTGTAGGAGTCGTAAAGGATATCTTGAAGATATGGCCAACTGGGTCACGATGTCACAACAATGCATCTGTGTGTATGAGTGCCAGTATATTGGCCAAGTTTTGAATGTATTATTCCCAAAACGCACATTGTTTTCCAAAGGCCAAATCAACTTGTTTAATTTAGACACTCGCCTAATGATGCTTTAATGTTTGTTTGACATCATATTGTCATATCAACAAAAAATATTTGCTGTGATTCTTATGTCTTCCTGAATGGGTCGTTTGCATCTGCATGTCTACTCTAAAACATTTATTTGTTTAATTTAAGAATTATAGCTTATCTTTTCAATTGAAAAATATGTCTGGTAAACCAAAGTTACCTGCAGCCGTATTCTGCAATACTTTAAAGCTAAATATTCATCGCTAAAGGATATAAAGACGATTTAGAGCTTTTTGTATTTATAGCATTTGATGTCATCACCAATAGTCTGAGACTTTTCTTTAGCTACGAGAGTTATAGAATATAGGAACCGCTTACTGTTTGAAGACCACAATATATATTTCTTTTTAAAGAGAAGTAACAATCAGGCAGTTAATATGCGTACCAACCAGTAGGTGTGTCACCTTCTTTGGGAAAGGGATGGTGAGAGTGGGGAGATGGTGAAAGTCAGTATGACTAATTGTTTCACAGTTCTGATATTGTGCGTTATGTTAGTTTTAAGATCATTATTGCAACGCCTCTTCTATTAAGTAGGCGCATTCAATTTGTTTAAGCTGTGTAGCCATTTTATTAATTATTTTACTTCGCCGACGATTATGCAAAATTACCAACGAATGCAGCCAGAGCTGCAAAATGAAATTTTTAAATTATACTAATTTATAAGAAAAAAAGTACTTTTTTTCAGCCCGATTGTACTTTCTATTCTTAAATATTTTTTATTAACAATTAACTTAAAACGTACATAAAAGTTAACTTGTATTAAGTGCTTATATAATATGTAGGCAAAGTTTACGATTAAATTTAATGCTTAATTTCAAAAGGTACACAAAACACTATCAGTTATTGAGATCTGAATTTAAAATTACACTTCATGTTATACTTCTTGCTAAAAAACTCTTAGTCATTTCTAAATTGTAGCAGCACGAATTAGATGACTTCAGCAAAATATTGTTTGGATTGGAAAGAGAGTGTTGCAACAAACAACCTCTTTTGTTTTTATTAAATTTTGAAACGAAACTAAATCTATTCACATTTGCAGAAGAATGTGGAATGGATAATGTTCCTCTAGCAATTCTTGAAATATTAGTAAACATCGATTCATTCAGTTAATTTTTCATATCTGATACCTTAGCTTAAAACAAGGCGTATTTAAACAGATGTTCTACTTTTTTCCACAAATTAGAGGCCTTGGGTATAAAACAATACACAACGAATGGTTAACATGCAGTTGCCATATAAAAAATGGGATAATGATTTAAAATACTTTCTTGTAATAAAATAAAACTAGGAAAATTATGAAATAGTGTTAAATTAGGCATGGAGTGCTATTGTACTTTGTACACGTCAATTCATGACACGAAGAATAGTGTAGTACAGTAAATAAATTTCGTATTCTTCTTCGATTCAGATTCTAGTGTTAGCTGCTACTGCAACTATAACCTTAGTATTTATTACTCTAGGATCTATAAGCTGCCTCAAAACCCTGATACTGCAATCTGTGATTGTGTTGTCAAGTGTTGATGCCTCATTATATTTCCTTTAAGCCTTCAAACTAAAAAAAACGTTTCTGATCATAAAACTTACAATTTGTTATTTAAATTTTTTTTTTGTAAATAAGAATTATTTTTGGGTTTAATTTTTTGATCGTAAAGTAAGGGCCAGATTTTTTATATACAAACTCTTTTTTACAACATATTAGGGATTGCATATTGCTAAAAGTATTTGCAATCATAAAATATGTTTCTAATTGTATCATTCTTATATTATATACATGAAATGAAGGCTGGATAAGTATTTTTTAAAAATATATTAAAAAAATCTATAAGCATCTGCCGCATTAGAGTCTAATTATAATGCTCAATTAAAAAATGTTTGATAACATAAAAGACCTTATATGTTACCAAATGAATTGTTTATAATAAAATATTTTTCGCATATCGTCAATTTAAAATAAAACGCGAGTGTTTGCTGGATAACTTTTAATAAAAATATATAAAAAATGTAGAAGCATCCGCCGCATGTGCAGTCGTCGCTGTATCATCGACAACTAAATTAAGAGCATAAGAATTAGTGTGAAGAATGTGTGCGTGATAATTTCCACAATTGTGGTATGGGCTGCGCATCAATGATATAAAAAATTTCAGCAGAAAAAAAAGAAATACTTTTACTCAAATAATTGCTTCTCAATTAATATTATTTGAATGATTTCAGTCGAGTAATTTTAATTCAATAAATTTTTATTGGAATAACAATTTTTGTTTTAGTTTTTGTTCAAATAATTTCATTCGAAATATTTTTATTTCAATGATTCTGTTCACGTGGCTACGTGGCTTTTAAACGAATAATTTCATTCGTTTATTATTAATTCGTATAAATTAAATTCCCGTAATTATTTTAATAATTTTATATTTTTTAAATATTATGTGATTTTTTTTCAATCGACTAAACTTTATCCATATAATTTGTACACAAACGATTTGAATAGTTAGTTTTTAATTAATAATAATATGACAAATTCTTTTCAACGAATATTACTTGACTTTTTCTTAAAACTTTTTAATGAGAAACTTTGCATAAATTACAAAAAAAATATACATATAAATCAATTAATTTCATATATATTTCTGTCACAGGTTGAATTGAAAATTAATGCATTTACCATTTAGCTATTTTAATTTAGACATTTTTGAAATTCCATGGCGGAAATTTAAAATAACAATAACTATGAACAATGGCAGTAGCAGCAATAACTAAGCAAAATCCATTTAAAATTTCGCTACAAATATGAGTTTGTTACACCAGGTAGATATCTGCTTTAAACAAATGTTGAAAAGCGTATTTAATGGTGTGACTTTAGCAAACTTGAAATTGAGTTTTGTTGTAACGAGAACAGCAACAACAATTATTAAAATAATAACAACAAACGACATTAACTTTAACTGGAGGGCACAATTATGCCAAAAAGTAATTGCTTGCAAAGCTGACGACGATGTTGGCATGTATGCAGACCCAATTGACTTTTGTGTGCTCACTGAAAACTGAAACAATAAAATTGCATTAATTTAAAATGCAGGAAAGAACAAAAAAACAAAACGTTTAATAAAAAAAACTGGCGATTCATGAAAACTGAAACAATCATTTAAGCAGTCATTTACAATTTAAAATCGCAAAGAGCAAAAAAATATGTTTAAGACAGGAAGACATTTAAAGTCTAAATAAGGCATTGAAAGAACAATAAATAAAAATATATTTTATTCAAGTAGAATTTAAAGAATAAGTCGAATTTTCTACCATTTAAAAAATAATTATTAATATTTATATTCAAATACTTTTAGATTCAATGAATAAATTGGATGAAGTTTCAGAAGTCTTTTGGAACACAACTTGAATAGAACGGGTTAAAAATGTTTTTATTGAATGCATGTTTTAAAAATGCGTTACCAAAATATATAATGAAAATACAAATGCGAAAAGGGACATGTTGTCCATTTTTTGTATCGTCCCTTCATTAGCACCCATTCCTATCCACTTGAACAGATGTAGTTACAAAGATCGCCTGTTTAAATGAACAATCCATAGATCCACAGTCAACTTTTTACTTTCCTTTTAACGTTTGCAAACCGTGTTTCGCCAATGAGTACATTTTTTTGCGAAAACTTTTGAGCTGTTATGTCCAGGTTTTAATAGAAATATTTATTTCATTCAAGCACTTGCTTTTAATATTTGCCAAGTATATATTGGTTCCTTTGGCTCCAATAAGGAATGCCCCTTTATTTGAGATTTCGTTAATCTTCCTTAGTTTTAGATAAGTAGCTGATTGGGCTTGCGCGTCCATTTTTGGTTAGGCCTGCTAGCAGACCCCCAAGGCGTGCCCCGTTTCTTAAACGCGAAAGAAAAACAATGACAAAACGTATCGCAGTGCACCGATGATAGCATACATTTAGGATAGTTAGCACGTTGTTTTTGTATGGTTGGTTTTTTGGTGTCGCCAACGGCTCTCCACGTCACGCTAAGGATGACTGGCAACTTGAAATTGAGTGGAGATTCGAAAGAAAACCCTCCGTGCGGTAGCATTCAGTTCTGCTTCCAACAAGCAGATAACAAAGCATTAAATTTCATTAAAATGACATTGTTTATATTATTATCCGTATTTGGGCGGACTAATTGGAAGCCTTAAATTTTATTGGAAAGTCCAAGAGTGATTATATTGCACTTTTAGACAAAAAATGTGGTGAAACATTTTCTAAGGATCTTATAATTTATAAATAATTTTCTTTATGTTTTATATTTACAATCTATAATTTAAGAAGTCCGAAAAAAAGGTCTGCCGCAATAAAAATATTTATTAATATTATTGCAGTCAAATTGCAAAGCAATTGCAGAGTTTGCTCTTTTATAAAGTAGAGTACAACACAATGTATCAGGAAACGCGAGACAAAATGACTGGTTGTACCACTGTTGATCATAAAAAAATACTATGATATAAAAGTTTTTAAGCCTGTAAGGTATTCATGTGACTCCAGACAATGCAAAAAGATTGAAATTCAATAATAAGAAACAGTACCAACAAATTTTCATTACAAATAATCACACATGCATCATCACACGGATGATCATCAATGGTTTTTTTTTCTCTATAGAAATGATAATGATCATCGCGACGCTAACGAATGCATTGATGGTGATCGTGATGCTTGATTAGGAACTGGTTTGTTATTTTTTTTATCGCCTTAAAAGCATTCATGCATGCAGGCCATATTTATATGTAGGTGTTCTAGTTGCAGCAACCATGTATGAATTTGCTTTATATACGCTGTTGGTCAAATAGATTTATGTATCGATTATCGATGGGAGAGCAGATAAATCAATGCAATTTATCGCAAACAGAAAATTATGTTGCACATCAAGAGACTTGTTTGTTTATTTGTATGTTTTGATGTTCTACAACTTTTTGCATTAAATTCTTGCTACTTTATGCAACATGCCGCTGGCATGAATTTTCCTGATACAACAGTCACTGTCAGTAAAACGAATTTAAGCGTGTGTGGGATAATGTAGAAGTTTATAAACCAAAACTACTTTTACTTTTAAGTTTGTTAACCTTCAAATTACAATACTAATATAGTTTTTCTTTCAAGACAACTAAAAAAATTTTTTATCCTTTAAAGGAAATTCATTTACTTTCAAAAATTGGATTACAGTCTTAAGCATCTAAAAGTACTATAATGAATATAAATTATATTAAAATAATAAATTAAATCTGATGTTTAACGTTTATTACATTTAAACTGTATTTACAATATATATTATGTATAGAAAACTCTCCAAATGAAATAAAAATAATAAAAATACTTGTAATATTGATATATTTTCATCGGCAATTACTTCATATTCAATTTTCAAAGAGCAAAAACGTTGATTTTGTTTTTATTTTTAATAAACAAAAAAATATTCAAAGTAATTGTAAAAAGAACCCATTTTCTGTATTAAGTGTAAGAACTTTTCCATGCAATTTGTATCATCCTGTGAAACAAGAGTGGCTAACAAGAGTCATAAATATTTCCAATTGTCCAGGGTTCAATTTTAATTAAAATTAACTAAATTAATTTAAGGCTTCATTAGAAATAACGTGCCTCGCAGTAACTTCTCCTATCCGTATAATTTTGCAAGACATTGTTGTCGGTTGCTGAGTTTACCTTACGAATGACTCGATCGATATTAGGAAACAGTGTGTGGATCGTTTCTGGAATATTCCCACAAGAAAAAGTCTTAAAGAGACAATCGCAGCACAAAGCCGACCAATTGATATCACCAATACAGCTAATAAAACGATTTGATGTCAAATAATTAGTTAGCAATATTTCATAACATTGTTCCAGCTTAAAATGACTCACTTTACTACGCGGATGTATTACACTGACTAAACGTCTCACTGTTTTTTAGTTTCTGTTGCCGTTCTGAGGCGTTCTTTTCGCTAGCAAATATTTCTTACTTACGTGTTCTGTGTCTGATCTTTCGGATGTGGACGATGTAATTATAGGAATGAATTTTGACAAAAATATATAAATACATAAATTTTCTGACTATTTACGCAAAATTTGTAATATTTTACACCACATAAAACTAATACATACAAACTGTTGGCTTTCAGTTAACGTTATATTCTATTTTCTAAAGAATAATCTGCAACGAAACAGAACGAAAAAGATACAACAAACAACTCATACAGATTTTCAATTGAAAAGAAACGAAACAGGTGATCTGTAACGGAACAGAACGTACAAACTAATACTGCTTTTATATTTAATAGAAGAAAAAAAATGTATCACCGCCAAGATAACGCTTCGCTTCGCTTCTTCGAATACATACATGTATTTGGACTTTCCGGTGTTTACTTGATTAATTTTATAAATTTCAATGTGAAAACTTCGCACAAGTTGAGAATATGACTGAGTACTGCTATTATTTTTCCACATGAAACTTAACTTAATTGAATATTAACATATTTATGACTATTACATATCCTTAACTATTATCAGAGCAAATTTAAATATGCAGAAAAATTGTTCAAATATGCATGCAAATATTCAAAATAAACACCTTTAAAATATGCACCCAAAAAAACTCAGACTAATAATTTTTAATCAGTTTTATTTAAACAAATGTTTATTACAAAGTATAATCAGTTATTTTTCGAGTTTTTAAATTGAAAGAATTTTCAATTGTCGCACAAAACGTTCGAGTATGTATATGTTGTTTTTAATCTTGCTGAACGTTTCGATTATATAGTTTGTTAAGTTTTTCAATAAATATTTTATTCTTAATATTTTAAAGCTTTTCTTTTACGTCTTCTATGACGGATAAACTTTCATGTAAAGGAAGTCCTTTGGTTTCCAATTTGATTATACTGTGGCAAATACATTCAAAAATACTTTTAATGTATGCTAAATCTGTTTCTACCTATGAATTCTTAAATAAATCCTGTACATTACATATTGACTCCACCTCATCATTACAATGATAATTTAATACGCTGTCTATGTCAATAAAGTTGTCGCAATAATATATAGCAGCTTTTAACAATGATCGCCATCTAGTGGTACAGCGATTTTCTTGGGAAAAATTAGCAAATGCATATTTTTCATGAAAAAAGCTTGAAAAACTTGCCTTGATTATTATCATAAGTCAAACTTTAAAGATTTATACCTAATAAACCTTATCTATATATAATAATACTAAAAAACATATATGATTTTATTCTCAAGCTGTCACAGTGTGCCGCTGTTGAATTCTTTAATCTAATAACTCCACCATATAACAACAGCTTTATTCATCGTTTTACGAAATGCAACATTTTTAGTTTTTCATTTAATATCTGTTTTCAATTTTAAGCGCTAAACATCAAAGTGGAAAATTTATAACAATAAATAAATGGCAGAGGAGAAAAAAGGAGGCAACTTGTCAATGCTGTCATTTCAATTAGCATACTTTCATACAATTATCGTGTGCAGCACATCTCTCTCTGGTATCAAGTAGTCATTCATTTCATATGATGAATAAAAATATAAAAAAATATGTTAAAAATAAAATGAACAAACATGTGGCAAATGGTGTAATAATAGGTGAGGGCAATATATTGTGAAATAGCTAACCTGTTGAATTTGTTATAAAAACTAATAACTGCATCGAAAAGTTGCATGTTGAATTGCAGGTTTAAACTTTGTAAATAATTAGGTTTAGTTATAGTATCACTTCTCAATTTATATGCCAGCGAGTAAAATTTCCAGGATATTGCTTTATATATATATATATTCCTTATACTCCTCGGAAGAGCATATATTTGCAACAAGTTGATTGTAATGAATTCGTGGTTTAGATAGTTTGGTTGTGATTCAGCGTTTCCATTAGGCTAATCGTCGCATTTGATATCGAGCTGATTCGATCGAATTTTTTTAGTTTGAGATTATGGCATTCGCTATTAAACAATATAAACACATTATTCGGAGTCGAATGTCATAATCTTAAACTAAGAAAACTCGATCGAACCAGATCGATATCGAAAGCGATGATTAGACTCCAGGTGTCCTGATTGATGTACCAGTCGGTGGCTTTCTTGATTATAACATCTGGTGGCTTGGGAAGAGTGTTTTTAGAACAAACCCTTTTGAGTCTTTTTAGTTCCATCTCAATTTGTTGTTGATTTGATTATTGCATATTAGTGTGACTTTTTATACCACCCAATAATTACTGATGCATGTCATTTGCCTTAACAGACATACGCATGCAACAACAATCGCTTTTTATTCTCCAATGAAACATTTTCCATTCAAATAGTAATACAAGCCGTCATATTCCAACATGCTGTAATCTCATTTAGAAAATCAATTCTTGTGGCTCATAATTTGCTTTGTAAATTCTTTACGTCTACCAAATTTATAAAGCCCACATTACTGATGCTGTATCCCGATTAATAATATTATATTTAAGATGCATTCCATATGGATTTCGTATGCATTGAAGTTAACAAATCGAGGCGCATCGAAGAACAACAGCAATTTCAAAACATGTTTGCGGCATCATTGGATGTCTAAAATGTCATAATTACTGACAAATGTTGCTACTTTTCAGTTTGCCTGTCTTGTCTTGAAAATCTATATATATTTATGCACTTTTTGCAAAAACAAGGAAAGAAACACACACAGAGTGTGTGCAACAATTTTGTTTATGCATTCACAATCAATTTTGTTAGTTAACTGCATCATCAAGTTTTATGTTTCAAAAGCGTTCCTTTCTCGCTGTTTTGTATGCAACATCAATAAGATTCGATATAATTTGTTAATAAATTAAATCAATTGTTATTGTCTAATTAGAAAACTTTCCTACAGCATACAATTATGTTAACCGCAGCAGGGCAATTGAAATTATAAAACTATGAAAATGGGGTGGCGGCTCTGATAGCCTTGAACTGTAAAACATTAAGTTAAAATATGCCCTGAATTATGCAAATGCCAACGCTAATCGCGCAATGACGCTGACTTTAATCTCTTGTGTACAAGGAGACACAAAGGGTGCGTTTTTTCAAAGTTCACAACTTCAAATATAAATGAAACAATGAAAAATATTTTTAATACTAATAAAACTGGTTTTATGGCAATTATTGATTTATTATTTTTAAATATGTAATGCTTGTATATGGTTTGGCCACATAGCCATACCATCAGGCAGGTAGATGATGCAATCTGGAGTTTCCATTTTCACACACTTTTCAAAGCAATTGACCACTTATATTTCCCATTAATTGGCTTAGCAATGCAAGTGTAATCTTTTTGGCTATTTACCAGAATCATTATTTGAAACATTTATTACTCAACTGTTTCTTTGAATAGATTTTTTGATTAATTAGTTAATGTCGACGGATTCTTAAACCTAACGTTGACGTGTGTCTATTCATAATAAAATGGTGCTGTAAACTTACCGTATAACAAAGCAATGTCGTCAACTCAAAAATTTTAAAGTCTAATGATATATCCTTTATAACCAAACCTCAGTCCTTACATTATGCATCAATGAGTTAACCATTTTTTCTGATCATATTCGAATAGAAACATCCTAAAGATGAAATTGCTGATTTAAAATCTATAACTGAGCAATTCCATTTTTAATTCAAAATAATTTTTCCCGTGTTCATAAGAAAGCAGTCTGATTACAAAAGAGTCACCTTGCACAGAGTCTGATTGCATAAAGTCATAAAACAAGCGGACAGGTAGCTCTTCTGTCCAAAGATATGCCAAAGATTAAAAATTACAGAATTCAACTTCGAATGTCACTCGTAATGCAAAAGGACTAGATTTGCCCTTCCACACAAAAGTTATTAAAAGCAATGGCAAGATAATGTTTTTTCACATGAATATAGTTTTGTTAGGAAGGTCTTGGCTGTCTGAGCTATCTGCATAACTGTAAGGGTAGTGTTAATGATATTGGGGATAATGTCATACCACAGAACATATCAGCTTCAATTTCTCACATCTAGAATGAACGCAAATAATTAAAATAGTTGCAATTTAACAAACTGTTTCAAAATTTTTCAATGTTTTTATACTCATTTAGAGAATTTTCAATAAAAAAGTACTCGGATCCATTTTGATTGCAGTTTCTTTCAGTCATCTCTTCTGATCTGAATATTATAAAAATGTGCAGAAACTGTTTTCCGACAGAGTCCATGAAGCGAACAATATTTTTTAGCTTTTCAGAGTTATAAGTTGATTTTTCAAGTAGTTTTTTTTAAGTTAAATATTATCACAAGTCAATTAAACATTTAAATTTTTAAATTTATTTTAAGGATTTTTTTCTTAAAGACCTGAAAATTGTTTCTATAAAACAATAGTTAAGTAATCTACATGATTTGTTTCTTCTTTGTATCCTTTTTTGTAACATAATTAAGGACATTCATAAATGCATGCAAGGAAGTCATTTAAACTTCGGAAAACTATTTGAAAGTATCAAAGAATTTGAAACAAATTTGGCGTCCCAAAAACGCTAAATAATGGTGAATAATGTTTACAATATCCAGTTGAAATAGTTACTCAGATATTATCCCCAAGTCCTGGTTACACTTTTGAGTGGCCAACATATGTATTAAAGTGAGAAGACTAGCACTGGCTATTAACACATAAAGTTGCTAAACAAAATTTGAAACAAAAATTTAGAAAGAAAAAATGTGCTCACATTTGAGAATAATAGCAATTATATTACTGACTCCTTTGCCAAAACGCCAATATTGCTTTTTTCGTTGACTCGTTGGCTGCCACCGACTTGGGAGTGGCAGCTATCTTCCACAGGTTGTTCACCAACTATTCCTAATATATCCAGAGCGACCTCTTTAAGTCTAATTGGAGTACGAAGCTGCATCTACGACATATCCTGGTTGTTTGAGAGACGCTCGAGGAAAGAATGTGAAATGAAGAACCGGAACACAATTAGAGCATAAAACACAGCTACTATTTAGCAAAAACAAGTTATCTTGTGCTTTCGTTACGTGTTTCGACTGCTTTCTTCGGAAAAGTACACAAATTCAACTTTAAATTATTGCCGCATCTACAATTTGAAAGGACCTGTTGACTTTTAAGATAGAGTTATTGCAAATACTTTCTTTTTGAATTTGAAAGTGTCATATTTAAAAAGATAAATTCATTTTTATTTATTTGTGCACGTTTTGTCATCATTCCTGTTTAAATGACTGAATTAATTTCGTACAAGTTTGTCGTCTTATAGTTTTATAAATAATAAAATGGACTGATAATTAAGAAAATGCCATTTAACATTCTTTATATGCAATCAATCGCTGAAATACCATCGAAAACAGCACTCACTCGAGACAGATGTATGAACATACATTCTTTCTCACACTTTCTTGCAATTTTTGTAACATTTTTAACAACAGTGTTGGCTTTTTAGTTGAATATGCGCTTGTGTACAAAATATACAAATTGTGGCAAGACATATAATATGTCGAGCATTCCAATGAATGTCTTATATTTTTTTTCACCGCAGCAACCAGCCAATGAATACATTTTTTAACCATACTGTCGTTATCCCATGTGCAAACTTGTGAAACATGTGTCAAGTTTTACTGACTAACTATTTTGGCATATTTTATTTTTAAAAGGGATCATTGTAAAAAAGCTCCCAAAATAATGAGAAAAGCAAATAAAAATATATGCATTCTTAGTTTATTTTTTTTACAGTGATTGTGCACTAATTATTCTTTTTACAGGCTTCAAAAATTAAGATAATAATGATATAAATTTAACCTTCAACATTCTAATATTTTTTATGCAATTTAGTGGAAAGTACAATTCTGAGGAATATAATTGGGGAATTCGAAATTTATCTTAATATGGCATAATGACGTACAGTTATAATATATCAAGACAGTTTAAAAATATGTTCTAAAATAATAAGACTTTTTTGCTCTGCTTATTGCTTTGTGATAAATAAGCAAACAAGGAAATGTGAAATCGATAAACATGTTCATATTGACCAAAAACTTTTGTTTGTTGAGGGTTTTTAGGTAGTCTATATATATTATGTACATACTAAAAAGCCTCAACAAACAAAGTTTTTGAAATTCTTTAAAAAAATATATTCAGACAATCTCGATAAATTAATAAAAAAAATGCGTATAAAATAAAATGTTTATTTTTTATGAACCTTTTGTGCTTTACGCTCCCTTATCCTGCCAGTCAATTTTCAAAGACTTTTTTGACGGTTCCTGGTTAGATTTCACTAATAGATGAGACGCCATTAAGCCTAAAATTATTTATTGTTGCTGGGTTATTTGCATATTATGGCTTGTTAATGGCAGCATGTAAGAAAAATTTTCAGGGAGCCAAATCGCAGCTTCAAGGATTGCAGTTGACAGCGCCAAGACAGCTGTTCTTTTTTTCATATCTGTAGCGCATGCGGTTAACTGAAATGCGGTGTCGACGTTCTTTGATTGATTTGTACACTTTCGGCCTCAGCAGTTAGATTCTTGTCGGTACGCACCATACGAAGACAGCGTTCTTTGGTGTTGATAACTAGCAAGTCATTATCATAAATACTGTCTCATGATACTGACTGGAAGTCAATATGGGCAAATCCTGCGTGACAAACGCTACATTCGTATGCATTTTTTCTTTTCTTTTCTTTCAAATGAGGTACCTTCAAGTCATGCATAATGTGTACTTTCTAATGGCATAAAAAATAAAACTTTTACCAGGTATTTGTTGCGAAATAATTGAACACGCTAGAAGAAACGATAGTAGCTTTGAAAGTTAAAGTTAGTTTTTGTAATTTTTAGCGAAATCACACAAAATCTAGTTCCTAAAAGAAAAATGAATACAAGAGAATTCTAAAATATTTTATTTGTAGCCAAAAATATTTGTCGTTTTTTATTAAAAGACGTGAACCCTTTGTGACGCACGCTACGTGACGCATGCTACGTGACGCACGTTAAATTTTCCCATTCTATTTTCTATTCTATAAACACACATTTTTTTTACTAAAATTGAAGAGAATTCAATGTATATAGAAATATGGCTTTCGATCGGGCCATCTTCAGTAACACTAAAATAATGATATACCTAAAACTTGTTAATTACTGGTATGAAATTAGTAGATCTGAAGTGGGGTAGGATTTGGAAAAATTTGTGCACTAATAATCATTTATTTTATTTATAAAATTATGTATCTAGTCTAATATTTCTTTAAAGAAAGATAAACAATTAGTTGGATAAATTTAAAAAAATTTTGGTTGGTGGACTGTTTCTGGGACTAGCCCATACATCAGACCAAAAAAATTCTCACTGTGGGTGAAAATAACAAATGCTTAAAAAAGATTCTGATATTTGGACCATCCTGTATAACAAGTATTTCTTGCTGAATATTATTAACATTTAAAAAATTTTAATAATTTCTTCAGAATGTATGTTAAGCTTTCAAACATTATATCAAATGTGAATATTTCGCTAAAAAATTTTAATGCAAACAAATTTTATTGCTCTTTTTGACTTTTTTCACATTCTTACATATTCACACTTCAAACTCACATCGAAATAAAACTTTAAAATTTTTAACTCTTCGCACAAATAAGTTTTACACAATTTCCAATCTGTAAATGATAATTTTATAGTATTTTTTTAAGCACAAACACAACTGCGAAGCCATTTTTGCATGTGAGCAGAAACACGGAGGGTCTAGGCAGGAACTAAACCTGCGACCCCCCGACTAATAGTCTAGGACACTATCTACCAATCTACGGGGCTCCTCTAAACTAAAACATAAACATATGTATATGGGTATCTTTTCCCAGTTAGAATAAACATACATTGAAAGCCTAAAGTCCTTAACACCAACACAAATTTATTTTTTATTATTTTTTTTTTTCTTCGTTCCAAATCAGGCGCAAAGATTTGAAAATAAAAGCAATTAGAATTTAAAAAAGTTTATTTCCTAAGGACTACAGTGTAATTTTTTTTCTTTTTGCATTGGTTAAACAATTTTTATAACATAAAACTTTTAATTATTAAGGGTCTTTTCGACGTTTCATTTTTTGATTTAAAATTTTATTTTTTATTTTTGCATGTAAAATTATTAACATCACAAGTAGAGTGTGTTAAAACTTTCGTTTGTATTTTATGTTTAAATTGCTAACTTTTTAATGCAATTTATTTTTTTATATAATAAAAAAAAGAGGTTAAACTGATTTTGTGAATGAAAAAAAAATTTTGCATTTTTCTATTAAGTTAAGTGACATAATTTTGCATGGTTTTTTGTGATATCATAATACAATACTCGTAATTTATTATAATTTGAGGAAGTTACAGAACACGTGCTTGGAACTGCTCTTAGTGGTTTTTGTTTCGTTTACATTTAACATTTTATATCGCGTGTGTTAGTCATTGGTCTGTTATACAACTTATATGTTATAACTTTTGCAAATGGCGTCGTACATCAATCATATTTTACAATTTGAACTAAACAGCTGCAGTATACAGATTGACAAGTAATGGAGCGCTATACTCGGCCAGATCTTGGTATAATTGAATCATAGAGTATTAAAAAAAGGCTTCCATTCGATTTCAATGCAGATCTATGTGAAAAAGTACTGGCAATTGTATCTTTAAAGGAGACTATTAGACAGAAATGTGTAAATGTTGTTATTTTTCTACAAAGCTCTTTAGAGTTATAATTAGAGTTGAAAAAATTCAGTCTAGGTAGTAATGGCAAAGTAAGAAAACAAAAACAATTGGTTGATTATTGAGTTCTCATTACAACTTTTCATTTGCTTTAATGAAAGTTGGTCGAAGAAATATTTGGGTAAAGTTCCCTGATGATCTGCATTAGCAACAGTGAAATGTGCATAGGAACTAGCTATACTCATCAATAATCAATTTCAATTTATTTTTAATACAAGTGTTAATATTTTTCTACATATGTAGGTAAAATATTAATTATGGGAAATTGTGCAATTAAAAATTGAAATCAAAAGCACCAGAAATGTGTATAGTTCTGTGGTCACTAGGCACAAAAGCCTAGGCCGAAAAACATACTTTTGAGATGATAACTCAATTTGAATATTAGAAAAGGTTTTTCAAAAAATACAGTAATGGTTTAGGAAAAAAAATATATACAGTATTCCACGAATAATTACCTTGTTCAAAAATCCTAAGATTTTTGGGCAGTTAAGCCCAACTTTTTAATGGAAACAATCAACTTTTTTAACATTGCTAAACGTTAGCTTTCAGTAAACTTTTTGTAGCTAGCTGTAAACTAACTGATTTTCCTTTGGCTATAAGTAGGTTTTGTTTTAATTAATTTTAAGTTAGATTTAAGTCAACCAAAAGTAAATTATTTACGCTTCAGCAGAAAACTAAATTTTTAAGTTAATTAAAAATTGTTAAAAGTATTGGTGTAATCTTTGAAAAAGATTACTTTATAAATTAATAATATAAAAAAGTTCTGATTGTTGATGGTTTTAGCTTGTCTATTTTATTGGTACTTATGTCAAATCACCTTAGACCTTAAACCATATTCTTGAAAAGTTTCAAAACTCTTATCTTATCCAAAAAATTAAAAAAAAAAACAAATTGAGAATTTCATAAATTACAAAAGTATAAGCTTTGAAATTTATTAAAAAGTTACAACAAATAAATCTTGCATTGCAGGTACACAAGTTGTTTGGGTAATTAAGCGAAGGAAGTTGGGGAAAAACTTTACTTTGGGGATTTAAATTTTCAGGCAATTACCCGAAGTAGGTATTTATGCGTGGGTTAAATTTTTTGACAAGACCGTAAAAGCTACAATGATGTCAGCATGAGTTATTTTTGAAATTTTTTACCAAATTTATTCACAGCTACTCTTATCTAGAGTTGTAAAGTAGCTATTAAATTTTATAAAACGGAGTTCTCTAAATTCGTCATCTAAGCGCGTCAAGAAATTAACTTTTCTATTTATAATTTTCAAAGGGTCAAGACATGAGGGTTTTTTTTAAAAACATATCGTTAAAATCAAATCGTTTTATTATCAGTTTACATAACTCAGCGTAAAATTCCACATAATTTTCAATAAATAAATTTACATTGCGCTTTGAGCTGGAAATATTTTGTTTAGCAAAAACCCCCAGGTTTTTATGTGTTACAGGATTACAAGTGTGTAAAGTAATTAAAAGCAATCAACAACAATCTGACAAAAAAATTTACTTCACTTTGTACTACAATTACAATGCAAGTTGTACACACTTGAAATAAACTTGAAAAAAATCATCAAATCATATTTGCGTTAAAAAATTATCAAAAATATAATAAAATCATCATTCTGGCAACACTGCTCACAGCATCATCACACTTCAAACTTTTTCTGGACCACTAAACTATAACAGATTTTATGTTTACAAAAAACGTCCCTAATTTAGGACCAATAGTGCCAGAAATAATGCATATTGTTATTTTCTTTTAAATTTATTCAAGTCAAATATATCAGCAATTCTTTTTATCTTAAATAACAAGTATGAGGGTGCTGTTGGCTGAAGTAGTTAACGCGTTGACAACAAAGAAAGTAATGTCTAAGAATGTGCGTTCGAGCTCAGTTTCATGCATGTCATAACATCCAGCATTTTTTCAGATGTGCACTAGTATGCCATTGTAGTTGTTGTTGTTGGACTGTTGAAGTGACGAAGGCATAGCACTGGTCACGGAACAGTACCGGCACCAATTGATACTGGTGTATAATAGCGGATATCACAGCGCCCTCTTTCGTCGGTATTGTAGCAAAATCGGCGGCGAAGTAAAATAATTAATAAAATGTCTACAAAGCTTAACACTGATCTAAAAACTAACACAACGCGTAATATCAGAGTTGTAAAAATTACGCTTTCTCAATTTCCCACTTTGTCCTCTCTCTCACTATCCCTTTCCCAAATAAGGTAATACACATACTGTTTGGCAGGCATACTAGTTGCCTGAGTGTTACTTCTCTTTAAAAAAAATAACCTGTTATTATTTTCAAAATTAATCACCAAGTGATGAAATTCCCACAGAATTAATACACATTCGTAGCATCATATTCGGCAGGCCAAATTGTTTTTATTTTCTTTTTTTTTTAATAAAAAAATTATTTTTTTACTATTCTCCCTTTCTGCAATATAAAAATCCACCTAACAATTTGCAAAATGTGTAGCCATGGATTTTATTAAACACAAAACTATGAATGATGGTCTGTATCCGTTGGATTAATTATCAATGTTATTTTCTTACTGGTGGTGCTTTTGCTATTAGATCACCAACATACCCCTTTGACGTTTTATTAATATGACCCTTACAATTTTATCCAGCGGCCAGTCAGCTGCGTTGCCAGCTTTTCCTATTCCAGTATAGATAAAACATCTTTTAAGTATTTATGTCTCGAAATTTATGTTTCGTGGCCTATTTTAAGCATTTTGTATTTGAATTTATTCTCAAAAATGCTAAATTTATTATAATTTTGTTGTTAATTCTATTTTTAGTATTCACTTAGAGTTTTTATTTAGCAATCTTTATATTGTTCAGAATGAGAAAACGATTACTAGCTTTGCTTACAAGCAACCTGGATCAATCAATCAAATTTCAATCGGTGTTTCCACTATTTACTTAAGCATCTGCTAAGTCTGGTCACAGGTAGCTCTATTTCACACTAGAAACATAAATAAAATTTATGATTTAAAAGCCTTTTGTCGTTTCTGGCCTTAGTTTCGAAAAAACTAGCAAAGAAATGGAAAATTTATGTGTTTTTAAATGCGCTTTTGCTGCATAATTAGAAAGAAAAATCGCACTACGAAAGATTTTTTTTAAGTTTCAAACTGTCGATAATAACTATAAAATATATTTCAAACAATTCAGCTTTTTCTAACCTTTATTGAAGCCAATTTAGATTCTTTTTTTTTTTCTCAGCTGCTGGCAACACTGTCCGTCAGTCACCAGTATCAGCATCATTGGCATCAACATTCTGAAATTTGTAAGAAATTTGTTCACATGTGAAATGGAAAAAATTAAAATATAATCACTACCAACAAAAATAAAATTAAAAAAAAAACATAAAAAGAGATCAACGAAGAAGATTTTCATTGAACTGAGTGTGTGTTTCTTCTATTTTTTATTCTGTATAAAAAACAAAAATATTCTTAAAATTCAATAAATATTTATGAGGTTTATAAAATCAAATAAACAAGGAAAAAAGTCTGCATTTTTAATATATTGGCCACATATGGATTTATTTAAAGCAAAGTTGGAAGAATTATTTATTTATGCACAATTCATTATCAACATCGTTATCACCAGTTTCTTCATAGGCCAAAAGGGAAATTAAATTGTCTTATTTTTATTATTTCTTTGAGCTGATGATGGCTTTTCTTTTAACGTATTAAACAAAAAGAAAATATTTTTCTTTTGTAAATAAATAAATAAATTGAAGTTGTTTGCATTTTTTTAATTTGATTTTGCTTATAAAAATAAGTGGTGCTTTTATAGAAAACATTTTTATTAAAGTTTTATTATCATTAAACATTTTATTTATATATTCATATAAAATAACTTAAGTTTTATTTAATTTATGTTGATTGCTTTCTCTGCTATTTTATAAGATACGAGATTAGTTGTATTTTTGCTAGTCTCTATGCAACTTTCGCTAAGACCATCTCATTAGGAATTTTTTATCGAAATTTTTCAAATAGATTGTGGGTTTTTGGAAACACAAGGCATTAAGGTTTAAGCAGAATGTCAAGAAATATACTGAAAACCATTTAACGTTGTTAATACGGTTCGAAAAAAACGTGATACAAAACGAATGGTTTCTTCTCAAAATCATTTTTCAGTTATTAAAACAAAAAAATTGCATTAAATTAATAAGCTATAAAATGTTCATATGAATAACTCAGAATGATGTAAAAAGATTTTCAATAGACGTCGCAATCTTAATCAGCACAAAAAGCAACACCGGAAAATCGGTTTTTAGTGTAAACGATTATTTATTATTTTCGTTAAACTCTCTACACAATTATATGATTACGTGAATCAGTTTGCATTCTTAAAGCTTAGAACTATATTCAAGATTTTCAAGCATAAACATAAAACAATAATTAAAATTTTTAACATATCTGTGATCACAAACAACAACAGCTTAAATAAAAAAAAACATATTTTCAAGAAAAATCACTTTTAATATACGAAAGTTTTTCATAAAAAAATCAAACAAAATCAAACATTAAAAAAAATTTTTACAAAATAAAACAATATTGTACCAATCGGGAAATATTTTATGGCTTATTGCAAATGTGGTGGGACTTGATTGCGACTTTAATCAAAATTGGAATAACATTTTAATAGAAAAATTGTATCAGAATAATAATGTTGAACACATAAGTAAATGAGTTCTTAACTCGACTCAGGCGGTTATCGATTGTGACCACAGACATGTCTATAAGCCTGAAATTCCTTCAGATATAATTTATTATACGTCCTTTTATACTTATTTAATTCGCCGTTTTTCTTAATGCCCTTAAAACTTTTAAATACACTTGTTTGAAATAAAAAAGTTTTTAATAATGAAAAATCTCCACTGACACCGATTTTCTCTTTAATGAAGTTTTTCCTTAGTTTTCCACTAACACATATAGAAAACCTTATAAAGAAAACGTTATTTTTTCTTATTGTGTCAGGATGAGTTTATTTTGTTTTTGGTTAAAAGCAAATATGTATATCTTATATGTGGTTGTATAAGTATTGAATGTTTTGTATGCAGTAACTTTGATAAATGGCAGGATTCGATGATAAACTGAAGAGTTGAACTGAAATGTTAGTCAACAAAAAATAAGTCACATGTGCGTTAGAGATTTAAACTATTTATTTTAACGATACTACGAGTAGTTTCTTTTGCCCTTTTTCTGTATGTTATTTATATTCATGTTCATTTTGTTGCCTTCTTTTGAAATTTGTTGGTTAGAATTATCAATGGATTGTGTCAAACTTTAAACAAACTTAAAATAATATGTATATCTTGTTTCACTATAACTCAGCTGAACTTTTTTTTGGGTGGCTTTCTCAAGTTTTGTTATAAACATGACAGTATGTAGCATTCTTGCACTTATACATAAAACAAATTAAGAGAAAGTTTATCGAAAGGCATTATTGGAAAACTACTTTAATACATTTCCATGGTTTTACTTTCTCTATTTCTAATTAATGAAAAATAATTTATTATTATAAAAACAATTTTTAATTTAAAGATTTTAACTGGAGCTTGCTGTAATTTAAGATATTTTACAAGATATATTAACTGCATGAAAAAGTATACTTTTCTAATATATGATTTAAATTATTAATTCATATTTCAAATATAACTACTTACATAAGCAAAATTTAAAAAAAAATTATTTAACAGCAAACTTGCCAAACAAGTCATTAAAGCAAAAAAGAAACCGTCTGATTGTTTAAAGAAATTTTAAAATATATCATTCAAGCCAAGGCTTTTTTTGTTTGTTATAAACGTTAATTATAAGTAGAATCAACAATATTTACACTATTTTGAGGCCTGGCAGCAAATAATCACAAAACGAAGACATAAAACCATCCATTCATTCATTCTAACCATGCAGTCCTTAAACCAATACGATTTAAAGAATAATATAAAATACACACGCAAGCACAATAAAATAATACATAAAAGACCACACATACGTATACAAACCCACAACAGTGTCTTATATCAAATGGCATTTATTTTCTTTGCCGTTAATGTCATCAATGAAAGATTTATGACAAGGTGAAAGTGCGTATAATTTATATACTTTACTTAGACAACAATAAACATGACAGTACAGAAAGTAACAAGAATGAAACCAACATAAGTTGAGATACAAGGATTCACATAAAATAGCTTTGCAAACTTTCTATGTAACTTAGAATTTGCCATTCTCCATTATTAGCATCATTATCAGTGTCTTTTGAAAGAAAATAAAGACATCGTTATTTAGATGTGAATGTTTTTATTATGAAAATAGAATGGATGCAATAATCGCTTGCCACATTATTAAAATGGCATTGTAACCGTTGATTTGTTGTTCTTTTTTCTTGTTGCTTCTTTGATATAAAACATTTTGTTTTATTGCAAAAATATAAAATTGTAATATATTTTATTTGTTTATTTTCAGAAAAATATGATTTTAAATGAATTCATTACTTTTAATTTTTTTAAGACAAAATACGGCAGTCGTTCTAATTTGGTATATAATATAGTCATATGTGCATTACTTTTAATGGGCTGTGTAGGAGTTGGGAAAGATGTTTATTTGTAGATGTTGTTTTCCCTTTTCTAATAATATTTATAATATTCATTCAATATAAAAAGAAATATACAACTAAAGTTATTTGTTGCAAGTAATCGTCAACACATCAGGCCTATTATTATTTGTAGTGATAATGGCTTCTTAAGAGAACCATCCGCCGATTATACTGCAGTACGCTTCATGATATTCTTTATCAGGTTTTCAATTTTAACTTATTTACTTTGTTAATAACAAGGCTTCTTCTTTTTCTTCTTCTGTTTTGGTATGTCAACTTCAGTTCTCTTCCGTGACTTCTGTTGGCGCTGGCGATACTCTTCGATCGTAATTCTCTTGGTTGTGGTCTTGTTCACATGAGGATTTTGGTTCCTTTGTGCCACCGATTTTGGGATGTACGGATTCAAATATTTTTTCCACTTTCTGAAGATCTGGTCGATTTTATGTCTGTCTGCTTCGAAACTATCTTCAACGTCCTTTCCCATTAAAAACAAGATCAGTATGAAAATGATCAGAATTTTCTTTAAAAAGAATCAAAACCTCTTTAAAGTAGCAGGATCGCCATGTAAGAGTTGGATAAGGTGTTTATGTGGAGAGGTTGTTTTCCCTATAGCACTTTAGTTAACTTACAGCTCAATGTGTTCTGAGCTACTTGGCAGGCTTCTACTAGTGATTCACTAGGAGCATGAATATGAGACTCAAAAACAGTCTTTAATTGCCAGTATAATTCTGATTTTATTTGCCATCATCTTTACTATTTATACAATCGTTGTTAACATACTTTAACTTAACTATTACACAATTTTTATTAAAATACTTAGGAACTATTTTATTACAAAAAATTCGGTTTTCATTTGATAGCTACTTTTTTAACTGGTTCAGTTCTTTTGTTTATTTATATATTTACTTCTTTAAACTAGTTCATTGTATAATGCTCGTATTTCATTTCATTTAAATTAATTTTTTGCATTCATTTCATTTAATTCTTTTTTTTTTTTGGTGACTAAGTGTCTGTGCTTTACAGCTACACAAAGTCTTCAATGTACTTACGCATACCAAAAATAAAAAAGCTGTTTAATTAAAACAATTCATATGTATGTATATTAATTTTATTTTAAAATCAATTTTTAAAATAGAACCAAACAATTTATATTTAAAATTTTTTAATTGTGAGCGATTTTTTGGAGCTAATCTTTTTTTTTTTTTAAGAGTTCAGAAAAAATAGGTTGTTCTAAAAAGAAGCTCACAGCATATTTAAAATTTAAGATTTTTCTAAGAACGTGAATTTACAAGGTTTGCAAGATCACTTTTCGTTATAGTATTTATTTTAAAAAATCTGACAGAAAGAAGATTCAATAACAAACGATTTTTAAGAATTTGGATGGCCAACTTAAATGAAAACTTGTTTTAAAAGCACTTTGTTTTTTGTAAACACTTTTTAGAAGAGAAGACGTTCTGGATTGTAGAAATCATTCTAAAATAAGAATATAATTAAAGAAGGTAAGTTTAGTGATTAAAAGAAGACTTTTCCATAGAAAGAGCCATATGTAAGTCGTCACTGAGGAGAATTAAATTAATAATTGTAGTAGTATGCTTGTCTTGCTTAAAAAAATTCCAAGATGATTTTTCATATTTTCCATTAAACGTTCAAAAAAGTCCACAAAAATCTACGCTTGATTTTTAAATAAAACTAAGAAATAAATTGCAGAGTGCTTGTAATATTTTAAGACTCGTTAGCAGGCCAGTATGCGGTCGACTGAATAATCCAGCCTTTGCAGGGTGATTACGGATCACTTCTGGAGTAGGGTGATTATTTTGCTCCAATGTAAAGATTTCATGAATCTGAAACTGCACTTTATTGAACTCATAAAACTTATATGTGTTGTATTGTATGTATTATAATATTAAAAACGTATTACTGAAAATTAAGCTTTTGTTACACAATCCTAAATGATCATAATTTAAAACTGTTTATCAGCATTTTTTTGTGAATCTTTGATCTCTGTTTTTGAAATCATAATCCAATAACTGTTGGCTCATTACAAAGAATTTTAAAATAAAATTGCAATACAAAACAACATTTAAAGAACCTCCTTCTATGTAAAACGAATTAATTTTTCATACGGAAGTGATTGAAAGGAAAACCTTTCGTACATCATTTAGTTAATTAAGTGTAAAAGTAAATAAAACTCTTTGAAAATCATGTAATCACGCACGAGTACACACATGTGCAAACATACTTATGTATTTTTCCACAAAAGGCTAGACTTAATAACACTTTAAATGCCAATAATAACTCAATATGAATATATGTAGTTTTACAAACTATTATTTTGCATCTGCATTAATATACTGACCGTTTACTAACACATGTCTAGGCTGAACAAGCACACAATAATTTTGTAATATGAAACTTCTTGAAATGCAACGATTACAACTTAATTAGATGATACTAACAGATTAATGTGAACAACATTGTTGCTGGATATATCTACGTACATATAAACAGCAAAGGCACAAAAACATTCGCATTAAACAAATACAAATGCATCGTATTAAAATGGAGTTAACAGCCGTATTCTTAATTGTATTTGCAGTATGGAGTGGTTGTTTAATTATAAAATATTTGTATGTATGAGTTCCCATGCTCTCCTGTTGGTGCATATGCTTACGACTGCTGCTGTTAATGCAACAATTTCAATGCAATTGAACAGTAAATGTATGCAATACTAATTGCAATAACACTATTATACTGCAAACAAACAAAACGATAATTTTCGATCAGCGCATACTATCAGAAACGCAAATTATTCCCTTTTATACACGAGTATGGATGGAATAATTTGAATGCTTTTGTTATTTGATAATGTCTACATCATTTTAAACGCGATTGGATACTTAATATTTTAGGAGATGACTTGAAAAATGTTTAAAAAAGGTAAAAAAATGACAATATGATTTGAATATTTTTAAAATAGGTGCAAATCTTAGGTACACTATTACATACAAAATATGTTTCAGATTTTCTAAAAAAAAATTCCTTTTAGTATCATTTTCCCAGTGTCAAAAAATTATTTTTTTTTTCATACTCGGAAGATCTTTCAGATATTTGGAAATCTTATATTAAGATTTCTAAGCCAATCTTCCACAGGTCTATCAGCTAGTCCATTAGATGTTTACCCGAAAATAAGTGTCTTGAAAAAAGTAATACCACGAACTAGAAGAGACGTTAGGATACTATATATTCGTGCTTTCTCTCGACGGTTTTAGTAATATATATTGTAGGAAAGCTGTACAACACGAAGATGCCCAACAATCACTGCATAATACGCCAACACTAAAGGGAGTCTTAATAGCATTATAATATAGGAATTTGTTTTTTTTTCTCATCCTTAAAATAGGCCACCTTATTTTGTCTTTCTTCAGCTATTTGAAGAAAGTTCCTGAAGATATTGTCGGGTATTCAGAAATTATAACCAAAATCGAAACTAATAAAATGCAAACTAAAATAGAGTTCACTGATAGATATAGATCTTATTCACAAATCATAACTAGTGCAACAACTGCTTTCAGCTGTTGTAAGAAATGCAACCCTGCTTATTTGCATGTGGAGATAAAAAAATTCGATAATATTTTAAACGATACTTACTGTAAATTATTAAAAAGCTGATAAAGATATTAGAAAACAATTTTTATTCCTTTAAACATCCATACAAATCCTAAAAAAGTAATATTTATTCAAGTTTGTATATAAATCCATTAAAAGAAGGAGGGTCTGTAAATGTAAAGTTATTCAATAGAACTTTGTTGACCACAAACACATATCTAGTGTATTTTTTTTTTTGGACTTTTGTTATGCAATAGAAATCATTCTGTTGTTTGAATGTATTAGTTAGTTATCATTTAGTTACAACTTCATCCATAATTAATTGCAAACTTTTCGTGCTGAAAGTAACTGTGAATCACTTAGATAGGTTCTTACAAAAGTTAACACTAAGTCCCAAATTTACAAGCGTTAGTTAGCTAATGATGGCCGTTTAACCAATGACATTTATATAAAAAGTTAAATCACTGGCATTATTTAAATAAAGTGGTAATTTCTGAACATGTGCCATTGTTCCGAGTGCTCTGGAAACCATTCATCTTCAAAGAAGCTACAATACAAAGATCAACGTCAGTCTGATGTCATAATCAGCATACAGCATAATTGCATTTGTTAATTCGAGAAATAATGTGTGAGCTAACACAGAAAATATTTTATAAATTCAAATGTAGATTAAACGAAATGAAGGACCTATCACTTAAACAATAAACTTAAAGGCTAAAGTTTTTATTTATTGTAGGTTCAGCTGATCCAGGTAAATTTCATGAGTGCTTTTAAACAAAGAAACTTTAATTCATATTCTTGTATAAAAAAAAATAATAATAAAAACAAGACACAGTTAGATTTTTCTTAGTTTTTTGTCTATAAAGTAATATTTTTGAATTAATAAATTTATTAATTATTCCAATCATACTTTTTAGTGGAATAGGACGTAACATGTTATCTATAAAAGAGTTAGTAATATAATATGCAATAATTATAAAAAAATAAATTCAAATAAATGGATTTTATTTTTTTCAGAATTAATAAAAGCCAATAGCAATTTTATAATTACAGTTTAACGAGTATTGAAAAAAATGTTTGTGAAGTCCTCCCTGAATATTCTGGTAAAAATAGCCCTTCATCAATCATTTCTGCTAAAAAAAAAACTTCATTCAGCAGTAAAATTGGGCGAGGAGCATAACCTTAGATCATCTGAAAATATTTCACATCCAAGATTTCAGACTAGTCAGAACGCACCAGTATACGTTCTGGAAGAATAGTTTCAAAAGTCCATTCTAAATTCAATGTAAATAAGATCGTATCTAGAACATAGGTTCTTGATCACCGCTAACAAATATCGTTTCACTGATTTGATTTAGAGCCCTTCAAGAACGTTATCACTAAAAAAAATTATTCGTTTCACCCTAACGCAAAACTAGCTTAAGCCCAAACCTAAAAAAATTCAGATAAATTTAATGAAAATACCTTTGAAATCAAATGGCAAATTTTCACCATAAGTTAATTATAGCATAATTTTTACGCATTGTGGCGTATGAAATCCCTAAGAGGGAAAAGAACTTGTCACAAGACACTTTTTGTGATACGTTCTTTTTCAGCATTCACAACGCAGGAACTTTTTGTACCATTCCCATTTGCACCAGTCATAGGACAGGTACGTTCAGGACAATTGGTACAAAATATATATTTTTGCATATATTCAAAAATATTTCTAGTAAATTGCATTTTTTTTATAATTAATAAATAATTAATGGAAAACTAGCCATCAGAGATGCGAATTTTCTACCAACCGCAATTCGTTAAACTTGTCAAAATTAATAAAAGTAATTTTCGTATAAATGTATATTGAAACGATTACAAACATTAATTATGTAATTTTTGTATTTTAAGTTTTGTTAAATAAAATCGTTCAACAGTAGATATTTCTAGGCAGTACTATCCACCTGTTAAACCGGTAAAATCGATAAGAGAACGGTAATGAGATTGTTTAGCGACTTCAAAATCATAACTGCTTCCTTCTGCTTGTCTGATCAATAAATGTTCCAATATTTCTTAATAAAATAATTTGAAGTTATCAAAAATTCATTAAATAAACAAGAAAAGGGTAAAGTCTGATTTCAACTTTAGTCAAACAATGCATTTCAACTTAAAATAATCTGAAATATTTCGAATATAAACAAATAGACTTAAATGTATGCATAAATAATATCTTATGTGGGATACTGACTTACTCTCACACAGCCACACAAACAGGCATTAGAATACATACACTTAATAAACAATAATATGTAGTTAAGTAGATTTCGTTTATGCACTGCACACTTATGTATATTTTCCCTTAAATTGAGCAAGTCCTAGTATTAGTTATAGTAGTAGTTAAAATCGTAAGTATTTTAAAAAAGAATCAAATGTCAATTGTGTGTAACAAGCGAAGAACTTAACGCTAAACTTGAATGCAATTACAAATTATTTCTTATTGTTTGTTTCATTTGTGTACTCATATCACAGGATGTGTAAAAGTGTTCATATGACATTGAGTTCTTGCGTGCATGTACCAGCACTCACGTATACAAATAAAGTAATTAAGCTTTAATTAGCTTATTATTGACTGTTTTACGATAAAATCCTTTAATGCCAGTTATCATGCTTATTTAACAAAGTTAACGAAATTACGCTAGAATTTATAAAATAAAAAATAAATAAAAATGTAATAAATTTAATTTACACTTTCTAAGAAAATTGTAAAAAGAAGAAGAGGGCGTCTTAAATATTTCGCGTAAAAACTTTAGGTTTTTTTAAATCGAGGAGATGTTTATAAAGCGAGGGTCAGACGCCAAAAATATTTCATGAAAAAAGGCATCACAACTAATTATGTTGTACTCTGTTTTGCTTTAAATATACCTACAAAAAGATTATTTAAATATTATTTTTATATTATTAATTTTTATAAAATTTGGTGACACCGTACATACACAGATTTGGTTACTCTTATTTCATCAAATATTTGACCCTTCTGTCGATAACCTTTAGGAATTTGTTAAATCACATGGGCAACACTAAGAATTTAGCGCAAAATGGGCTTCCAAAAAAATGTCTGGTTGCAAAAGACGAGTTGAAGTTTTTAACAATCGATTGATGAAAGCTTTTCTGGCAAGTAAAAATAAATAAAGAAAAATTTATATTTTATTAATTTCCTAATTCAGTTTAATCAAAAAAAAGAAAAATGCTCCCCGACTCGGAGAGGGTTAATAAGTGTGACTTTGTTGCATTTTTTATTTTAAATATACAAGCACTTCCCACTTATACTCTGTGTTAAAATGAGTAGTTAACGTCTGTCAAAGTATATGTCTACTTGAAAGTTATTGTAACTTTTCAGTAACAGCAACAAACCTAGATTTCCTTGCGCAAATCAAGTTTGTGTTGCAGTAAGAATAGAGAATAGAAAAAGGGAAGATCTGGTCCAAAGACCGACACTGCGACACCTGATGGATCTGTTGTGCCATAGATCATTAAGTTAAATTATATCAATATCTGTATGACTCTACCTATGAAAGTCAGCACAGATATTGGAGAAGCTCGCCTAATATCATCTGAACACAGAAACTCAGAATAAAAATCACACCTTCTACTGTTACATAGAACGATACACTCGCAAAGAATTTGTGCCGTTGTATCATCATCTTGTATTGCAGTTAATTTTTTAGTTATTTTTATTTTTTCGCTAACATAGTCCGTACTTGTGAAGCAGCGCGTATACGCTATATACATATTATGTGTAAAGTATACGTACTGGTAAATGCACTGCACTAGAAAGCATTCTCAGCAAATTTTACTAATTCCCTTCAGATAACACTAGACTCCGTGGTTCATCAAAGCTGAAACGGACTAGTTATAGCATGGTCCTATGTAATGCAGTCATGGACTATGTCATAAGAACTTATTGCTATACGACAATTGTTCGTGCTTTTACGATAGTAATCGTTCCGAACAAACTTCTTGTGACTGGTACATTTTTAATGACATGGACTAGTTTTTAGGTTAGTTCGATGTAATGCAAATCTGGACTATATGGTCCAGCCGTAGGACATCATAACGTCAAATAGACCATGTTTTCTATATACATTTAGGTTACTTTTGGACTAGTCCAAGTCTTTCATGGAGTATACTTTATATGCGTGTTTGGACTAGGTACATAAGCATATTTTCATATGCCGTATTACAGACGTTCGAAGCTTATTTATTTTGCCTCAAATAAATAAGAGAAGAATTAACCTTCTAAATGGCCTGCTACATATAATTTTTGATACGAGGAAAACATTTTTTCACAGCTACACAAAGAGACCTTTGAGAAATAATGAATCGAAATTTAATAAAAAAAAGGTGCTCGACTACACTGTTAAAATTTGCGAAGTGTTGTCTATAAGTCTTTAGCTGATTTTATTAATTTAAATAAAAAATTAATTAGATTAATTTTAAAAACAAAACAAAAGCTTAAATAATTACTTGTATAAAGCTACTCTGTAACTCGTACTTATATTACCTGTGTCTTCTTTTAAGTTCTAATTTTGCTATTTGCTTAATATTTCTTTATAGACATTTTATGTTTTAAAAGAGAAACGAAGAAAACTGGCTTAAGCGTAGTTTTGGTGCTATTTAGTTTTTTTATGAGGCAGAAAGTAGGTGAGTGACGAATTGCCTTCGCTACATTTTATTGTTACAAATTGTGGAGATTAAATATACTTTATGATCTTATTACTATCTTACTTTACAGGACGTTACCTGTGGGCTTTAGTAATTTCTGTAATACATTTTTTTAATGAATAAATTTTTAAAATAATTTTTTTCGTTACTATTAAACACTTGATGAAAAAAACGTATTTGTTAATTCATGATTGCAAACCAAGTATCCCCTTTTTTGTAAATGCAAAAGAATTAAGACAGCTTGTAGTGAAAGTTAGGCCATCTTTCGAACTCGTTTAAAAATTTGCTTTTGCATATTCCGAAATGGAGATTTTCAAAAAAATATATTACATTATTTTGGAACCTATGAAAAATGCGATACTAATTTTTATAAAACCTTTTCAAAAGTTATAAAGAAAACTATATGCGAAAAAAAAAATAAAATGAACTCCGAAAACAAAAGTTTCATATATCAAATGCAAATTTATTTCAAGTTAAAAAAGATAATATTACAACTGCTTAGTTGTGATCCATCAAGAGGATAAAGAGCTTATATTTCTAATAACATGGAAACAGCAAATGCTGTAGAAAAAATAATAGAAAGTTCGTTCAGTGAAAGTATTTTGTCTATGAAGAAGGTATATCTAAAGAATTTGTAAAATCGGATAAGTGGTTACCGGAAAAATGCCAGATATTCAAGATTATTTTTATTGTTATTTATTAGAAAAATAGTTCTTTTTATTGAGAAAATAGTGGTTACTTATAGGACACAAAACATTTTCTGCGTTTGAATGTATCTTCAGAAATTAAGTAAATGCTTCTCTTTCTTCCTTTGTCATTACTTCAGAGGTTCCTCTATGAGATTGCTAATTCTAATATATTTTTTCGCAAATATGACCATAAAAAATTTCGCATATATTATCGTTATATTGTAGACTAATTTTAACCGCATGTCAAACCAAAAAATTGCTTGGCATGAGAAATTTACAAAGTAATAATGTCGTAACCGAAAACACAAGCTAATATGTGTGAATATAAACGCTGCTCGAATTGTTTCACTGTCCCTCACTCGATGATGTGCAGTTTATTACATAAAATTGTTCTAAGATAAAATTGAAATTATTCCATAAAAATTAGGGCGACTTCAAAAGAATTTGGCATCATTTTAAACTAAAATTTAATGTAAAATTTATTTAATTTATTATACAGTATATTTTTATAGAAATGAAACCCTTCTAATAATAAATTACAAATACGTTTCATGGTTGATTACGTAATAGCTAATAGGGGAACGAATGTGTATGTAGAATCAAAATTAAATACCCAGCAAACAAAGTATACAATATATATAAAACTTTTGTGAAAAATGTTACAGTATGTACAATGGATATATTTTTTGTTTAATAAAATAACGCCTTTATTTTTATTTATATAATTCTGAAATATTATTCGAATGTGAGTTGTAACTAAATGTGGTGAACTTATTTATTCCAGAATATTATTTTATTTTTAATAAACTTCAATTAAAAAAATAAGTGATTTGCCTAGAAAGTCTTTACAAAAAATTATTTTCTATTTAAATTCACATGAAATCTTTTTTTTAATTGAGCTGCAAAATTGTTTTATTGTCTTATTTTTTTCGTGCTTTTTACTGTAAGCCTACATAGCGTTATCATTAGTAAAGAATGTGGTTACTTTGAATTGAATCGTTGCACTAATTTTCTATAGAGGTTTTGGTTAATTTTGTTATCCGCACAAAAACATAGATGAGAAAATAAATCAAGTTCTTATCCGAAAACTTCAGCTGTTGAAAGTACTAAAATCAAATTGAGGACAAAGATCTTGATAGATACAATACCATTTCATGTCTAGGTAATCCGCTAACGTGGCAATATTTTATTGATGGGATGAAATTGTTTTCAAAATATCAGGTCGTTTAAAAATTAAATGGTAATGAAGCTATCTGTATTTTTAACATAAGAAATTGTTGAATAATAAGATGGCCTTATTTTCTATTCATGTTTTGTGCGGATTTAAGATTTTTTTATATAATTTCCTGTTAAACTAAACAATATTTAGAAAATTTTTATTTATTTTTTAACTAAAAATACCATTTCCCATCCTATAAAAAAGTGACCAATACAAATTAAATGCAACCAAGTGCCCTTAGATGAAAGGTTTGTCTCTACAGGTTTTTCTAATTATTTAATCACCAAGTGGTACCAGTATTCCAAATTTCAGCTCTCTAGCAAAAGTGGAAGTAGCACATAATATTGATGAGTGAGTCAGTCAGTGATTGAAACTCTCAAGCAATAATCCATACAGAGCATTTTAATTTGCAACATTTTTCTGATTAAGTTAAGTAAAGTTATGAGGCAAATAAAAACATGGGAAATGGTTTCGTGTCCATATCAACACTTTGTGCATATGCCAGAACTTGGCCTGTTGCGCTACCTCGTGCCCGGATCTGGTGTTTTTTTATGCCTAAGTAGAGCTGCTCGATGTTAATTGACGCATCATAAGCATCGATGTTTTGGTTTCGATACATTGTATACATGTCATTGTATCGTATCATACAATCTTAATCGATTTATCAATGTTTGTTTTTTTCGATCTATCGAAAAGCTGAAGTTTACGTTTCACGTATACGGCGGCTTTTGTATAAATAGATGTTTTTTAAACAAAAATCCTCCAAGAATGACTTCTAAAATGATTTTTAAAACTTTAAATTGTTTTAAATTCATTTGTTGTAACAATACAGTCCTAAAGATATTTTTTGTCAATTTTCATAAAGCATTATCGAAGCAACAGCGTTATTGCACATCGAAATCCAAAAATATATCTGTATTGTAAACAAAATTTTCCTGTATTTTATGGTAGCAACCAAGGCGTATTAAACCAGGTGACAGCATTATAGCAGCTGCTGTCACCTAGTTAAATACACCTTAGTAGCAACCAGCAATTTAAGTAATTTTTTGCATAGTTGATGTTAACAGCAACAGTATATTTGGCTTAATGTTTTTGTTACAGATTGTAAAATGGCACCGTTGTCGTCAAAGCTTGGTTTGGAAATACTTCGAAAATTAAGAAAAATAGCAAAAAGGTGATTCAAAACTCATTCAAGATGTACCTACTTGTTGGAACAGTACGTTCTATATGATCGAAAGGTTTCTAGAACTTCGAAATGCTACAGGTAAAATTTTACTTATACACAAAGCTGCGGCGCCAATGTTGACTGGTATGAAATTTGCCACATCATCAAAATTACTTAACATATTACGACCTTTTGAAGCTGCCACAAAAGATACATATAGCAATAGCAGGAACGTTATCCCGCTAATTCACTGTATGGTATCAAAGCTAAAAGCTCTTGTAATTGAAGAACCGTTGTTAAGAGAAGTAGATAAAATTGGTTTTATTGAAATAAACAAGCGAATGGGTGCTATAGCATAAATTTCACTTTTGGCTACTGTCACATTGTTAGATCGACGGTTTAAAAAATGCATTTTGAAGATTGCATGCTTAAACGCCGTTGGGAATATTCAAGAAATGTTAAAAGATAAGGCAGATGAAAAGTCTTGAGATTGTAACTCTGATATTTTAGACAAGACGATGGATGAATTTAGCGTCTGGAGTGATCATCACAAATTAGTTGAAAGAAATTGGAAAACAAATAAGAGTAAAGGCAAATTTTACTGATGAACTCTCCGTTTATTTACGTAGTCCAGTAAGTCGGTTTAATGAAAATCCCTTAGAAGTGTGGGCCCACTACAAAGTTCAATTCTCCAGGTTATACAACATACCATACAAAGGCTTTTCTCAAAATCTGGATTAGTGTTGTCCCAGAAAAGAAACAGTTTGCAAGCAGAGAGAGAGAGTAAGCAAAATATTGTTTTTGCAAAGCCTAAACAAAAAGTATTGGGATATTTAATAAAAACAATTTTCTCAATCTACATACAATTTTTAATCGACTTTTCTTTATTTAATAAAGTTTGTTTAGTTCTAATTAGAATCAATACGATGCATCGCAAAATCGATGTTTTTTTTTAATTATATATCGAATACCATCGATGTGAGTTAATGATGAATCGAATGGTAAAAAACATTGATGTTTTTTTACGTCTAAGAAATTATTAAAAATTAAGTTTCAAATCAAGTGCTCATGCATTTGGTGGGTAATTGCATTAAAATTTGCATGTGTCATTAGGTATTTTCTATACAAATACACATATGTGTGTGTGTGATGTTGTGTGTATTGGTTTGTATCCATTGATGTTTATTCATCATCAACACATTATCATCAACTTCAAAATGACAACAAACGTGTACATTATGCAATTATAATTTAAGCATAATTTAGCTTTTGATACTAATACTGACACATACGCACAAAAACATATTCAAAGCTTATACGTTAAATTATCTATACACAAAACTATGTACATCTGTGCAAATGTGCGTTAATATTCACTTTACTTTTCAAATTAGCGCTGATTTAGTATAAACATATTTTTTTTTCTCATTTAAACAACTACAAACAATTGTGATGTAGTTTTATGTGACTTATTATTTTTCATTTAAATTTTAAGTGAATTTATGAATGTGCGTAAACGGGTATACATGTGTATGTGGAGATGTATTTGTTAGTCTGTATTATGAAAGAACATCAACCATTAACAAGTCACGTTCTGTAAGTCCATAGTTTATGTTTCAACATTGATAATTTAATTAACGCTTAAATAAAATTAACATTTTACACCATGACGTTTATTTAAAGTGTTTTGGTATTAAATTTATTTTATATTCTATTACAAATTAGGTGTAATACTCGTATAATACAAATTTTAGTAATAATAATAATAATAGTTCGGCAGTTGGGTGCTATTTTAATAGGTATACTTAATTCTAATTTATGTACATATTTTTTAATTTATATATTTTTTAATTTATTTATCTATTAATATAAACATTTATTAATTTTTGGCTTATTTATTTATTTAATTATATATTTATAATATTTTTTAAACAGTAATAAATTCGTTAAACAGCTTTCATGTTAAATTTTGAAGATTTTGAAATAAAATTTATTTCCTGCAAAATAAAATTCATTTTTAAATTTGAACCAAGCAGTAAAGTAAAAATTGCCAGATGCAAGCTGAAACTGAATTTGAATCTCTTAATGAAAAAAATCTGTGTTTAATTCTAGTCAGTGCTAAGTTTGTTTTTTACTGTCTTCATTTAGCTGGTGGGATACATAAAGGGTGTCCCAAAATTAACGCAAGATTTGAATTTAATGTAAAATAAAGTTTTTCATTTTTTTTTCATTTTTTTTTAGATTTTTTAATAAAATGAAAGGATGTTGTTCGGACGTGCACGCTTAATTTTTACAAGCCCTAAGCTGTCAGCTATTAAATTGTTTTTATAGAGATAGTAGCACCTTACTGCACAAATGGCGGAAAATGCAAATACTGCGTTAATTTTGGGACACCCTCACTTGGTAATATTACGGATATTAAAAACACCATCTTGTTTTGATCTAAAACAGGTTTAAAAAAACATTACTTTGAATTAAAGTGAATAAAGCTCAAAGAAAACTCATATTAACAACAGCAATTGCTTTTAATAAATCTGAAGATTATAAAAGAGCTAAACTAATAGTAAAAAAGATCAGCTTATTAAATGGGCATTTTATTAAGGGCCTACGATTATCCATTTGGGCAGATACATCTTCAAATATCATCCATTCAACGGAAAAATTGACCGCTACAAATTAATGCAATTGTTGTTTCTGATTAGGGTTACTAAAGTAGAATGTCTGCTATATATCGCTCCTTTATTACAACGTTGTAATATCTCAAAAAACTCGTTCGTAAAAAAACGTGTTTACACACACTTCAGTGGAAGAATAAAAAAGTATTCTCTCCTCAAGAGGTGAATAAACAATATATTTGTATACATTTTTTTACACAAAACGAAGTGCGATACGATGAATTTTTCGCAATCTTAACTCATAAATCAAGTTTTTTGAGATATGACTAAGTTGTACTAAAGGAGCGTCTTGACTACAAAACAATTGATGATTTAGAATGAGTGGTTTCCAGTCAGGTTTTCGCTATGTCATAACAACCTGGGGCCTAATTACCGCTTTCGATGTCGAATGAACAATCGAGCAAAAATAAAACTCGATACCTATTTAGTTGCCTCGTGATGGCAATCAATTGAATCGAGTTTTCATACTAATTGTAAAAGATTTTATGAAATTATTTAAAGTGGCAACAAATGTTTGTATAAAATATAAACAAAATAAAAGAACTAGAAAATAAAGAACTAGAATTTTTGTTATTTTAAATAAAAGTTTTTATTTTTTCGAAAATGGATCAACAAATATTGATGCTTTCGTATTTTCTTTGTCGAAATCAGAAGATGAACCTTCTTTGGTGCGTATTTGGAAACAAATGCGGTACATATATATATATATATATATATATATATATATATATATATATATATATATGTTAACGGCAGTGCCACCAAAGCTGCAGCTAGCCGTTACCCTTTCCCTTTTGGCTATTCTCTTCTTTCAGGAAAATAGTAACAAAGGTGGCCAAGGAAATGGACTTGAAAATCGGCTTTATTTCTATATTCGGGTATTCATTCGGGCACAAATTCTGCTTTAAATTTATATTTAACACATTTTTTTTTTGAAATGCAACTCAAAAAATAAATCAAACTTACATTTTCCACATTTTATTATTTGCTGTTAATATTAAGAAAGCCATTTATGTTTTTGACGATAGACATTTTGCTATCGAACCATGTTTTCAAAAATAACACTCTATCGATGACTCGCTTTTGAAAGCTATCATCTCAAGTTTTATTTATTTTTGTTCTATATCGAATGCCATAATTCCAAAACAAATATGTTAGATCTAAGTGGCTCGATATCTAAAGCGGTAATAAGGCCCTTGTATTTTTCTAAAGTGCATTAGCGTTCCGATTGCTTAAGTGAAGAAAACATAGCACGCACCTGTGTCTGAACATTGCCACTAATAATTGATGCCCTCCTTTGTTGGTATTGTAGTAAATCGGCGAAGTAAAAGAATAGCTTTAAAAAATTCACCACATCTCTACACTATCCCTCTCCGAAAGAAGGGAGCACATCACGTAAGTAAACATTAAGTGCTTGGCCTGTTGCTTCTTTTTACATAATAAAATTCATCAGCCGCAGTCTTTGTTTCTTTTTTGCTTGCTTTTTAGTGCTCTCTATATGATTTTGCAAAAAGTGATATCTTTTGTATTTGAAAAAGATACAAAGTTTGCAAATTTTTTAACATAAAAATTTGTTTTGTACTTTCAAATATATTTGTTCATGCACATATCAATTGCTTATTTCTTTTTTTGTGGCTTTGATAGAATGAACCAGTATAATCAACAATTGTATGGAAAATAATAAAATGCAACTATCCTGATAATATAAATAAGTTTTCAAACAAATAATATTTAGAAAGTCAAATAAATAAATAAATAAATTCCACAGCAGCTATTTGCTATAATTTTAGAACTTAAAGATGACTTCCATGTTAAAGGCTCTACAATATAATTCAAGATGAATTCTAGTTTTGAATTTAAATCATCACTACATACGCGTTCTATGTTAAAAGAATCAATGTTAAGAGATGTGCATATACACATTTTTTGGCATTTAACGCCTGAACATTTATCTGTGTAGTAGCTTCAACTACTGTTAAGAGTAACTGCAAATGCGCAAATGAAGTCTACAAAAATTAAATGAGTATTTAAACTGTTATATTCTAGCAATTGTATATTGAAATACTCTTAAATAAAACAAAAGTTTAATAAGAGCAACGTTAATGCAGCAAAACATTATTTGTAGACATTTTACAGGTTTGTAACTTCACTTTACAATATTTTACAGAATGTGGAACAAACTATTTTGTTATTTTGTTCCTCTCTTTCGAAACACAAAGCCCCGATAACATATCTGCTAAATGTATCTGCTAGTTTACTGCATGTATTCAACAGATACTTACAAGTGAGTTAATGTATATCTCCTTGTATCTCTTTTTTCTGTTTATCTGTCCATGTTTACGTTTTCATTTAACATTCAGCTCGCAGATACTTGGTTTGAGCATAAATTGTGCTCTTATCTTTAAATTTAAATGGGCGAAGGTGTGTGTAATCGAGTGTTTACATATTTATTTGTAGAAAACTACCACCACCATCAACAGTAAAAACATTCTATACAAATAAATCGATATTTAAACCAAACAACTTTCATGTTCAAGGATATTCCAAGTGGAAGAATGTAATCAGCATTATCTCATCATTTGCTCTTACTGAGTTCTCAGTAACCATGATTACAACAAAAACAATAGCTAAATTCTATATTAAAGGATGGAAGAAGGAAGTTGTATGAATATGAAAATGAATAGTATATCTCGATTTTCTTACAAAGTGAATTGAAAAAATAAAATGATGGTGAAGGCCCAATGAGCACTATAAAATGTTGTCATGGGTGCGTATTTATTGGGTGTTAAAGAGACAAAATACATAAATAGAATATCTCGTTTTCTTTGTTTTCTATTTTGTAATGTATTTTGTTGTTGTTGCTTTTGTATTTTTATATCGTAAAGATTGTCATTTATTTGACAGTTGTGTAAATAATTGCATATGCATGCATGAATTTATAACATAAATTTTAATCTGGTGTATTATTTCTCATAACACACAAACAAATAAACATTTACTTACATTAGCTTCACAGTTATGTGCGATTGTTTGCATGTATATATTTATGTATAAGATTATTTACCCGTTACTTTTTTTGTTCATACGTATTTGTATATTTAAAAACTTTCCTCTTTTTCTTACAACTAGAAGGTGGGTATCACTTGGTATTTCAGAAGTATTTTTAAATATGCAAAAATTTTAAAATGGGGGTAGAATTATGTATTTAAGTAAATACATCAATTTGAAAATTTGTTATAAACCTCTTTATTAAACTGCAAGAATAACAGAATTGAAAAATATTTGAATTTTATAACTTCTAGTCCAAGCTAATTTAACTGCATTGGAAAAACTTTATTACGTATTTAATTTTTATATAAAGTCTGTAATGTAACAAATCTAGTAACTAGAGAACTAAATGTTCAATATTATATCTAAGGAGACCTTTTTAAAGTACATATTTTAATGGATTTTGTCGTTCATATTTAAGACAGTCTCTGGGAAAAAGAAAGTAATTAGTAGCGTTGTCAACTTTAAAATTTCAAAACGTACCAAAATGGAGCAAAAATGCGTAGAAAAACCTCACTAAGTTTAGAATTTCTCTTTTATTTAAAATGTTTATTGCATTAATTTTTCATAAAAATTAAAACATTTTAAAAATATTTGTTTAATTTACAAGCTCGTGTTAACGTCGTATGTGCTGTGTAATCAGTATTGTATTTTTGTTTTTGGTAATTTTCATACAAGAGTGTGTTATAATTATACGTTTGAATGTTTTATATTTTATAAATGGTTGTATTGAGGACAGGTATGGAGAAATTCTATTTGTAAAGCTAAGTTTAGACGATATGTTGAATCAGCATATTTATGCTGAAAAATTTGTTAAAAGTCGTCCATATTGCAAAACACGAGGAATTCCGCCAAAAGTTGGAAAAATTATAAAAATTCGTAAAATCTCCTAAAAAGGGCTAAAAATGCATGGAATATGGAAAGCTCACGAAAACTACAACATTGGCGAAAATTATGGCACTTTAAAGTAAAATTGTATAAGTTCTTGTAATGATTACTACTATTACAAAGTAAGAACTTAACTGGCTGCATTACACATTTGCGGTTGGACGATTTAATCGTAGTGATGTGAAGAATCGAAGTCATACACGTCGCTCAAAAAGAACTCCGAAAGTTGCTTTGTAGCCCATGGTATTGAGGAAACCCCATGTTTGTCAATTACTTGTCGATGTTTAGAATTGAATATTGCACGAATGACATCATACCATATTTTACATACAATTTTAACGTTCAGATAATACAAAATCTGCCGCGTACCAACCATCACCAACGTTGTGTCTTTATTGACCGTGTATTTTCTCCCAGAGTTAATTAAAATTTGCCACGGAGAAATGAAAACTTAACACTTTCAGACATTTTTTTTGGGGTACGTAAAAGATAATTTCTATTCAAATCGCTCATAATCGATTCAAGACCTTCAAGATAGAATTTGTAAAGATATCAACTACATTAACTTTCCCAAATATAAGAATTAAAGATGAAAAATTAAATAAACATCCATGTGATAATTACACTTGAAAATTCTCGTTTTTTTACACATACAAATGAAGCGTGTTTTTGGTAGATTCTACACAATTTATTCAATTGTTGTGGAATTTACATAAAATTATACTCTGGTAAAGCATCAAACTCTGAGACGCAGTTGGCGCTACAGTTAAGCTGTTCAGCTCACTTTCTTATCTTTGCATGATATGTTTTCCTTATCATAATGTACAAATATTACCTTTTTTGTTGATAGTCGCCATTTTTGTAGCGATATCATTTTATTTTCTGTCATTTTGTTGCTTTCTCATTAGTAGATAATTAAATTAAAAACAAGGATTATTTAATAAATCTTTCTAAACTTAAATAACTTCTTTCAAACACTTTTGCGACTTCTGTAAAATACTGTGCAAATTACTTTACAAAAAGGTAAATTAATTTTGCATGTTTTTCATTTGTTTTCATATGTATTTGTTCATTTGCTATAACGTTTATTTAAATTTATTTAAAAAGGAGCAAAAACAAGAGTTTTTGTGATTTTTTTAAAGTTTAAATTTAATTTGCAAAAATAAAATAGAAATTGTGCACACAAATTTAAAGTGGATTAGGCAAATAATTATTCTAATTGCAAACATACATAAAAATGTACTTTTAGAAAAACCCATTTGAAATATTATGTTATCATTTGCAAACTTTTGATATCAATTTTCAAATGTGCAATTACTGGGATGAGTGAATATTTGAGTGATGAATGCATGCATGTGTCCGCATGGAAGCTAAACACATCTAACTCTCACTGGGTTTGTGAAAATTATACTTTCTCAACAAAGTAGATTTTCTTTTTATCAGCTTACAATATATAAATTTCATTATGATTTCAAAATTGTTTAATATTTATAATGTATGTGCTAATGTATGTGCATATGTATGTTTATGAGATATTAACATTATTTTACATGTGCCGGCAAATCCCGGTATCGCGAACGTTATTTTGTCAGACAAAAAATTAATTATTTCGCGAAGTGTTTATTAAGTAGTATTTTTATTATGTAAACAAAAAAATAATTCATTTTATACATACTATAAAATAATATTTTTGATTTTATTATTAAACTCGAAAAAAAACAGAAGGAATAAAAATGTTACTACTTTCAGGAGCTGTACTTTTACACCCATGCATGAACATATTATCCAGTACCATCTTCCCGTTACGTTCGTAATAAAAATAACTTAGGAAGTTGAATTGTGCTCCTCTACAATTTAATAATTTAATTTGTATTTAATTTGTAAATGGATATGGCTGATAACTCTCCCTCAGATTCCTTAAGAAATCATTTTTTTGGAATTTGCATGAAAACCACCTTGTTGTATTTTTTCATGAAGCTCTTTTTTATATTGGCCTACTCGCCATTTCTTAAGGATCGTTTTCACGAACTCCTAAACTATTTTTAAATTCATCTGTAATTATTACTTTTTGTTTCTGCTTTTCAGTTTTGTATCATTTTCTCTTTTTTCCCCATTTTGTTTCACTTTGACAGTTGCACATCTTAAAAAGCAACTTTCTTGATTTTATATTCTATAGGATGCAGCAGATATGGTTTTTATTTACAGAGTACACATATTCTGTATATGGTTGCTAGTTTGGTTTTTGTTTTTCTTTTGCGATTCATTTCTTCTCGTACCTTATATAGAGTATAAAATTACATTAAGTCAGCGTTTACACGCGTCATGTCTTATTAACAAGATTCTTACTGCTTCTTTCTTGAACTTTCATTGATGTTCACTCAAGTCATGTCTTGTTGACGACACTTTCTTGCATACAATGAGAAAGCAAAACTTAATGACAGTTCATGAATCTGGGTACTCGTTTCATTTTCCCCCGTCTCTCTTGCCATTAATACAGCAACCAAATCAATCAGACATGACGTAAGTGAACGCAGACTAATTTTCGCATTTAGATGTTCGTTATACGAAATTTTCGGTAAAGCGAGATTCGTTATACCGAGCCTTGCATGAACTTTAAAAATTATTACTTAAAAATTCTGATAGATCAAACCGCGGCTTAAACTCTTCTTTTAACCAGACTGTTAAGTTTACAGGACTCAAGTAAATTTTTTTTCTGTTTACTTTAAATTCGCAACAATTAAAGAGATCAACTGCCGGGCCCATTATGTCAAACGATATCGTACCATTGTGCAATTACATTTTAAACAATAACAAAATTTTAGAAATTGTTTTTGTTTTAAATTTAATTACACAAAAGAACGATATCGTTTGACATAGTGGGACAGGCCGCAATTTAAAGCGTTAACTCATTTGTTTTATTTGTATTGCTTCCACAAAATTTGCAATTATCAATAATAAAATGGAAGATGAAAAATAAAAAGTTACAAATCTAACGCTTGGGTCATTTTTGCCCACTCAAATGTTTTGTTTTATTCTTAGAAATATATACATAAAAAGTTAATATATCATTAAAAGTTTTCAGTACAAAATGAGCACATTTTTTTCATTGTAATATGCATAAGAAATTGTTACACATGGTGCACTTATTTGAATTTACAGCAGATGCAGTTCCACGTTTTCTCTTAAATAAGATTTTTATAACAACGTGCTCAGAAGCTAGACAACCAGAAGAAGATGATTTATTTATTGGCATGTTAGATCGTTTTACAATGTATTCTTCAGCCAATGATACACTTATCTGTCTTAAGAATTCCGATCTTTAATGGTTTGGATCATAGCGTGCCGCAAAAACTCGATATTAGAAATGTATTTAAAGTATATGGTAATCATTATTGTAAAATAACTTTAAAATTAACTATCTGAAAGTTTAATAGTAATACCTTATCGGAAAGTCGGAAATATACACTTTTTAGTTCATGGGAAGTAATTCATGAAAAAGTAATTCACAGAAAATTACTTAATTTTTTTCACAACACACCATTCAAAATACAATTAAAAAAATTAAACTTGACATGAAAGTGCTTTTCTACGAATGGTGTGGATTTAAATAACTTTTACAGATTTGTATTCCATATTAAAATTTCCATTTTAAAAAACTTTGACAATTCAAATCTTAAAGGCGTACCTGCCATCATTAGAAAATAATCTTGGATAAATCTGGCACTTAAATGTCACAATATAGACAACAATGCAATGCAGTGAAAATAACCTAACTTGTGTACCATTATAATTTATTGAAAAACTAAACAAAAATATATTTATTACTCAGCAGCAAAAAAAAAACCTAAACACTGTACTAAACACATTTATAACAAAATTGATGTATCAGTTGCACTTGTTACAACTATAATAAAACAAATACAATACGTGATATATTACTAAAGGCTACTAACACGACAACAACTGTAACAAAAACAAAAGACAGAAAAAACTCAAGCTAGAAAACTACAACCCAGCACACACACGTTTCATATATGATTGGACATTCATTTGATAGTAAGGTTATATCTCCAACGTTTATTTGTAAGTTGGGAAATGGTCAGGGGTTGACAAATACAAAGAAAAAATAAAATTGCAACATGCATCACATAAGCAAATGCACACACACACACAGACTCACGCTTTCACTCCAAATAAATGGATGAATGGATAATAATGCTAATGTGCCAGTAAAAAGCGTGGCAAACTAGAGAATGCAGGATAGCAAAAAAAACATTAAATCACTTATTTTTATTGTTTTAAAAAATTGCACTAAAAATACCCTTTAGTAAAACCATGATAACATTTTTGTTATAGATTTTCTTGGTTTCTGCCTCAAAAAAGCAGTGATTGACCCTAAAAAATTTTTTAATTTTTAAACGCAACATATCGCTAAAATTTATTAGTCGAGTGCTTTCCATGAACGAAATGTAACCATATCGAGAGCATTGTATGTGTTGCACTCGGACAATAATGTAGACGAGAGTTGTAGCATTTAGGCTTTCAGAGTGTTAAGCCACCCCAAAAGTGATAGTTGGTGACCGCATAAAAGTAATAAAGAGAGCAAAAAATAAAATTGACAGCAAAACAACGCTAAACTGACAAAGCAAATTGAATATATGCTAGCAAATTTGTGGACAAAATATAGCAGTAAAAATTTATAAAATAATGGTCGTAAAAATTACAAATTATATAAAAGAATAATTATTACTCCCTCTGGTTTTGAAGAAAACGACCAAGATTTTCGAAAACAAAATCAAAAAATTCCTAAATTCAATAGAACAATCGAAAAAAAAACGCTGAAACAACCGCTAATTGTTGATTATCTATCTATATTATTAATAGGCAAACATGTTTTTTTAGATCCCTTTTAAGGATTTATATGTTTTTAAACCAGATTTTACATAGATGTGCACAATCTTAATTTTGTTTAAATCGACTCGATATTTAGGGAGCTATAAGCATTTAAAATTGCTCCTAACACATGCACACTTATTACACATGCATGTATCAGCTTCAACTTGAAAAATAAACAAAGTATCCATGTGTGTTTGTCCAATTCGCTTTTGCATAGAAATGAGACTTTTAAGCTGTTTATTTAGAATGTTGTTGGTTTTTTGTATTTTATTGTATGTATTTATGTAAATGTTTAACTACAGTTTCTAGAATGCGGTCGATGGAGTCGACCAATCGTTACACTAGTTCTTGTAATGGCATCAACTAAAAGTTAAAAATATACATAGGAATCATGAGCGAAATTAATAAATTAGGTATATTTTTAATATCACAATAAATATTCTACTTATGAGCTTTCTTATTTGTAGTAAACAACTATTGCTTCACCCGAAGCTTTAATAAAAGATGTTCCCAGAAGGCATAGTTTTTGGCTGCGAATTTCCACTTGAAGATCCGTTTTTACATAAAACGGAGCTTCGATCACTAAAATAATGTCACTTCCCCGTAATGCGTCATTCAATTGCATCATCGTTAAACTTTAATCTTGCTCATGTGAAGCCGTGTTACTCCAGTTGTGATATTAGAATATAAAGAAAAACATTTCTTTAAAGACTACATATGAATCGAGTCGAAAGAACACCCTTTGCGATTTCTTATGTTCTACCGATATAAAACTGTTTACTACGCCTATTAAATTTTATTTATTTTTTTATAGAAAAATTTATATCTTTAAGATTTGGCCTATAACTGGCCAGTCCATTTACTTTCTTTGAAGATAAAAAACCTTGTTTTTATCGCTCTAAAATGTTCTGTTAGTTTTATGGTAATTGGCAAAGGTGATGACCGTTCGCACTCTGGATTGAGTCAAAAAACTGTTTCTATTAAAATCCCATACCTTCCTTATTTCCATCATATCATATCTTACAATATTAAACTTGCAACTAATTTTGCAAACAGTTAGCATGTACAGAAAAAACTATTTCTTCTATCACTCGTTTGTCGGAATTTATTATTGTTATTATTTTATTTGCTGTTCAAATTTATATAACGAAAACTAAATGTGTTAATTTTGAAACAATTTTTTCCTTAACAAATTTTGTTTTTATGTCATATTTCCAGAACAAAACTGGTTTGAATTGATTAATATATTTACAAATTCAAAATTTTAATTTATAAAAAATACATGTTTTTTTCGTAAAATATTTTATTTGATTTTATAAATATCTTTGTTGGGATTCGGTTTGAATAAACATAATAGAAATATTTGACTTTTCTATTTTTGTGATCTGACCTTTTTCACTTAAACTCTATATGAATTTAGAACAACCTATTCTGTAAAAAACTTTTAACTGTTTCATATGTAAGTATAATTTTTAGCACAACTGTAACGTCATCACTTACGAATAAAAAGGTTAAAGCTATTTTTTTATTAGCTTAAAAATACGTGCGTTATGATGAGGGTCTTGTATATTTTATTTTTTACACTATTTTTGTTGTAGCATAAAATTGTGAAAATGTTTAAAAGTGTTTGTAATCATAAGTTTGTATTTGTGTAGCATGTTCATATGTTTTAAGCATTGTGGTCTTTCTCCAGTTTCCTGTTTTCCCCATTTTTTTTTTGTTCGAGCAGAACACTCTTGTTACAATGTCGGTTAGTCATTGATGATTTTATTTGTACACAATATGGACGTTATTTTTTCTTATTAACAGATTTTTTTTCCGTTTTGTTTTGTGTGTAACCTTTTTTATTGTGCCTTTTCTGTTTTTTGAAACGTTTGGGCCTGGGCACACAGGCAATTAGTGACAAATGTTTCCATATTTTTGCATTGAATATCAGACACATAGTACATGTCAACATGTGTATGTAAGCGAGCATAAAATGTAAGTGGCAGCGTAAGTGTGTGCCATACAATAATATGAGTTAGTTTGAAAGTATGCATACTTTGGTCATTTGCCGTGCTATTGTTGTCAAACATTTGAAAGGACACATAAATTTTGTCATTGTTGTTGTTATTGGTTGGTATTTGTACTCTCTGCTTTTTTACTTTGCTTAGTTTATAGTGCAACATCTATTCAAATAGTTGTATCTTTGCGTACAAATACAATGTTCAATCAATGGTCTTGTTTCTATGACTGTCTGTCCCTTTATCTATTGTTCAATTCCATGAATACATGTATGTAATAGTGTTGGTAATGTTATCACTGTTGCTGTTGTTGGGTTTCACTGGTTCATTTGGTTAAGTGTCAAATGTTCGGTTGTTATCATTTGTTGTTCAGTATGCGGTTAATTAGGAAAAAAAGCTGCATGAACAAAACACAGCAGAGGAAATTAGTTATCATTTTTATTTCATTTAAGTTGATGCTATTTGTTAATGTATCTTGTTTCGATACCCTCTTCGACTGGTCGAATGGGTGTATTACATACACAAATATTAGTTTGCCACCCCCTTATAATTTCTAAAATAATTATTTGAGATCTAATAATATGTACATCTATAATCCAAGGCGTTTTTGGGAAAATTGGTTTAAAACTGCATGAAAAGTTCAAGGACCTATAAGCCGCTTCTATTATATCGAGTCCTAAAAATCAACTATATCGGTCCATAAATGACCGGATTATGGCCTATACCTCATATTTTTCTTATATTTTTTTAAGTTTTACTTGAATATTTCAGATAAAAATATAAATACTTGACAAAGTTTTGTTAAATTTTTAGGTTGCTAATAAATAAAATACTAATCTGAAAAAAATAGGCTTTAAATTGAAATTAAAAAAAAATTCACAGATTAAAGTAAAATTCATCAATTTCGTACACATTCGATTTAAGCTTTCGACTTTATTTTGGCAAAAAAAATGTAAGACTAATTGTAACCACTTCCTTAAAGGAGAGAATTTCGTTAGCGTTTTTTTACCAAAGAGTAATTTAAACAGGATATAAATTATTTTTGTAGTTATCTGTAATTTGCCACTAACCGGAATAGATAATTTTCATTATTACAATAGAAGACCTTTTGTCATGTTTTTTAACAACGCTGTAAACTCATTACATATGATGTTAGACTTTTTTGAATTTGATATGACAATATGTATATTCTATTTCTATTTATTTTTGTTTAGAAAACAATTATTAAAATTGTGTGTGAAAAAAATTAATACCTTTTATATTATTTTGTATTTTAAAATGCTGAAAATTAAATTTATGTTCAATATCAATTTACATGTCTAAGAAAAAAAAACAAATAACCATATTAAAATTATAAACAGTTACACCACACTACCTTTAAAAAGTTAAGATAGACTGAACTGTAAATAGAACAAGTTAAATTTTTACTTTCATTGCAAATACAAATATATACAAATATATAAAAAGTAATTGAATTTTCTACATAATAACCATTAAATGAATTAATAATGTTAAAATGCCCACCAAAAACACACTTGAGTATTTAAATCTCGAATCGAATAAAAATTACTAAACTTATAAGAAATAACAGTTTGACATTTGATTAATGGAAATCATTCACAAAATAATAAAAATGAAATTTTCGCAGTTAAATGCCAAAACAAAAATAAATTCATACTTCAATACACACACACACATAACCGTTTTTACACCAGTAAACATATGGGCTGATTTTTCCCTAAAATGCAAAAAATCACATGAAAAATCAGTTTTCTAAAAAGGAAATAAAATGAAAATTTCGTATAGATATGTGTATGCATGTATAGATGTGTTTACTTACTCCACTGTGTGTGAGTTGAACAATTGTGTAAGCGTATTTCACTGGCTGTTGGGTGATGTGTATAAGCTGTTTTAAATAAAACATTGCATAAACGGAAGGCAATATCTATCAATTCCATGTATTGGTTATCAAAGATTGGCAATAAAAATATTATTGATAACAAACGCTATAAACCAAAGGCGCATAGTATTTTCGTCAGCGCATTTGCTCAGAAAAAGTTTAACATGAAAAATATCAATATTAATTTTAGGAAATAGTACGATTAAAAATTTTAGATACTAAAATTTTTGCAATTTCATTAAGAAGTACCAGTTAATAAATAACTTGACAGCACTCAGTCTCAAAACTATTGTTTGGCATCACTCTGTACAAAATGTATAACTATTGATTTTACATTTTCTACAAACCTACTACAACTACAGTTAGATTTGAAAAATCGTCAGTAAAGTAAGAAAACAAAAAAAATTGGTTGATTATTAAGTTCTTGTTATAACTTTGATTGTTTAAGGTTTCCATTTATTTTAATGAAGGTTTAATGTAATATCTTCTGTTGTTCTAAGAAACGTTTATGTAAAGTTCCCTGATGATCTGCATTAGCAACAGAGAGATGTGCATAGGAACAAGCTATACCCCTCAATAATCAATATTTTACTAAATATGTAAAATATTAATTATGGGAAACAGTGCGATTAAAAATTTAAAATTCTAAAATTTTAACAATTCCCATAAAAAGCGCAGGTTATGAAAATTATTTTTTTTGTTTTTTTTTTTTATAAAAAAATTGTAAAACCACAATAAAGCTAATTAAATTTTACTTGTTTATTCAAAAATTGCAAAATAACAAATCGATTTAAAAAATTTAACTTAATTTAATTGTAATTTTGTTTGAATAACCAAAACGAAACAAAATCGTTACATGATTATGCAAGTAATTTAAATATCCTGAGTTTGATTATTTGATTATTCGAACAATTGAAAACTCGATTAAAATAAATACTAAACATTACTAATGACTTAATTGTAAATACGCAACTTCATTCTAGCAAAACATATGCAACAGATATGAATAAATAAATTATGGTTGTTATTAAACCTGTCCAGGCATGTTGGCGGCATGTATTGATGAAGTAAATTCTTAAATTGTAAATGGTACGCGTCAAAATGCCTACGCACCCATAATGCACCCCTACTGAAAATCCCAAGGAGACCGTCTTCCAATTTTAAATTCAAACACTCTTCTGCCACTGCTTGCATAAATTTTTGTTTTGATAATTTTTATTCTTATATATTTTTTCGACCTTTTGTCTTTTAAATGACTCTGAAATATCTCAAACTAAAGATCAACTGTATATAAAAAACATTTAAAAGATTTTATTATTTAACCGATTTTTCGCTACTTCTTTGTGTGGCTTCTTCAGGGAAATATAAAAATAAATTTTATATTTTCTTTTTTTTTATTATTGTAATAAAAAAATTTTTTATATTTTTTTTGATTATTGTAATAATTTTTTTATATTTCCCTGAAGAAGCCACACAAAGAAGTGGCGAAATATCGGTTAAATAATAAAATTTTGTAAACGTTTTTTTAATAAAAAATCGACCTAGAGATCAAGATAAATTAGATTCATTTGATAATTTTTATAAAAATAACTTTAAATATGTACTCCTGTGGCAAGGCTCCGAGTGACTAAATTTAAGCGACTGCCAGCAGGCTTTGAGATCATCGTTACAAATGAGACAGAGTTTTTTTTCTATATCTTCTTTTTATTAAGAGAGATTTTAAAGTTGTTTATTTAGAATGTTTTTTGATTTTGTATTTTATCGAACATATTTATGTAAATGCTAAATATTTAATTACTAGAATGCGGTCGAATCACCGTCGACCGCTGGATACGCTAGTTATAATTATTATTTGTTGTCATCTTACGTCATCATAACCTCATACCTTCAATGTAGCATTCGTATCCACATCAATTTGGACTAAAGTAAAGTGGTTGTCATTGATATTAAGTGATCGGAGTTTACGCTACTGGCCTCACCCACTACGCTTATAGATAAGCAGGGTAGCCCTACACATTGACCTCTCATTAAATATATTTGGCAGATTGCGCTTAACAGCATGGCCACCAAAGAATGCGTTCATTTACCACTTGCAATTGGCAAATACTTTCATACATTTGTTATACGTATTTTATAAAAAGTATGTGTTGCAATTATAGTGTGCATATAATATTCGTCACCAACGTACAATAATATTTTTATCTGTTGTTGCATATGTTGATGTAACAGCTGTGCAACATAAACCAATTTTTCGTGTTACAAATAGTATTTTAAAATCTATAGATTTTATTTTTTATTATAACAAAACAAAATATGAAAATAAAATAACTCTGTAAAAAATCATACAATTTTATTGCATTGATATTCAGATTGTATTTTGTAGGTTTTTAGACACACATTCAAGTGAAAATCTGCAAAAATTTAACACTATTAGATTGATACTGCAACTGATTGAAAACATACAACATTGTCTGCATGTTTGTCTAAGCATATACATATTTTATATACATATACATATATTTTTTTCCAAAAGTACGCTTCAAAAGAGCAGATTAATAAGTCTTTTTTCAATTTAAGGAGTTTTCGATGTTAGCCGTAAAATATTAATCAAAAATTCATTTTGAAGGCTGGCAATAAAATATTTTAATAGAGTAATAAACAACAGTTGTCAGAGGATCATAACATTTCGTATTGCATAAATAAATTTTTTATACACCGAATTTGTTTATGTGAAATTGTGTGCGATTTTTTATTAAATAAAATTTTACATTGATACCAGTAATACTCTTTCTTAAATCTGACTGGTAAGGAAAACCCCAATCATCTGTTGAACATTATACTAATAAAGTTCTAAGTGTTGCTTGTGCCCTTTTGCCTTGTAGAGCAGAAACAATTTAGAAAGTATTTAACTGAAAATGTCAGGCCATTAAATTTTAACACTTAAAAACTTTCACAAGTTAAACTTCATATACATAACAACAACAAATGTAACAACAAATACATTAGTAATGAAAACTACCCTTCTTAATTAAAAACAAAAAAAAAATTAATGTAACAACAACGGACCATGAACAAATGTTTAATATCCGCAAATGATTTCACCACAAATAAAATTCAATAATATTAGCGACATCAAGAGCAAGATAGAAAATTGTTTCCAATTTTAATTAGAAACAACATAATGTGGCATCATCCAGTAATAAAATCGTCTATGTGTGCTGTAATGTATTTGTATGGGTTAGTATCAAATATATGAAGGATTAATGAAGAAGAAAGGAAAGAAGGAAGTCAAAAATGTATCAGCTGGTATTAGTTACAAAAAGAAACATTTGATCATTTGGTCAATTTAATGACTGTTGTTTGTTGTTGATTGTATGATTCTGAGTTGAAGTTTACATTAAACAAAAACAGATACAATCCTCATTTAATTATGTTAAGCATGATTATTTTAAAAGTACAGTGCTAAGCTAATATTATCAGAATAATGATTTTTTTTATTTGGCAAATATTTAGTTTTTCAACCATTTAGTGTTTGATTATATGAAGAAGGTCGTTTAAGTTTAATTCAAGCAGATTCATGCCTGAAATTTTCATTAATAAAAAAATGCTCACGTGGTTTTTATAAATGCGTTTGCTTAGAAACATTTTTGTTAGTCACTGTATATATTTATTTTTTTTAACCATAAGTCAACCCCCATTACAAAAATATTGAAACAAAAATTAACAAAATTGTTTAAATAGATTCATGTTGTTTACATACTTTATTTGTCATTGGTTCGGTTGTGCATTTTGTTTTTATTACATTTTATTTTTATTATAAAATTTCTTGCTCAAATTATATTTGTTTAGAATTAATGTATGCACTTTGCATGTGTTTGTGGTGCTAAGCACATGGTTTGTATATATGTCTGTGCTTCAGAGTACTTAAAATACTAAATTGATTTTATAGTGGGCTTTAATAGATGATGGCAAATTATTTATGCCATATGCACGAAATATGCTATAAATATTTTTAATGCTCGCTTACACAAAAACATGGTCATAAAAAGGCTTTTAAATGCTAATCAGAAATATATATTTTGCACAATCGCGTGAAGTTATGTGTGTTAGTAACAATTTGTGTGATTTAGATGCTTTTGTGATCTCTGGTGAATTACAAAACTTCCAGGTTTTTTAGGTTTGCAAATGATGTCATGGAAACGCAATTACTTAATTTGGAAATTCTCGAAGCATATCCACTCTGGTAAACTTTATAGCCAGATATATATTTTATTGCTGTAAACAAGCATATGTAATTTAATTGCTTTTTAAAAAAGTCAATTTTAAGAAAATTATTAAAATTAATTTAAATTTATATTCTGTCTAAAATACCAAATGGCAAAAATTAACAAATTTAAGTTTCTAAGCCAAACAGAATTTTGCGGTTTCTCAATTTCTTGGTGAAAGCAACCTATGAGTGCTTACCATGACAAAAAAATAGATCTTCTCACTCGCATGCACTCTTTTAAAGCTTAGTCTCGCTACCATTGATTGCCTTTAATTTTGTTCAAAGAAAAGATACGTAAGTTTGGTTTTCATAAAAAGCTTATTTGGTCTTTACATTTGATCTGCTTGTTCTTGTGGTGTATATTTAACCATAATAAAATTTGGACGTCTTCAAAAACCAAACAAGAGTATTTGAGCCAAAAGGCTGTCCAACATTATTAAAGGTGTTTTCTTAATCGAAAGATTGAGTTTTTGAAAGCTTTAGATGTAATTTGAAATAAAAAATCTAGTGGTAGATTTTTGGATGTTTTTGATGTGATATAAAACATAATTTCTACATTTGCTACCTTCACTTATAAAACCCTTTTTATTTTTTTTTTATTTTTTTGGCAAAAAAATGTATAAATAAATAAATACAAATTTGATATCACATTTAACGGAGCCACCTAAACAGTGGCGGATACATGGAAACACACATGAACACTGATGATGGGAGTGTAGCGGCTCCCGAAAAACAACGTTGTTTCTTCTCTGCCATGTAAGTTTCCCTTGTTCCTTTGGAATATTGTCTCATGTTCAATTATTTCTGACTAAAAATGTTACGAACATTAGCTAAAATAATAAACACTTTGGATTAAAAACTACTAACAACCAATTTGTTCGACAAATAATCACTTTAATTTTTTTTAGTTTTGAGACGAAGTGTTTCCGCATTAATATTCAAGATAATTTCTTTTTAAATATCAAAAATTGCTTTTGATTAACTCTTTCAAAATAATCAGTGTAGTACCTTTATTCGTTTAATCACAAAGTAATCTTATAAACAATTTGAAACCGAAAAAAAACATTAAAAGCGCATGCAATTTTATTCACTTTCGCAAATTCAGCAGTGTGTCAGAGCTAGAAATCGCAACAAAAACTTTTCGAAATTTACAATATGATGTCAAATTATGTTGTGTATCAATCTGCGTACTTAGTTTTTAAGATTTCTTTAAGTTAATTTTTCACCTCTTTGGCACAAATACTCCTCTATGCAACTCGACGGTTAAAGTTAAACAGAGCTAAACGTCACATAACCAAGATGGCGTGCAATAAAAATGGTAGCAGGACTTTTGTCCCATCCGTTACATTAGCAAGGCCCAGCGATCTTACTAGTGCCGATTAATTATCAAATAAGTTCTGTCTTTTTAAGCGCCCTTAATAAATTTTGAACATCCCTTTACCCTGTGCTTGCAGTGAAAAATAATTATCGTACTTTTGAAACTGAAACAAATTGATTTATGACCTTGTAGCACTTTCTAAAATAAATACATACATCATTTCGTATGTTCAATGGATTCTTTCAGGAGTTGCGTTGTTCCTGATTGCACTAAACACTTTTCCATATATATTAGGTAGCATGAAAGAACTTCTAAATGAAATGCAACAACATGTAATAACTCCCCACATATCATTCCTTTATTGCAACATAGTCATATCTGAAAAAAAAACTCTTTCGTCAGAAAACGAGTTTAAGGTTTTTAATTTACAGACAAATTATAAAAAAAAAAGAATTCTCCCCTCAAGAGGTGAGTAAACCACATACTTGTATACATTTTTTACACAAAATGAAGAGTAACACGACGAATATTTTTGCATTTTTAACTCAAAAATCACGTTTTTAGGATATGATTACATTGCAATAAATGATCGATATGTATGTGGTATAAGCTCCAGTAGGAAAAATTTAAAGAACATCTTAAGTGCTTAGAAAGTAACTTCCAATTTCCAGGGGTTATTAGGATAAAAGTAAAATTTCAATGGGAAAAGCCTAAAGTAAATGTAATAATCCCAAAAATAATAAAATTTTAAATAAGTGAAATGGTTCGGGAGAAGCCTAATTAGAAATTTTATGATTCCCAAATCAAGTTATCGAAACCTGTTTAATTATTTAGGTTTGCGGCCGCGCTGTATGATTTCCTGTTCAAAGCTGGTCACGCCCACTGATGATTTTCTGCCAAAGTTTTCAAGCAATATTTCAGCCATTTAGGGAAAAATTTTAGAGAGAAAATACTGAAACTATAGCTGACAGACAGATAGAAAATTTTAAAAGAAATTAGTGACCTAAAACGTGACCCAGACGCATGGTCTTTTTTTTTACTTGGACCAGCACTCAGGGGATTATCCCTACATATAAGTTAACAGACTTGTTTATTATTACAAGAAACACATTGAATATTCTTTAAGTTTTTAAGAAAAACATTGAATATAATTTACATAAAATTTTGCTCAACACTTTATTTCTTTTATGCCTACTTTTTCTTCTTTTTGTGAAAATTTCTATTGTAAGAATTTTTGTTGTTAAGCGAGCTGTAATAAAAAATAAGTTGATCAGAGAATTTTTAATTTATGTGAACGCAGCCAAAAGGAAATGAAAAAATTAAAAAAATGTTATTTAATAAATAATAAAGTTTCAATCATTAACGATAAGGCCAGTAATTGAAAAAGTCAAGTAAAAATTCTAAATAGTAGAAAACATATCGCAAAAATTATTAATTAATTTTAATTAATTATTTACTTGCAAAACAGAGGTTACGGAAAATTCCATATAAAAAGTGGTTCGCCAAGCAAACTTTGCAATAAATTTCATTTAAAAATTCTACATAGTAGAACATATTTTGAATTTATAGAAGTTGTTATCGAAGTTATGGCTTAAGTTGAATAAAACTATTACCTACTTAACTATTAAATGAAATTTGCAATAAAAGAAAATAATAAGTGTTTGAAATTAATTTGGAAAGTTCGTTGTGAGAAAGTACTACAACAACCTAAATATAAGATTAATTTATGCCATGCAATGTACCGGAACTTTTAAGAGACAAATAAATTTTGCAGAAATTACAACTGGAATGACAAACTTGCCTGCTTTTTATCATTATTTTGTAACGTTTGAAAGGATGTATATTAATTTTTTTGTTAAAACATAACGGATCTGTCAGTTTTGTTTTAAATGTTATTATGAAGTTTTGTAACATATTCCAAACTCAACAGAAATAAGTTTTCATAATTTTTGAAAACGAACTATAAATAAATAAAGTTCAACCGAAAAAAAATTAAAATGTTTCAGTACGCATGACATGGGCATCCATAAAATATAATTGTGTATCTTTGTATATCTTTTATATTTTATTTTTTAATATTAAGAAATATTAACAATATTAATAAATAATAATTTGGACAGTTTTTTCTTATTCCGCCTTATTTTTTATTATCACAAAATTTTCTATTCTTTCTGTTTTGCCAAACATCCATCAATCCCTTCGCTGGTAGTTTTATTGAAAATCAATCTAAAAAAATTGAATATCCTTACAATACACAGTTTGACATCCTTAATATCCTTGGCATATGTTAAACACAAAATTACAACTATCTCAAATCGCACAAAAAAAAACAACGAAAGCATATTGAAGAGACTGACATTTTATTTTAGCGCACGACATGACAATAATATGACATCAATAATAACGAAAAGGATGGTAGTAATGATGATGGCGATAATAATGGATAAAAACTGCCATATTGTAGTATGATATAGCATTTCGTCAATTATAAACATTGTATTCATATAGATTTCTCACAGTAAGAAGCAAATATTTTTATGAAAAAGATGATTTTTATTTTCAGATTTTTTATTACTTAAAAAATTGAGAAACTTTTCTCTATAACTCATAACTTTACGCCAATTTAATATGAAAACTTTGAACATTCATAAAAGCCTTCTTAATTTATGTGCTTGATTTTACTGCCAGTATAAAAAAATTAGTGTTAAATCGACATTGCAAAGATCTATTCAAACAAGAAAAATTTTGAACTACGACTACATTGACATTAACATTTTGCTACATGAACATTGTCTAGGAAAATGTTTTTTTTTTTTTATTTTTATTTTTGGTGAACTTTGTTCTTTTACTAACACTATCAAACTACGTGTGCATGTTAGTAGACTCTAATAGCTTGTTTTATTTCATAGAATTTTCTTTTTTCGGTTGAGTTTGTAAATTTTATAAATGACTCAGTCTGTGTAAATATGTATCTGTCCGTCTTTCTGCCAGTTGGTGTTTTGTCATGTATATCTGTCTGTCCAATTCTGGAATAGCTTATTGTGAATGTGACACCAAAGCCAATAATGTCATAGCTGTAGCTACACATACATACATACAACTTAGTTATTTTTAATATGCATACAGATAACAAAACTACACTTGATCCTTGAAAAACATTATTCGTTTTTTTGCTCAATAAGAACTGGTTGAAATCGCTACATCTTAAAGAAAAGTTATTTTATTTATTCACAAAAAATAAATGATTTAGCTAGTGAGAGGCTTATTTCTTGAGCTTAATAAACATTAATCACCCTTTTCGTGTTTGTCGTTTTTATGGCGAAAGTCGGACGTTTTTAAAAAAATGATGCCTGAGTTGGCAAAAACGCCAACATCTACGACACAAACTGTCGTTAAAACGGTAAAGTGTTTGACGGATTTGTCTGTCAAAAGTTTCTAAAATTGTCGCTAAGAATTTTCTTCACGACATAATTGAATTTAATTAATTTAATTAAGTTTTTTTTTAATTTTTAGCAACAGTTTTCATAAACACTATTTTACAAAATTTTTACCGTCTAAAATATTACACTGTAACATAAGATTTTAAATTCGAGAGCAACTACGACAGTTGCCGTAATGCGACTACGCCAATCACAATAAGGGCCAATATTTCAATAATTTTAAAAGTCACAATCCCTGCACGCAACATTAAGAGGTTATTGTTTTGCTAAGACATTGAATATATTTTTGCATTTGTTTTGGGTGGAACATTCTTGGGGCTGCCAATTTTTTCTTTTTCTTTTCTAAGAACAAACACAAACCGCAAAAACATTTTGGCATGCCTGCAGAAACTCCCAGGGGCTAGGCAGAAATAGAACCTGCGACCCCAAGACTAATAGTCTAGTACACTGCTTACTAGTCTACGGGGCTCCCGATATGCTACCTCTTTATATACCTTCAAATGTAATTTTCCACAGAAAGGAATGGCCATATACGCATAGGCTATCCCATTAAGGCGTTTCATTTTGATGTGTAAAAAAATTTAGTTTATTTTAAACCAGGTCATATGATGTTTACCTAAATGTAAAGAATTGGATATAGCATATAGATATAGATAAATTAAATTTTCAATCGCGAAATCGCCCATTTGCGACTGTAAAACCTTGATAACTGCATGAATCTAGTAAATCATAAGATCTCAATGGCCGATTTTGATCGCCTATTCAAGAAATCACAATGTCAGAAATCTATAGTTATGCTGCACGAAGGACCTTCTTGCTGCAAATAAACATCGTCCACGTTAATACATGTCTTATCCAAAATATGGTGAGTTGCCGTTTGAGGAATGCACCATCCCAAAGATCGGTGAGAAAAAAACGGTGTTTTCATCAACACTATGGGCACCAACAGCAATATTCTCAGTTATTTTTGAGCGACGTGTACGAGCTCGATTCTTTGCACCACTGACTTGTCCATACAGCTCAAATTTGTCCACCAGATCAAAAAATAGCTTGCACAGGAGGTGGGTCATGACAACTACACCATTTTACACCATTTTAATATTGAACTTTAAAAATTTCAATGCGTTATTGACAAGTATATCGTTTCATTTTTATTAATGAAATAATTTTTACCTGTCATATGTTAAGTACCCTACAGGAAATGTTGTACCAATTGTCCTGAACGTACCTGTCCTATGGCTAGTGATAATGGAAATAGTACAAAAAGTTCCTGAGTCGTGACTGTTGAAAAGGGGACGTATCACAAAACTGTAACAAAAGTGCTTACAAATTCCTTCATTAAAAAAATTGTACGTATTCTATTGTATTTTTTTATTATTTATGGTGATAGACTACATAAATAACTATATTATAATCTGATTAAAATAATAATGCATCTGTTGATTTGGACCAAAAAACTTTTTTAGAAACTTATCTTAATCCAAACCGAATGAAAAGCTAATACCAGCCAATAGGGTACATTCCGCTCTAGAATAGTTCTATTACCGGTTTTTAAGAAACCACAACAGGTACTTAGGATACTACAAGTCCGTAAAAGTTAGGTCTAGAACCTGTCACAGAGTATCTTAATTATCTCAATTGACCACCTCCAATGAAAACGCCCCGCAAAAGTGAACCGGTTGTCAGTCCTTGGGAACTAGTAACGTGACGTATCCTGTGAGATGTTCTTTTCCCTCTAGGGGTAGTTACTGGTTGAGTCATAACTACGTCTTATAGAACAAACCGTACATTGTGTACACATTAGTATGTCTTTCTGGTATAGAATTTGTATCAATTGTTTTGTTAACGCTTTGTTAATTTAATGGCTCAACAAAATTTTGTGATATATATTAATAAATAAAACTAAAAAGGATACAACCAATTATTTTGGTGCTCATTTATAGTCCTAATATATATATATATATATATATATATATATATCTGGTTTCTGAAGGCACAGTCTAAAGAAAAATCAATCCATCCATAACTAAATCAATCCCAAGCTTTGCTAATAGGACGTTGATCCCAGATTTACTTATACCAAGTACAGAAAGATTGATTTAAGTACGGACTTAAGTAAGTTCTCTATATAATTTAAGAACTTTTTAGTTGATTTAAGATTTTGCACATGATTAAATAATTTTGTACTCATTTTGAGAAACTCCAGGTTTGGTTATCTAAAGTAATATCGTTTTTGACTTGATTAAAGTACATTTTATTGTTATTTGTACTCAAAATTTTGACTACGACTCGTACTCAAAGTAAATAGAATATACTTTAATTTAGTACGGCATTTTTCTTTCTGTGCAGAGACAACAAAGTCAACAAAAGATTGCTTCTTCAAGATTTTGCAGATAGATTTTGTATTGTCATGTCTTTGTGAGAGATGTTTTCTAATAGATGAAGTAGCTTACAAATAAAAGTACACTCAAAAGAAAAATCAATCCATCCGTACTTGAATCAATACCAAGCAGTGTTAAAAGTACGGTAATCTCAGATTTACTAAAATCAAGTACAGTAAAATTGATTTAAGTACGGACTATAAAGTGCTCAATTTAATATTTTAGTTGATTCAAGATTTTTCACGTGATTAAAGAATTTTGTACTCATTTTAAGTAATTTCAAGATTGGTTAACTAAAGTAATCCCGTTTTCGGGTTGATTAAAGTACATTTTATTCTTATTTGTTCTTAAAATTTTGACTACGAGTCGTACTCAAAGTAAGTAGAAAATACTTAGATTTAGTACGGCGAAGAAATTTAGGCCAATTATGATACTCAGAGGGCTGCTTACGCTCTGAATATTTCCACGAAATTTTATAAATTGGAGCTTCTGAGAAACAACTAGCAAAATACTTAAACAAGTGTCAAACCAGTCACGCAGATCTGGCACGATCTGCGAAGAGGAAGGTCTAATTTTAGGATAAAGTTTTAAAGAAATTCTTCAATGGACTCTTCTTCAACACCAAGGAAATTTAAACTCTCCCACATGTGTCCAAACGCGCAGTGTTCAGCAATGATGGATCCCAAGGCGTGCAGTGTTTTGTTGTATTAATTACTGTTTCGTTAAGTATAAAAAACATAAACTGTTCTCGCATGAGTTATCAGTGTAAATTTTGCTAATTTTAATGTGTACATTTCATCCTTCGCTTTATACTTAATCTCTATCTGTATGTATGTATGCATGTATTGTTGTATGTATGTATGTGAAATTCGGTGCAAGTGTTAACAACATCAAATATGATGTGTTTTCATTTTACTTGTTTTGCGTAGCTATTTTTTATTCTGTTTCCCGTCAAACCGATGTGTTTGGTAATAGAACAATATGGTGGTAATGACTTTTTGTGCTCATTTTCGTCTGCAATATTATACACTGTTTACACACTCATAATAATATTACATACACATGCATGAGTGTGAGAGTAAGTCTCTGTACATATCTTAATAGTGCAATTGCGACAACGTTTAATTTTAATTTTTTTTTGCCGAATTCTCCTTTTTTCCCACAATTTTTGCAATTTAAACGTTAAAAGTCAATTTTGTGTGGCGTTCTGAGTTGTCGTTCATTATAGTTATTACTAAATGACAACGACCTACGCCTAAACCATTTACAGTATTTTATGTGCATGCATGAGTTGTCTATGCCAACTCCCCTTTTGCCTCCTTCTCAGGATAACTTGTTTTAGCATATTTTGCTCGTTTAATGCGCTGACACTTACACTAAAATTGTGTTTCATTGAAATTTGATACTTGCATATGCTTATACGCACCAACACATACACATATATGTACTTGAGTGGAGATTTTGTTGATGGTGTTTCATTGTAAGAAGGAGAAGTTGTTTATTTCAGAGATGGGAAGTATTCGGTAGAGCGGCTTCTAGTTTGTTGGCTGATAGGCCAACAGTTTGTTTCAATAAATGATTCTAAATAGTCAACCAAATATTATTAAAAGATTGAAAACTAATAGAAAACTACAGGTAAATTTAAACTCTTAGCTGAATATTTCACTAAAATCAGTCAAATCTGTTTACTCGGACTTCAATAAAATACATACATAAAAGGTTACACGAAGAATACAGTGTACGGCACGTTGTCTGCGATTCAAAAAATATGCTTGCATTTCGCCATATAATTCAGTTGTTAGAGTTTTTGCTAAATAGATCTTACATTAGAAAACGTAAATTTTTGATCGCTAACAGGAAAGCCAAGTCTGTTCTATCTACAATCGACGTGCATATAAAAAATCAAAAGCATATCTCATACATATGTAGATATAAGAAACTTGACATCATACGAGTGCCACATTGTGTTCAACACTGACCGCAACATTCACTGGCTAAATTCACTTTAAACATAAAATAAATGTTCTCAGTTCATTAGCTTAACAATGGGTGGTATCAGTCAACTCTTCTTAAAGTAGCATAGTCTGAGCAACATTAGTTTCACCTCTAAATATGGCAATATTAACAAGTAGTTTGAACAAGTACGTGTGGTAAGTAGAGGAACTATTGCAATGTCAAATTTAACAAAAAATAAATAAAAAGCAACTAGAAAAACTTGAAATAACCTAAAAATATATAAGTTCTGATCTTCAACATCTTCCGCGTTATTTTTTCTTTTGTTCAATTTCTTCACTTTATATAACGAGATATATATTTTTTAATATTTACAAATAATTGTAATTTATGAAAGAGAATGTATATGTTGAATGTACAACAGCCATTTCTGCTGTGGCTTCTGTTACTGCTTATTATTACTTTGTAATTTGCATATTTGGCCACAAAAAGGATCATTAACTTTCATTCTTATTGGCAATTGCTATTGAAATTACAATTGCTCTTGTTACCGCCTCTACAACAAAAACAATAACATCTTCTGCAACCATATCAATGTGCATGTGTTTGTTTTATTTCTATTCTTGTTGCTTTCATATAAAACAAGTAGATAATGCTGCTGATTCATTTTTCTGCTCTTAAACACTGATAATATCGCACATACTATGCAACATATGCTACGACAAGATACAAGTAACAATAAAATTTTACCAAACGTAAAAAAATATTGTATTGAAAATATTATATATTCTATAAATCCTCATACGTTATGTTGTATACTTTTATACAGACATTACTACCATACACATTGTGCGCAATTACCAACATACTACATACATGCCTTTTAACAGATATACATATTTTACCATTATACAAACATGTTTTGTATATGGATAGATATATACAAATGTGTGTGCAATCATTTTGCGTATAATGATTGTGTTTTGTGATTGTATGTAGTCGTTATATACTTTGAGGTTTAATATTGGTTTTATTATCACATTTGATATTAGATTTATGAATTATTTAAGTCATAAAAACTAACACCATTCCAAGGCTCTTCATTATTTATAACTGTGGCTTAAGAGTTATGGGATTCAAGTTAGTTAGTTAGTTTTCGAAAAAAAATTTTTATTAAACTAAAAATGTATAAAATTAGGTTTCTTCGAAATCCAAGTGGAAGGCACGCATTTTATTTTGCTCGTTTTCGAGCACTTATAGGCAATAAAATGTTACTGATGCATCCGCTTGAACGACGGTTTTTGTGGGTCATGCTCACAAATATATTATTATAAAATAAAAACTTTCACTAATGATCACAAACAGTCACAGTGTTTTTTTTTTCTGAGACGTACAAGTCTGATACTCACGAATCAAAATTTTATTGCTGAGATTGAGATTGATTGAGCTCTTCGAAAAGACACTTAGAATATTTTACGTTCATGGAAATCTTCTACATTATTAATTAATAGGAAAACATATTTTTTAGATCCCTTTTACGACCGCAATACTGAACCGATTTTGGAAAGATTTATATGTTTTTTTAATGGGGTTTTATGTATTTAATATTATTAAAATCATTTCGATATTTAGGCAGCTCTAAGCATTTAAAGTTACTACTAACAAATGCACATTTATTACACATGCAGGTATCAGCTTCAACTTGAAAAATAACCAAAGTGTGCATGTGTATTTGTCAAATTAGGTTTTGCATATAAATAAGACAGAGTTTTAAGTTGTTTATTTAGATTGTTTTCTCTTTTTGTATCTCATCGTATGCATTTGTTTAATATTTCTTTCTAGAATGCGGTCGATGGAGTCAGCCGCTAGATACACTAGTTCATACATATTAGCACTTCATGCCTGTCGCAATCCCGAGACAAATTTAAAAAAATCAACACACATTTCAATATTAATGATGCCATGAATACCTTAATGAACAGCATAACGTTCTACTCTAGTGCCTCTTAGAGGACTAGATGGATCTGGCGGAAACATGTGGTGTCCCTGCACAAAAACCTATTGGCTTTATCCACAGACTTAAAGTCTCTGTGTTGTCATAAAAGCAGAAAAAAGATCAATCGGAAAACTTTTGAATTTAATAGGCTTGTTACAGCTGTTATTTTAGAAATTCGGCTTGCATATCATTCTTTTAAGTAATTCTGAATACCAATTTAATTTATAAGCCTGTTGCAAACGTTTGATAAAATAACACATAAAAGGCAATAAATATTGTCATAAAATTTATATTAAAAAAATATATATTAATCCAATAGGTAAAATCGCTCAAAAAAAAATTAAAAATAAATGATAGAAAGATTTTTCAGAGCTATATAATCCAAATCTCAGTATGAAAAGAAATTGTTTTATTCTACTGCTTTCCAACTTAAAAACAAGTTCCAATAATAATACGGAATTTTAGATGTCATGGTGAATGTAATTCTAAATGCTATTTAAAACTACTAAGCGATTTAATAAGAAATTGCAATTTGTCGAGATTCAAATGCATTTTTTAAACGAATATTTTTATTCACGCCATCATTCTTTAAAATCCAATATCATATGCGCTCGCATTAACATGTTAAAATAAAGAAATAAAATTAAAAGTTTTTATTATACAAGTATACCCAGCAAAAAATCGCTAATAAAATCATGGTTAATCTTCACTCTACATTAATAGTGAACCATCAGTGAAGTTAACATTTGCATATTTAATTTTGTTAGAATGGAAGAGATCAAAAAGCTAAACGGTGCACGATTACGCCCACAAACAAAATTTTTAGAATATTAAATTCAATACTTGTACTTGTTATACAATGAAAAGATAATGATATGCATTTAAAACAACTTCCGATATATTTTGCTGGGTGGTTTTTCTCTAGATTGTATAAACACTTGTCCCACAAACTACAGCTTAATTTGTTATATCTATTTTATAAGAGGAATTTATGCGTGTTTAATCTTTGATATACAAATGCTGTGTTAGTTCGCCAATTTAAAATGGTTAAATTAGCTGTTTTCTAAAAAGCAATTTTAATTTTTCGTAATCGGAGAATCCTATGTGTACCAAAGGAGTTTGTATAAGTATTAACATATTGCTCCTTTATTGCAACGTAGTCATATATTTAAAACAAACATGATTTTTAAGTTGAGAAGGCAGAAATATTCGTCATATCGCTCTTCATTTTGTTTTAAAAAAATTTATAAAAATATCTTGTTTGCTCACCTTTTGAGGGGAGAACATTTTTATATTTTTCCATCGATGTGTGTGGAAGCTCGTTAAACTCGTTTTCTGATGAACGAGTTTTTTTTAAAAACTACTACGTTGAAATAAAGGAGCGATATGTACATATGTATGTATGTATGTATATAAAGGGTCTTCCAACCAGATTTTTGTTTTCTAAAACAAAATAAAACAAAAAATTTAGATGAAGATGATTCGAATTTTCATTGTATTACCAAGAGAAAAGTTTGTCAATTATGAATAAAAAATGTCCACCACGATCAGACTAACAGATTCTTTCATCAAAGATTTTAATCACTTTTTGGCAAATGGCGGCTCTATTTCTTTAATCAGATCGCGGATTTTGAGTTTTAGGGCTTCAATCGATTCGATTTAGACTCTGTCCTAAACATAGCCCCACAAAAAATTATCCAGTGGTGTTAAATCACACGACCTGGCTGTCCACTTAACAGCTGGTTTTTGTGAAATTATTCGATCGGAAAATTTGGTTTGATTAATTGTTTCATTGGCTGTGTGACATGTGGCACCATCCTGTTGAAACCACATACCAGTGATATCTACGTCATCCATAATATGCCGAAATTGAGTTGTTAACATCTCGCGATAGCGTGATCCATTAACCGTTACCGCATTTCCAGCCTCTTCTTAGAAAAACGGCCCAACCACGCTTCCACATAGCCCACCATACAGTGACATGTCGGGAATGCAATGCTTTCTCAATAATCGCTCTAGCATTTCCAGAATCCCAAATGCGGCAATTTTGCTTGTTGAAGTACCCTGATAAGTGAAAATGGGATTCGTCTGAGAAATTTTTTTTTAGAAAAACTAGCGGGTTGTTTCTGAATGAACTGAGCGAGTCTACGACGATGTGAATGATCAGTCAGTTTAAATTCATGCACCACTTGAACCTTGTAAGGCTTCAAAGCCAAATCCTTACACAAAAATCGCCAAGTGGTGGTTTTGGATAACCCCAATTGTTGAGAACGTCGAGCAATTGACAAATTTGGATCTTCTTCAACACTGGGGCTCACGGCTGATATGCTTTTAGTTGAACGAGCCAGTCGAACACGTGTTGGTATTGGCACATTTTGTATCGAGCCGGTCGACTCAAACATAACGACCAAATTTAAGATAGCGGTCTCAGAAGGATTATTATTTTATCCGAAAATGTCACGAATTTTACGAAATTTAATTTTAACAGAACCGCCATTTTCATAGTAGATTTTAATTATTTTAATGTGATTTTCAAGCAAAATTGAATTCATCGCAACAATTGTCAATGCATCTACTTCGAAAAAAAAACTCTATATCAAAATAAACATGTTTTAATGTAGCTATAACTGAAAGACAAAACCTTTACGTGTATTTTATGTTTTACAAACAATATAAACTAATTTGATTTACATCTCAGCTTTCTTTTAATAAAATCTGTAAAACACGTATTAAAATAATACTAAGTAATCTTATTGTACTCTACTATAGAAATACGAGAATATTTGAATCTATTTTACATCAAAAACTTCTTTCACAAACTTAACTTAAAATAACAAAAATTTCTTTCATAAGTCTTAGGTTATTCACAATAATAATTTCATAAAATAGGCTCAAAAACAACATGTTGTTATTCAATAAAACTAATTCATCTACAGATCAATATTAGTTAATCTTCTTATAAAATTTCGAAGATGAAATTTAATTTTTTTCTGCTTAATTACCAGCCTGCTAATCGTCAGCATCATCACTACTTTTTTTTTAACCACATTAAAGGCTAATCATCTGCGACAACATTTACATTTTGTTTTATAAGTAGTGTGTGTGTGCGGGTATGTAATTTTGTTTGTATTTTTATACTCTACCACCTAAATAAATATCGTCTGCAGATACGAACGGGTACAATTAAAGTTTCATGCTGCAACCCTCTAACGAACAATAGAAGGGATGTTAAAACTCTATAACCCTGAGTTACATAAAATGTAAAACTAATTACATTTTCAGACATCTTTTTCTGTTCGTATTTTTGTGAACTTTTACAAACATTACAAAACAAGTGTCATAATACCCACACTGATACACATTCATAAATAAGACGATCTAAGCTACATCTGCACAGTGGTTTGTTGCGGACGAAAATACCAAAAGAAATTGAAGAAAAGCTAACTAAGTACAGAGGGATGTTATTACATGAAAAATGTTACCCATTCTGCTATAACATTCAAAATGGACACTTTAAATGTTAATGTGTAACCAAAGGAAGGTTTCTGTGAATAAATAAAAACCACAATTATCTGTTCCGCTTTACATCCTATCAGCATTTATTCTGTTTTTATTAATTCTGACTTGCACTCGTTCTGTTTTAAGTATCCAAATTTTCGTTATAATTCGTTAACACAGTCGACTTGTAGTTCTAACAGCAGCTAAGTTTTTGACTGAAATGTACATCTCCTGCATCGCTAAACGTTTCATCAGAACTTAAGAAGACTTTTATTATTGATTACAAAAATGGTTTTTATTCTGCTACTTTTTGACATACGTAAAGGCATATATTTTAATTTTTCTTTTTAAAAAAATATGTACAAAATTTCTTTTTTCTTAACAAAATTTAACTAATCCATTGTGCAACGAGTTTGTATATGGTACAATTTTAAACACTTTTCTCACGTACACAAGAATAGCATGCCACCAGAAGTACAGAAGACATAAGGAGAAACGGACTACAATAGCAACGAAAAAAGGATATCATTACACTCAAATGAACGTGGTCGCAATTAAAGTGGCTACAATATCTGCATACTAAATAGTTTAATTCATTTGCTTTCATTCGTAAAATGAAACAATATACTAAAGTGACAAATTAGTAAGTCATCATTATTACGATGATTATAATATGTTCATATGAACTTTTTGACTTTTATGAAAATCAAAAGAAATAATTTCGTGAGTCAAAGAAACTGTGTCATAAATCAAAATTGATGGATGGTCTTGTAATAAAAGATAAAAATATATTGGAAAAAGAGAAAATTTTCTTTCCTTGCAGACAAATGTAAGGGAAATGCCAAAATCATACATTAATTTTCCTTATGCAATCGATTTTTATGATGATGCTTGCGTTCGATTGAAACTCAAATATTAATTTAAATATTAATATTCATATATTTCTTAGGGAAATCAAAGTGCCAATATGTAGTATCAGCCCACGCAAGTAATTATAGGGTACCGAAAAGAGGCTTGAAGACCAAATTGTGCCGGATATTTGTGATACTTAATCTGTCAATGAATATTTATTTCTTTTGGTAAACAAATAAGAGCAATTTTAAAAATCCTATAATTACATTGATTGTAACTAGACGGATTTGACTAATTGCGACATATGAATTAAAATCAATGTTTTCAGAAAACCACTCTCTTTGAAATTAAGGCGTGACATTTGTCGAAAATATTGTGAAAGGTATGCATATAATAAACTACCTACAGAAATACGTTGTTCTCTTAATGTTTTTTGTACCGAAGAAAAATTAAATATTGTTTTAGTGTTGTAGTGCAAAGCAGACCTGTATTATAAGATCATGATTGTAATGAATTTAAGTAATTTTGTATTTTTGTGTAATTCAATTTCAGTTTTGACAATGTTTTTTTTTAATTAGAATAAATTTTTTACTATTATTATTAATTTTATTTATATTCCTGAAAAAGCTTTCCATACAGAAAGCAAAATATCAGAAAAAATAAATTTTTTTATAAAAAATTGTATCGTAATAAATTAGCATAAATAATTTATTTTACTATAAATAATGTTTTCACACTTACGATAGTTGGACGGTAGATATTTCAGCTTTATAGAGTCTCGCAGTAAACAGTTTTAAATTCATATACATTTTTAAAGTTAATGTAGGCTGAAGCCAATATTTTTTTTATTACTCCAAAAATAAAATGACGCGCTTTGAATTCGCCAAAACTTTTCTTTTGAACTGACAAGATTAGTTTCGAGTACAACTCATCACCCAAAAAAGTTTTTGTCAGATTAGATAAAACAAATTCATAAAAAGTGACACCTGTATGCCAGAAAATAAGCCATGGAGACGGAAGCGGTATGTTCTGGGGATCTATTTCAGGTAATGGAGTAGGGGACTTGGTTTCTGTTGACAGTTTCATAAACCAACATCAATATTAAATGAATACGCGTTTCCTTCTACCGAAAGATTAACCGGAGAAACATAAATTTTCCAACATGATAATGCTCCATGTCATAAAATCAATATGATTACAAAATTTCTAAAAGAGACTGGTGTCCAAACTCTGGATCGGCCTCCCCAAAGTGCATACTAGAACGTAGTAGAAAATGTATGATCATACATAAAGCGAAAATGATCTTCGGATTTGACAAGAATGAAAGATGAAACGAGCATAGAAAACACAAATGCATGGAAAGAGATTTCAACAGAGTTTCTCCAGTCTTTGATGGATTTCCTTCCGCAACACCTTCAAAAAGTTTTAAATGCTAGAAGAGGATACATTTTTTTATTAATTCAAATAATTATTATCAATTTTTCTTTAATTTGAAGTTCCAAATTTTTTTTAACATGCAATCCATAAACATGTCAAAATACTGAGTTCCCATTTTTTTAGTTAAAATTTTAAAAAATAATATAAAACATTTGAAATGTGAAAACAAATTTGTGATCCAATAAATTTTAGTATTTTTACTACTTTAAATATGTTTAATTTATTTTTTCATTGCTTAGTAGTCACACGATCAAATTTTCATTCAAATTTTAAATTCTCTCTCACTTTTCTTAAAAACACACACACTTTTAATATTTGACGAGAATTTGCTTACAAATTTTCATTCAGTCAAATATTGAAAAAAATATTTGTTGTTTGTTTTTTTCTGTTTCTATGGTTTTGTTTATTTCCTTTAATAGTTGTAGGGAACAAATTATTTTAAGTTGTTTTCTTGATGGCATCTTGCTGAAAATTTTGCTTTAAATTTGAGTGCAGCATACGTCACAGCTTTCAATTTTTGTGAATTTTGACAAGCAGTATGTGTAAAAATCTTGAATTATCTTGGGTTAGGCTCGAAAAAAAAAATATTTATGCCGACTAGTGTATATACAAATAAAAATTTAATTTTCTGTTTATTTCTAGTTCTGTCTATTTAAAAAATAACTATTCCATGTGCAATCTTTGAATATATTTTTATATTTTCTCATGGTTTTTTAAAAGTTGCACTCTTGACAATATTGAAATCAATGCAGAGCTTATTATACTTTATTTCTAATTTAAAAAGATAATAAATTACAATTTAAAAAAGCACAGATGCAGTAAGTTTTGTGTAGTTAAAAAATCGTTCATTATTTCTACCAAATTAAAAGGACATTATTATTTTTCTTTAAAATTTTATTTAAAAAAAATCAGAAATAATTTAACTAATGTTTGGCTTCCATGCCCATTCAATTAATTTTATCCAATACTATAATATAAATGTCTAATTTTTTTCAATGTAATATCTAGTTATTTATTTGCCATTTGCAAAGCATAAAAGAGCACATGGAATATGAAATATTCTTCTTACTTTTTTTTAGGTCAAGTAAATATATTTTCTTTAAAGGCCATCACGAAGCCATCATCCCTTAATGCAAACAAAAATATATTTCTTTATGCCAATATTAGAAACCATTACACCGTTGCATCGTTCAGAGCTGTTGCCCCAGCTTAAGGGTTATTAAAATTTAATTGCTTGTCACTTTATTTTTGGCACATCATCAACTAAGTAATACACCTTAAAAATAAATTTAACCTGAAGGTTTAAAGACCCTGATAAGAAATGAGAGCGCAAAACACAAACAGAAACACACTTAAAAATAAATATAAATAAAAAAAGGACTAAAGGGCTGAATTTAATTTAAATATAAAATATTTCGCGCTTTAATTAAAGAAGAAAGCATTAAATGAATCAAAAAACATAAAAAGTGCAAATAGAAAGAAAAAAAGGTATGAAAAGGGAATCGTTATATTTTTCCTGATAAAATTGTTGAACAAGTGGTTTTTAAAGGGTTGTGTGCTTCTTGCCAAATACTTTATGCCAACTGACTATTTCACTAAGCAACCGTTTGAATGTCTGTTTGAATTTCTACAGAACGTGGGAGTGTATTCCTCTTAATACTTTTCGTTTCAAAAGTGAATAATGTTGATTAGATATAAATATTTAATTTTAATTTTTCTTAATATTTGCGTGTTTTGCTCAAGCACTCTTCATTGAATTTGACCCTAATGGTTGCACAAAATTATGAACTGTACTTGTTGTGTAAGAAAATAAAGGAAAAAATCGTAACAGTTTAAGTGTTGTTGTTGCTAATCTAGTTTTGATGAGGGTATTATGTGATTTTGTAGCTCAAGTTAACTCAAAAATGCAACCATTTAGGGGAAAAATACAATGCTCTATGTACGCTATTGAAAAACGCTTTTAAAGTCTAATATTTTTTAATAATTTCTCGACTCAGGTAGAAATTATATTTAGTATGAATTTTGAGGATTTCACTTCCTGTATATATTTTTTTCACTTCTAGTGATTGTAGTATACTACAAGTTGAATTCCTGCCAATCTACTGGGAAGAATTTGATTGAAGGCGCTTAGGCAACTTTCAACATCGAAACCATAGCAGCGCTAAAAACGTTTAAACGCAAATTTTCGAATTCAAACTAATTAGAAATAAAGAAGAGTGCGCAGTGCTGTAAGCCCACTGCTATGTTGATATTAATAAAACTGACGATTGGCAATATAGGTTTTGACATTACAATGGGTCACAGCTGTAATCCGTTACTACTTCAAAAAGTTTAGAAACTGCAAAGAAAAGATCTTTCATTATTTTCTCTTTATGTTTATATATTATTTAGAGACTTAGCGCTCACTGTTGGAGCTCCTAAGTATAAGTTAATAATTGTATGAATGAATTTTTAAATACTAAATACATTAGCTTATATATTAATGATAAGAAGTTCTAGAAGACTTGAATGAGCGTTTTGTAGAACTTTACTCAAAATCTATATTTCTATTCCTATAATATATTTATTTTATCAGCCAATCCTAAATTTTATACAATGCCCAAACCTATGATTGAGTGGCTTCTTAATATTAATTATTTAAGTGTGGGAAACCAAGATACATATGATCGTTCAGTTTGAGTTTTTTTAGTTTCCCAAAGGGGATGTACGGCGCGTGTCTTAACAGTTTCCAAAGTCATTACGAGTGCATACCTGTATGTGCCAGCAATAGATCTTTTAATAATTAAAACACAGGAAATTGACGAAGTGACTTATGCAACGACCGCCGATTTAAACACAAAGTGATGTTGGTTATAGTGACTGAAACTAGATCTTGGACAGAACTAATCATGTCTGTAAGGAATGAAAGGATGACAAAGTTTTTGGGGTCATTAAAACAAAATTTGTACGAGTCTTGTAAAATGCTTTGGCTGGTCACAAGCACTGACTGGCATTGAGAAAACTGTCGCGCCTATGTTTTTTAGGTCTAGCCTAGCTAAAAAAGAGGCCTAAGCTATTGATCATATTATCAGTGATTGCTCGTGACTACCATTCTACGGTTTTAGCTAATAGACAGAATATTCCACGAGAGAATAAGTGATATCGCGAAGTGAAAAAATTTAGCAGATATAATGTAGGGTATCACCAAGGAAGTAAATTGGTAAATAACGATTTACTTACTAAGTTGACTAAACAAAGTGTCCTTTTTCTCAATACTTTTTCTAGCCTGCCGAAAACTTATAATACAGGTACCAATAAAAACAACTGCTTTGTTCTGAGTAGATTAATAAGCTAGAGTTTTTGGTTGTTGTTGTGCCTCCTGCTTCGAAATATGCTTCCAGAAGGCAGGATTTGTGTTTGCGATTAGGAGCTCCATCTTTTGTGTTATTGCATCATTCAACTTCATCGTCATTAAATTTCGATTTTATTAGATAAAATCATTAAACAATAAATCTTGTACATTACTGTGGTTATCTCTTTTCAATTCAATAAGTGAGAGATGATATTAAATGTAGCTGAACAATAAATTGAGAGATCTCTTCCGAAAACAGAACATTTTGAAAACGCGAAAATTTGTTACTGCTTACAAAAATTATCAATGCGTATTCAAAAATATAAATTTCCATTTAACGCTCGGATTAGTAAATATCGTTATAAAATCTTTAGCAGAAAATATATACTATTCTGTCTAGTTTATTTGATTTAACTGTAAATAGACATCGGCCTATTGCTGCAAAGTAGTTTGAAGCTGACGATATATTTCATATACACTTTGGACCACCGCTGATGCAATAGTTTCTTAATTTAAAAACTAAAATAACAAAAATATAGTCAAACACAAAATAATTATTAAAATCAACTAACTAACAAAATGCTTAATTCCGTAATAGAAAAAAATTATTGTATATCAACTGTACTTTGAAATTTATTTTTAATGAATGTTTATGCGTAATTTCTTGAACGGTTTAGTTTAATATTTAAATTAATTGTTTGGCTTGAGTCCAGATCTGAGTTCGCCCATTTCTTCTACATTTTTAAGAAATTGTTTTTGGATACATTTATTATTTTATTAAGAGAGTACATTTTTGGAATGATGTATTATTATCTATCAGACTAGCAGAACCGATCAGTACTGGTCTCGAGGTCACTACACCATTTCATCAGCGTTCTTTTTTCGATTCCACCACTGTTGAAGGCGGACACTGGTAATTAGGAATATCAACTATCTAACCGTATTATTTAACGAATTAGAATACGAAAAGTGCAACTTATTCATTTCTTACAAGTTAAATCAATTTCGGTTAGTACGAAATTCCCATCTCTGATGATTAATTATTCCAAATATTCCATATTCGCCCGCTTTTTCCAAAGCCATTGGCTGCTGAGATTGACCTACTTTCCATTTTTAATTACTGTATGTTTTTTTAATCATCCAGTTGTACTTTTCGTATTCTAATTCGTCAAATAATACGATATTAGTACTGTTCTGCTAGTCTGACGATTATATAAATTGTTAAAAAAAGTACTCTCAATAAAATGAGTATCCAAAACAATTCCTTAAATTAAGAAGAAGAAGATTACATCCAGCCAAATAATTAATTTCTTTACTAATTTTTTTTTCTACAAAAATTCTTTTAAAATACAATTCACGTTTTCATATTTTTCTTAAAATTTGTTATTTTAATTTTTCCCTTTAACTTTTAAACTTTAAACACTTGAAGTAAATGTTCGAAAATTATTGAGATCATTCTTTAACAAAAAAAAAACAATTATCTATTGCTTTAAGCTTTCGAACACAAAAAAAAGAGAAAAACTGCAAAAAATACCATTTTCTAATAAAGAAAATTGAATTTTCATCATGTGATCATTTATAACAAAAATGCTATAAAAAGTTAACAATTTCTATTTATTTGATTATTCGGAGGTACATTATGAAAATCTTTACTTTCGTGTGTGTTGTGTAGGTTCATCGTTCATATATACAATTGCATAAACAACAAAATATAAGACAAATTGTGTAAAAGTTTTTTTTCACTTCACAAAAACGAAACAAAATCCTTACTTTTGTGCTGTACTTGTTTTGGAGAAATATTCTATTACTCAGAAATGCAACTGCTTTTACAAACAATATTCTGACATTTATCTTTTACTCCATCTAATGTGGTTGAAAATTACCCACGATAAAAATTGGATTAGTTTTTCAGTAACAGTGCAAAATAAAAAATAAAAAAAATACGTATTAAACTACTAAACAAAGTGTTGTTGCATGTTTTGTCGGTACAGAGTATACCGACAACAATATACTCTTTTGAAAATGCATTTACAACAAGAACAATGGAAGTAGATCCCACTATGTTTAAGCTGGTGCTAGCAACTGTCCCCGTTTGTGGCACAAGATAAATGAGTTGTGATAGATGACAGCAAATCAACGTAAGTGCATTATTATGGCGGTTGTTACTTAAAACGAAAACAGTATCCTTTAACCAAATACATAAAAGCAACAAAAAAATGTGTCTCTATATTTGAGTTGATATATAAGGATAATTTAATTACTTTAGATTTTGAAAAGACCTTTTTAGGAAAATTAACATTTCTAAAACTACATAATTAACAAAAACGAGTAATAGCTAATAGATATAGATAGATAGGATAGGAACTGCTTTTCTGAATATAATTATTAGTAAACAGGTGAGAAGATCCGTGCTAGTATGAAGGAGCTTTTAGTAAGACATGCAGCAATGAATCATTTAACTTATCTATATTCTTTAGTGCGCAAATTTTATTCACACTTTGAAGAACTTTAAACTTAAATATTGCATTTTCAAAAATTTAATCTTCTGGGATGTATTGAAACTAACAAAAAAATTTTCAATTACTTGATCTGCAGTGCGAGTTTTTAATGATATGTATTTATTAATTTGCAAATAAGAAAAAAGATTCGTTCTTCCGATCCGGAAAGGATGCAAAGTCCAAAAATTTTTAATAATTTGCAAATAGGACAGGAAATGACTTTTAATATTTTTTCAGTGGACTCAAAGACCTCATTGTAGACATTTATTTTTATTAATTTATAAATATTATCTTTAATTCAGAAAATATTTCATGTTGAGCTTTTTATCCACTCCAAAATCAATTTTTTGTAGAATAAGTCAGGTTCCATAAAAAAAGTATCCCTGCAGGAAATGTGAATAGTGAAATCATGCTGATTATCTATTGACGATGTCACCAGTACTAATGAATAATTGTACCCCAACTAATGCTATCTATTTTTGACATTTAATACAGGTTTGTCCTACGAAATCTACCAGTAGACTGGGTTAATACTAACTACGTAGTGCTTGCGGGACCATATGGAGGAGGGACATTTTCGTAGTAAAACTGTACTGATTCACTATAGACGCTGTCACCACCTGCAGGAAATGCCAATATTAAAATTATACTAACGATGTCTCTAATGCTATTTTATTTTAATTTATTTAACTTATTTAATTTAATTAATTTACTTTTAAATAATTAAAATAAGTCTTCTTTGAGGTATACTTTTCTTATTGTTAAATAACATTTTATTTTAAATTAATGATTTTTAAACGTCACACATTTTCTGTACCTGTTTTAATGTAATTTTTTCGTCAGTCTGTTTAGTAGTTTAATCTGATAGGTATATAACATACATACGTGTTGCAAAATTGTTTATACAAAAAACTGTGTTATGTTTATTTTTCCTGAAAACTAAAAATTATTAATATAATACAAATATATACAATACAGATATAAATAATAATCAAATAAATATTAATTGCAAAATATTTTCAAATGTTAGGGGCGAAAATTAAGGAAAAATTGAAGAAGAAAATGTTGTAGTTTATGTAAGTTTTTTTTGCATGGAATGATAAAATAATTAAATCGAAGTATATTATGTCAGACTCATTATAAATATCGCTGATTTGAGGTTAATTATAAAAGTCTCTAACAGAAATTTTTTCTGGCCTGTAATATACATGGAGTACATGGAAAGGTGCCCCGTAAAAGTTTTAAAAGAATTTTTGATTGTTTAATGGGGTTGTTGACTTACATATAGAAACAAATCTGTAAAAATATTGATAACTGCCTTAATTAGACATTCCGTACGCCTCTGTCAACGAAAAGTACTAAAGTTGGGCAACTTTTAACTTTAATCGAACGTTGAGTACTTGGCTAATATCATTTTTTTGTTTGGTTTTTATTAAGCTTTTTGTGTAGTGTGGTGACAAAATTAAATTAAATAAAAATTAATATTGAAAAAAACTCAAATTCCATTGAAAATTGTACTTCAATCAAATGAAGCTGATTTAATGGCCGTCAACAAAGTACTCATTATGTCAACCTCCCCGCCGATACTTTGATGTGAGTTGAAAAGAGCAACGTATAACGTACGACGGATGCTATATGCCCCGGCCTTTAGGATGTTGCATAAACACAAAAAAGTTTACTGATGAATAATATATAATTTTTGAAATACGAAAAATATATTAATTCAACAAATGTATGTACATATAAATAAATATATCTATGAAATAAAAATATATGCATGTGTATAATTTAATAAAATAAAAAAACAAAAATTCCTAAATATATTTATACAACCATAGCATAAACAATTCATAGCTAACCAATAGTGCACTCATATTATATGCGCCACAAGCTAAGTAATAATGGGCCACCGATTATGTAACTAACTCCTGCTATAACTGAATTTTATCAGCCATAAAGATATCCTGTGGTTATTTGAAACTTATGAAGTGTGAGTGAGTACTGACTCGTTCTGAGGACAATACGTTGAAAAACTGAATAGCGTTTAACATGGGAAATGAGCTAGCTTTTGAGCCAGCTGTCACTCTCCTCTGATTAACCTTTAGTTAACTTTAATTTAGCTCAAATCCCGATAGGAAATAAACATGCAATACATTTCATAAGCCAGAAAGGAAAGCTTAATTAATTATTACGATGCGTATGAGTAATATTTACTAAGATTTCATACGTCATATCGACAACCATGAATAGACATGTGTCAATCGCTCTTGCTCCTTTTGAAGTACTAAGTTGACATTGAAATGGACATGAAATCGCCCAATAATGTGGAACATACTACAAAAGGCTCCCTTTTGTAGTACCCAATATGAAATTCAGCAGTTTTTATAGCTTCATTAAAATTTTTTTTAGTAATTACGCAGTTTCTATAAGAAGGCAGCGTGTTAAAAATAAAGTAATTAAGTAATAAAGTGATCTCAGAAATCCTAATAAATTTTGTATAAGACCCTAAATTTTGAAGAATTTTTAAAATTTTATATTTCGAGTTTACTTTATTTAACCCAAAAATTTAACCTGCCCTAAAATTTCTAGCTCTAAGACCTATAAATATGATTTGAAGTATTTTAGATTCCTTGGAGTAGATTCAAGTCCAGCATCAGTTTTACAAAAATACATTTATAAGGTTGTTCTACATATAATAAAACAAGTACTTTAATACTGGTAATTTACCGGCTCTATATGGAACAAATATTATATTTTGTTATAAAATAACAAACTGCGAAAGAACACTGGTATACAAATCAATAAAAAATGAAAAAACAAGACCAAAAAATCTTCAAATTGTCTTGTCTGACATCTTAAATTAAAAGTTAAAAATTTCAGTTCATAAGTTTAGATAGATGGTATTTTTCATATTTCAAAATTGAACTAGTGACCGTGAAAATGTGATTTGGTCATTTAGTTCCATAGGTTGAATCGTCCAATTGAACTGAATTATTAATAAACTACTCTAGTCTAGCCTCTATGTTTAAAAATATTTTTATTTTATAATACGTACACATACGTATACATACATCCTTATAAATTTTCTTTAATTTATTTTTTTTATTCAACTATAATCCCTCCAATTAGCAGCACTTTGTACTCGATGAAAATATTGTATTCATGTTAATTAATGGTCTTGACAAACCGCAAAATTTACATATCGTGTTTGCAAATTAACATGGATGTATGAATGGTTAATTCGTTGAACTTAAGTGCAAATGTACTTGTAGTGATGTCTGTACAATTTTTGGCCATAATTAGGGTAAACAGAATAAGATTTTATTAAACAATGGGAAAATTGTTATAAGAAGTTAATATAATATTTTCATTTATCGTTAATTTATTGATTTTTCTCACTTTTATTTTGACTGGACAAATAAATGGGCCAACAAACTTATTAAAGAATTAGGCATGAATCTACTTCATTATTAGTTAAATGTTTCGATTAAAATTTTCACTCACATTTATAAAAATTTTAGTTTTACCAAAATCTATGCTACACTAACATATAAATCAAATATTCACTCATTCATCACTTATTCAGTTATTCCTTAATACGAATTTTAATTCGTTTTGTGTTTTGTTCTATTTGTGTTTGAATAGAAAAAAAATAGTTTTCTGTTCAAAAATGAATATGAATATAAAATTTTATTTTATATTAGCATTCGAAAATGAACAGCGAAGAATTTGTAAGCTGAATCTTCATGTACAAAGTGTATTTGTTTTTTTAAGCTGTGCATATTCATTATGAATACTCACTGAGTATACGGTGAATATTCATGTTGAATATACGCAGCCTAAAAAACATGTGTGTACATAGTGGCGTCTTGTGTGAGTTTATCGTACTATGGAGAATAGCTCAAGCTACAACTATTATTTTAATGTTAGGAAAGCTTACGGTCATACCAGTCATACCATCGAGCAAGCACCAAATTTTCAACTCCAAATCATCGCTTAACGGTATTTCATGTTGCATTTTTATAAATTCTGTAGTATGTTTCGCTAAAGTACGAGACACTATTGCACAAATTTTACTGACTGTGCTTTTTGTCAGGCCATGAAGGTCACTAACATCGTCTCGACACTAAACAAATTTATATTAAGCTTACTATGAAATCTCCTACTTATTTCCCTTCGTCCCCAGCTTCCAAACTTGCAGCTCTGGTGATATTCCATATCCACTGCGGTCTACTTCAATGTCCGGTTTCATCAATTTAATAATCTTCCTTAGTGTTTCCTTGATAAAACGATATTTCCATTTGAAGGGGTCATGTGGAAGAGAAAAGCCATCTGTCGTTGTTTTGTAAGTTAGTGACCGATAATAACACGCCAAAATTACATATTGGAAAATAGTTTCCACATAAAATAAAAATTCATTTTCATTCATTGAATTTTAAAATCGCTTTAAAGTAGATGAGTGCTGCTTTAAATTATTTAATGTTAACATCTGTTTCCATGACGTGCGTTAAGCTAACATCGTTTTTAGATAAAACCTTAAGGAATTTTCTTTAACATTGTTTTAAATCTGTTTATGTTTAGAAACTCTATAATACAAAATTTATTCAATTAATTACTTTGTTGCTGTTGCTTAATTTTACCTCACAGTCTTGACGTTTGCGGTGACACCAAAAATTTAATTAAAATTATAACCCAAAATTAAATTTACAATATTTTTTTTTTTGATTTTTTGCAATATCAAATTGAAATCTAAGCAAAATGATAAAGGAAACTTTTTGTGTATGGACTTTAAAATTAAATTCTAAAAAATCTAAAAATTTGTTTAAAAAACGACCTTTATTCTGGTATCTAAAACTTCAAGTCCATGATATTGTCAAAGCTTTTCTCATTAAGGAAACACGAAACACTTCCATTAGAACAAACTGTCAGTTACATTTAAATTGCAGTATATGTAAATAAAAGATTAAAAATAAGCAATACAGAAATATTTCTCAATCTTTGGCAATCTACCGCACCACAACAATTTTAATAAATATTGTATTTTTTTTATAAAACGAAAATAAATAATTCAAAGAAATGAAACGTTTATTGAAACCTTAAAAATTTGTATGTCTTGTATGTATAAAGAAAAATATATTTATAACAAGAGAAAACAGTCGGTTGCTTTAAGGGGAAACTAAAAAAAACGGTTAATGTTAAAGACGTCTGTATCAATGGAGAAAAAAAATGTTATAAAAGTTGTTATTATAATAAGTGTACAACCAATTTTCATTTAGCCACAAGCAATTCTAAATTAAAATATATAACATTTTAAAGACAAAACAATAATTTGTCATATTTTTTAATGAAAAAAACCATGTGTAAGGGTAACAGATTAAATGGAGGAAAATTTCAACAAAAATTAGGAAAGAGACGTATTACAACTATAGAGTTGTGCGGTTTCTTTGTTCGTAACCTTTGTACAGTAAAAGAGCTTTTTATTATTCGTTAAAATACACTTTTTGTAAATCTTACAAAAATATTAAGTTCTTCCTCACTATTTGATCTAATAATTAAAAATAGCAAATTCCAATTAGACTTTGTTTTGGGCTACGCCACAGATAAGTTCTATGCCAATGACTCACAATCGATTCAAGAACTCAAAGATGGAGTTCGAGCAGTTATCGAAAAGCGAATTGGTGATGGGATACTTCATGAAAAGAATATGGTTCTGTAAGTGTAGCCGTGTCGGCCATTTGTGCTGTTTTTTATTACATCTGTCTTTTTAAACATCCGCTGATTTCGCTTAAAAATACTAGTTTTTTAATTATTAAAATTAAAAGCTCTTTTTGAAAGCAGTTATTAGGTATTTTGAATTGAATTTGATCAAAATATATCAGACAATGACATTTCGAAAGAAGAAAATAATTTGTGTGAGCTTAACAAAACCATGCAAAATATTGTAAATTTTAAGAATTTGAAAACAATTTGTAAGAGTGCAAATCTTGATATCATTTCAAAATGGAAATAAAATATACTAGTTTCTTAACATTGTCTTATATATATTTTTTTTAATTTTTGCAAACGTTTTCAATTGCATACATTTAACAAATTGAACTCTGCTGCTTTTGCCACCTGTGTCCAACAAATTAACTTGATTTGTTACCAATACATTTTGCACTACAAAATCTTTCTATGTCCAGTTTTCCTTAATCATTTTTATTTTCATTTTTATGGTTTTTTTTTATGAAAGCCAAATTCGATGTGAATCAGCTTTGGTTGCAAGGTTTTCATATAAAAATTTTTAATATAAATATAAATAATAATTACTTAAATTACAAACATTATTATAATTTAAAAACTATTTAAAACAAAAATCAACAATCAACTTGTATTTAATATAAACATTTTTATTTTTCTGAAAATATTTATAAAATTTATACATTCTTTGATTAACATGTACAAATTAAAAAAAATTTTAATGACTCAATAAATTAAGAGTTGTTCGTTGGATAAGTTTAATTGAAAATATATTTGATACGATTGAGTAATTCGGATTATTTGCAAAATTTTAAAGTGTTACTCGATCAAGACTACAGTAAAAAAATCGTCCCATAGTTGACGCAACAAGATCGGAAAGCGGATAATTTTACACATAAACTATCGTCCCTGAACAGAGTTATTTTTGATGTTTTTTAATTTACTTGTGATAATTTGATTTAAGTTTTGATATTTTAACCTCTACAAAATATATGAAATAGCCTGTAAAGGCCTCTTTAGCCAACCGTAAATTAAGAATCATAACTGTAGTCGTATCAGCTGATCGTTTCTCTAAGATGAAAAAGCTATGAAAATGCTTACCTGACTGAAATGTCGCTGGTCAGTAACGCAGAAAATAGAATTTCATTACGAGGTTACGTGAAAATTGTTTTTTATTATGTTTCTTTAAATTAAGACGTATATTTTAAATATTATAGTCTGAAATCTGCATAAGGATCTGAAACTTACAATATCCAAAGGATAAAACTAAATATAAGCTAACTTTTAACACTGGTGCTTTAAAAACACACTTAAAAGTATATGAAAACAATAAACAAAAATTAAATTATAACGTATGTACCTTAGCATTAAACAAATGAAAGTGTACACCACGAAACCTTTTCGTAATCAAATTGTCGATTAAAAAACTTTTCAACAAACTCATAAGAAAAGAACATCACAAGTCAGAAGTAATAATTTTAATAAAAATATAAAAAAAACAAACACAACAAAAATTTATAAAATGTTTTAGCAGCATTTTGCTAACTGTACAATTTTTTATGTATTTCAATTTCTTATTAAATGTTGTATTACTTAGAAATATTTTCTTTTAAGATTCTTGTTTATGTTTTGGAAATGCAGAAAAATTGTTTTGAATAATATAAAAAGGAAACAAAACCGTACCTTAAATAAAAACTTATTTCATATTATATTATTAATATTATTTCTGCGCTTTTGCCAAAGAAATTCTAAATTGTTTGTGTCAACACTTATATAGAATGCAAGATATAAGTATATTGTACCAAAAGGAACAGGAGTTTGAATATATAAAATTGAACAATTTTAATTTTTAAATTCACTATGAAACAAACGGTTTACCTCGTAAAATCAGCATACAGTTAAGGCGATAGGCCTTGTCAGCCTTCTCAATGAGTAATTCAGTTTGACACTTTAGGAAATATACCGGTCATAATAACCAAAAACATTTTATAGAAATTTAAGAAAGTTGGAGATGTTTTTAATTATATCAGAAGTGAAAATTAAACAAATATATGCTTAAGACTTTCGAAAAAGTTATTATATGATTGTGAAGGCCTTATAAAACTGGGCGAATCTAGTGACGACAGAATCAGTTTAAAAATAATGGAATTTGTTTTTTTTGAGGGTTGAGTTCATTAACAAAACGAAAATTTTAAAACAACAACTTATAATTTTTTCTAATTTTTGTCTACGAGACATAGCACTATAATTTCAAGTGGCCGTTTTATTTTATTATTATGAAACCCAATAGCCTATCCATCGGTTCCATTTATCCCAGATTGTTTGGAAAGGCTCTTTAAAATCTTTCTAATAAACAATTGAATTTAGTTTTTTGAGAGAAAACATTTATTTTTTTAGATTTAAATAAATAATTGCCTTACAACTCTGCTACATGTGTCGTTTGCAACAGCGTGTGTAAGAAAGTTTGAATAAAAGTATCAATAAATATTTACAATAAGCTACTTTCTTTGTACGGATGTGTCAATATGATTGCACATATTCATTCAAACGGCAAATATTTTGTTCTTGTGTGTATCAGAAAATAAAATTATCGAATTTTTCTTAAGTCTTTAAACAATACTCGTACGAAATGTACGTGTATCCCCTTGGGCTCAAAAACGTTAATTGAAATTTCTAAGTAAAATTAAACTATTTATAGGTCTGTACGTATATGAGAATTTTAAACCTTTTTTAATCTGAATAACATCAAGCCAACTAGAATTGAAGTGATAACTTCAGTAAACAATACACAGTCGTTTCTGAAAATATAACCGTGACAGAAACTTTATATATATAACTTTTACCAAAATCTAGAGTACGTCCTTCAATTTTGCCAGAAATTTATCTCACCAACTGCGATTTTTACGAATTATAAATATTGAATTGAATTTGCAATATTTTCTCATAAGATTTAGGAGTGAACCAACTTTAATTTACTTCTTTTTTATACCTTGGCTATATATAATTGGAACCATCATTAAACAGAAGGCCATCTTTGAATCTATAATTTATTTGTTACTTCAAGAACTGAATTGATTCCAATAGGAGGTATTTATCATTATTCTCTTTCTGTCTTTCAATATTTTACCCGGCCATCTATTGGTTTTTTTATCTTTCAATTATTTAGTATTCGTTTTCTTATTATTAGTATTTTTCACGCCAATATAGAAGAAATACAATGATAGCTTATAATCAAGACAAAGAAATATTTAAAAATATTAAACAAAAGTAGAACACAATATTTTGTTTATAAAACCATTATCATTTGGTTGTATTACATTCATAATTTGATTGCAACTAACACAGTTTACAATGGTATGTTTATTGACATATTTTTTTTATTATGGGACTTATAATATTTTTTTCAAAGCTATAAAACTAAGGCTGTAGTCGGATGTTTTTAATAAAACTATACTATTGAATGCATCCATGTTGAATTTGCTATGAATGAGAAAAATGTAGTGATGATTAAGAAACGTAACTTTTTTAACGTGCAAGCAATAATAACTTGATTTCCAGATCAATATTTTACTCCAGGAATCAAAATATAACTGTCCTTCGATCGTCCAGTGCCCTGTCAGTACTGCAATAAACTTCGAGTTGTTTTTATGACTCTTATTGATTAAGAGGGCTCAAAGCTGAAGTGAACCAAGTCACAAAAAGACATTTCGAAGATATTTTGAGTTTCAGTAAATTAACTGCCATAAATAAATTATAAAATGGGAGCCATTGACTCGGGCTCCTTACCGTTCGATAGAAACGAAACAATTTCTTACTTAGTCCGTTACAGAACTAAATAGAGTTAAACTTTCGGACTAGTTTTGACATTTTTAATATTTTAACACTTGGTTCATCGGGAGGGCCAATATCTGTAAGTGCTTGGCATGATATCATTATTAACAAACAAAGATTACCCAATGTATGTTCAGCTCTTTCACAATAGTAATTCAAAATACTCCTCTTGATAGTGCAATAGTGCAGGACGGCATTGCAAACCTTGCAGCATTGAAGGCATCCATGAGGGAACCAGCCCTGTCCAGTTCATTGTCGAGGAAATGGCAATATACAAAATTGTCAGATATGCAGCCAATCTACTGCTCAGAATCCCCACTAATGTTTCGGATTTTGAAGGTTTTGCATTTTATATAACATTTAAAAATTTTGCTCACCATCATTATTAACATGATGGGTTTCTTAATCTATTGAATTTAGCAACTGTGTGATGTGTAAATGATGAATATATCCGCTGGTATGAATATTTTTGAATCTTGAGCAAAATATGTTTTTGACAATAGACTTGATGATAGTTATATTCAACTTTCACAAGTTGAGAGTGGTGTTAATTAAGTATTATCAAAAAATGTGTGCCTAAAAAAATAAACTAACAAAAAGTCTATAAAATACTAAATGTAGTTTTTAAAATAATTGGTAGTATGTGTTTTAAAATTAAGAAATCTATATAATATAAAATTTAAACTAAAAGCTTAGAAATCAATGCAAAACAATCTGTAAATTTACCTAAATTTTTTTAAATAATCAAACTCTTAATAGGTACAACAATAAAAAAGTAATTTTTTAAATAAGTTAAATTGAAAGAAAAATATTTCTAACTCCCTCTTGAAAGTTCCAGGCAATATTATTTGCTACACAAACCAAACAACTCACAACAATTTGTATCTTAATTTGCCAAATGGCAATAAAACGTCAACGGGAAGTTGACAGTGCCATGGTACAAGAAACAAATTGCAAATGCTGCTACGAGGTCTAGTAATAAAAAAAAATAAATACACAAATAATACTGTAAGTGTATGAATGTATGTATTTATGTATCAAGATGTATGTGTTAAGATAAAGATAAATTTCAGTGACGGCCCAGCAAACTTATGGGCATGATTTCTTTAATAAAACTAGTTTAAGAGAAAATTTAAGAATATGATGTTTGCAAGTAAATGGTGTTGACTGGACCAATAATCACTGCTGAACAAACGGGAACACGAAAGTAATAATTTGCCTTCTAATTGTAGAAATTAAACTAAGTACAAAGGAATTGCAGCACCAAGTTTTTATAATGCTGTTGATAACAGATATTTGATATACGACATGTGTAGAAAGTAGTACTCCTCCGATACAGCTGAACATTCTAACAGATTTTATAAGAATTTATAAATTGTAAACTTTTGTATAATTTTTGGTTGGTTGGGAAATGTAAAACCATAATGCTGCACAATAGTGACATATCTCTAGCAGATACTCGGTATTAAAACTTTTTTCTTTCTTCTCTAAATTACACAGTTTGGTTGTGGCTTTTAACTTTCAAACCTCCTACTTTATTTCTATGTACTGATAATGACAATGTTGGCGGTGACAGTGATGTAAAGTCATCATCATGTAGACAGAAATAGTAAGGATAGCAAAACAAGAAGTAAAAACATGACAACAATGACTACAAACAATATAAACTGTATCTTTTTAAGTACTTTTGTGAAAAGGATGAGTACTTGTATTAATGCATTTTAGTTGTATTTTTATTTGTATTTTTTTATAGAAGTGTAACTTGCGATGCATAATATTTGATGTACTATATAAATTCATGTTGAATTTAATTAATATGAGTGTTGAAATATATTGATCTATCCTTGTGAGAAGGATTTTAAACAAACAAAATTGGTCATCATGTAGAAATGAACCTTTAAACAGTTCCCAAAGTATCAATCTCCGTATATTTTTCGAAGCTGAAGATACAATTTACCTTAATGATGATATTTTGGAATGCATAGAGTTGAAATAATTTATAATTCTATTCTTAAATATTTTAAATGAATCGGATAAATATTTTTTTACTTGCTTTTTATGGTTAACGCTTTTTGTTATCAATATGAAGCTGTAGGTTCTCGAGTATGCGAATAACTCGTAATAAAAATCGTGTAATCTTTATTTGCAGTACAAGTTGATAATTTTTCTTGTTTTGTTTTTTTTTATGTAATCTTTCGCGTATCATTTTGCCACAATGTGAAACAACAAAAAAATATACATTGTCAACAGGAAATAAACAAATCGTTTACAGGATAGAGCAAATAAAATGAAAATAAAGCTGCAAAAGTATTAAAGGCAAAACAATTTTAAATGTTAACAAAGAAAGCCAACAACAAAACCAAAAAAGTCTAAAACGAAAAGTTGCTCTAACATCATTCATTCTCATCAACGTGGCTGGATTTGTCGAAGCCCCATTCATGAGACGGCAAAAGGTTCATTTGTATTTTTTCAGTGACATCCCATAAAACGCTGCAAAAACATAAGTACTTTGTTTTAGAGATTTTCTTTTTCTATTATTACACATAGAAAACAGGTTGGTTGGCAAACAGCCACCACTATCATAGATTACATTTCAAAATTATTATCACTATTTAAGCATAATCGTAATGTTAACAAATTATTAATTAACGTAATAATTTATATGTGAGTAATCACAATCTGAATACTCGGGAAGGAAGCTCAATTAAATTAACTTACATATTAGTAATTCAAATCGGGAATTACAAAAAAGAAGTATTTTAGGAGCATAAATTATTTGTACATCTACTACAATTTCAGTTGTAACATTCATCTATTTATGAATGTAGTACAAAACCTATTCCAGGAAAGAATAACAAATGAAATACGATGTTTCCACCTGATAAATGCAAACGATAAAAGGTATTTTTGTAAGTATGTGTAAATATTATGACAAGCAGACTTCAAAAGATAGAACTTAACCAGAGGGTTAAATAATTTACATATTGGTATAAATTAATTGAAGATGCTACAGCTGCTGTGCTGACCAAAAAAAGATATGTATTAATGGCTGTACGAATAATTAACCAAGTAGAAATCGTCCAAAACAACAATCTGAAGAAACTCCCAAAATTGTTGGGTGATTTTTCACAATTAAAAAACACACACAAAAAATCCCCAACTGCCGAACATAAAAATTAAATATCCCAAATTGTAAATTGAACAACCGCTCATATTGTTGAGTATTTATTCATTATTTAAAATAACTCAACATATTTTAGAAATTTGCCAGCATCGCAAAGTAAAAAGTTTAAAAAAATATTGAAACGAAATTTTTTGCTCAAGTTCAAATCCGAGTTTACCCATTCTTTTTCTAATTTTTAGACAATTTTTGAACAAATTCATTACTTTTTATTAAGAGAGTAATATTTGGAACAATTTATTGTTCATCAGGCTAGCAGACCGGATCAGTAGTGATATCGCTGTCGCTACACCATCTCATTAGCGTTCTTTGTTGGATTATACAACTTTTGAAGGTCCACAATGGTGATTAGGAATATCAACTATTTATCTGTGTTATTAGAATTAGAAAAAAGAGGTGGTAGACTCGGATTTAAACTTGAGCTACAAAATTTGTTGCAGTACTTTTTGAAATTTATTCAACTTATTTTTTATATTTCTTGAAAGGAATTTTAGACTAGATATGTTATTTTATAAATAAAATTAATGTATTTCGATAATCATTAACAAATTAATTATTAACAAATCCTATAGTACCTCAGATCTTCTAATTTCTAACCAGAAAATAAAAATTTTTAGGTATTCATATCATGAACACTAAAGTTAATGAAGATGGCCCGATCGAAAGCCATATTTTTTATACATTGAATTCACTTAGATTTTAGTAAAAAATTTTGTGTTTACTATTTTGAAAACATTGAAATTGGTTATGAAATTTCAGAATAGAAAATAGAATAGAAAATATGTAACGTACGGCACGTAGCGTGCGTCACAAAGGGGTCACGTCTTTTGATATAAAACGACAAAATTTTTTAGTTATTTTAGAATTCTCTTATATTCATCTTTCTTTTAGGAACTAGATTTCGTGTGCTTTAATATGCAAAATTCGCTAAAAATTACGAAAACACACTTTAACTTTCAAAGTTCCTGTCGTTTGTTGTAGCGTGCGTTATTTACCAACAAATACCCACTAAAAAATTACTTTTTATGTCATTTGGTAGTACACTTCTAATCCACTGAAAACTATTAATAAGTTTAAGGTACCTCCTTTGAAAGACCAAAAAATTGTATATATTAATCTGAATAGGCGTACGAATGTAGCGTTCGTCACGCAGAATTTGCTCATATACAAATATAAGTTCGACTAATTACTTACAAACATGTTTTAAAAATTATATATTTTTTTATACAAATTCTTGGACAAAAAAATGCAAATATATGAATTATTTTCTTCTGAATTTTAAAAATTTTTACAAAAAACATTAAACAAATTTTTTAAGTTTAAAAACATTTTATTTCTTGCTACTTGAAAATATCACTTCTGTCCCGTGGCATTTGCAAACTTTGTAAATGTGTTTACTTCTTTTTGTATTTGTAAACTAATTTTATATTTACGGCCAATACACATGACCAATTGTTAGCTTCAAACTGGACAAAATTAATTTAAATAGTATAAATGATCTGATTTTATTTACAATTATATTATATGGATTCTTCGCACCTAAATGCCTCGGAATATACAAGGTGGTGCAGTATAAACTATGGTTTGAATTCTTTATAACTTTTTTAGCTATTATTTTTTCTTTGTTTTTTTTGCATTCTGTAAAGAAAATTTGGGAAATTTATTATAAATACTTACACATTCGAATAACGTATCAAAGCAGTTACATTTAATTTTTAAAAACGGCAATCCATTGTGTTTACACAACGAGCATTTTGTTGTCATTTCAATGGGCGGATTGTACCTCAAACATCACTAATAAGCCACTTGGATGGAAGTTTTCGTAAACGCGGGTCTGCAAAATTCCTTTATACTGCCGAAAAGCCACCTGCCTTGAATACTGCGTTAAGCCTATTGCCATAACATCAGCAAGGATAAGTTCACACAACTTGAACTATCAAGTCAGTCGCTGCAAAGATTTATGGAATACATTAGATTTGTTACCATATAGAGTTCAACATATGCCAGAACTAAAGTCATCCATTTACCAGCAACGGCTAGACAATTCCTTTCATTTCCATGAAAAAGAAGAAAAAAATATAAGCTTTATTTACTATTTGATAATAAACGCTGATGATTATTTCTTATTGAATGGCTACGTTAACGGTGCCGTAAATGGGACAATCGTGAAAAATTGATTAGGGGCAGTGGAAGACCGTCCAAACTTGTCGTTTCAACAATAGGGACATACTGCAGGTGCCTTAATGGCCATCGTGCACCAGATTGAACCCCTGCAGACAGTTCTCTTGGAAGATGTTAGAAAGCATGTGAAAAGTCTAAAACCATCTTTCAAATAAAATCTTGCTTGAACACGCATAATTTCGCGAAAATTTATAAAAAATATATTAGAAAGAGCACGTATGTATGTGCGAAGCCAAAATAAAATTTTATTTAAAAAAAGACTAATAAAATAGTCGTAAACATTTTGTGCCATCGCGTACAACTGAATTATAATATTTATAAATTTAAACGTCAAAATTTGGTTGCCGACAAATTTTTTCCTCTGTGTACTTAGACGTGCTGTATTTTGTGTTATCTTTTATTATTTTTGCCTGTGCAAGAACATTTGCCCGTGTTTGATACGTTTTGCATTGCATATAAACCCATCCTCGCTTTGGCAATTGCACTATCTACTTCCATTTAGTATGTAGCGTTTGACAAATTTTATTTAAAAAAAATTAAACGAAATAACAATATGAGTTTTACGTGCATGAAAATAAACAACACTAAGATGCGTCGTCTATATTAGTCGAGATTGGAAAAGAGTCTCTCTCCTCTATTTCGTGCAACAGAATTAATGGTAAATTAATTGCCATAATGATATCTGCTGAGACAAATAATGAAATTTTAAAATCACTGTTTAAAAAACATTTATTGAAAATGGTGAAGTCTTAGAAATCATACTCAGAATAAAATGCACGTTTAATTTAGTCGACGAGATATTACGATCAAAAGAAAATGAATAATCGGGTTTACTTCGAATTTTACTAGTTGTCTTACTTAATTACAGCGACTACTTTAAACTTAAAAAATCTACATTATATTTGCTAAGTTTTTCGGAACCAACAACTTTTAAGTATCTTTTTTATTTTTTTATTTATGGTCATAGATTACATTAATTAAGATATTATCTAATTAAAACAATAATGCATTTGGTGATTTAGACCAAAAAATTTTTCAGAAACTTATCTTAATCTGAACCGAAGTTATACAGACTGAAAAGTTAATGCCAGTCATACAGTGTACATTCTGAAATGTAGTAATTGTGCAATAATCGTAGCTTAGCTTTCGGAAATCAACACCTCGTAATATTGTTTTTATTGTCAAAAGTCTCCTAACGCAAATTATTGACCGTGCTGCTACATATCGTTGCAACTACGGCAGCATTTTTACTGCTGCTATATTTTGCAGACCGGTTGCACAAATTTATTGCATTTACGTAAAATAAAATATAAAATAATAGAAAATATAATAAAATTTTTATTTTTTAAATGCATTTTTTACATGTAGATTTATTGTTGTGAAACTTTTAGACTCGTTCGGTGAAAGGCCGTCCAAGGACTAGATTTTATACCAGGCCTTATGGAATTATTTTGTGGCATGCCCATAGAGGACTTGTCTTGAACAGATTACTCTAGAAAATTATATTACCAGTTTTTAAGAAACCATTACTGGGACTGGTACGAAGAATACCACCAAAGGACGGTTACGTAAATGTTGGGTCTAGATTCTAGAACCTGATCCCCTTCAATGACAAAGCCATGTAAAAGTGAAGAGAAATATATGTTATAGTATTTGTTGGTACTATGTTTCAATAGAATCGCAATATATAAAAAATTATTCAGGATAATCTTCCAATTAATTTTCAAATAATAACTTTTTTTAAAAAATAATAACTTTTACCATTACCACTTCTTCGAGTGTAGAAATTGTATGAACATTAGCTTATTCAAGCCTTAAATCGAATATTTATTTATTGTTAAACGATATTTCCGTTGTCGATTGTTGTTGTTCCTTTTTGTAGCAACCAACTTCTGATACTTTGATTTTATAAATGTATGTTTGGGTGTGTGTAAAACAACGAGGAATCTAAAGACATTGTGGGTGAAATAATTATTTTTTTGTGACAGTACAAAACGAAAATGTTTTTATTTCGGGTGCATATCATTGACACCGCTTACGGCTTCTTACTTACTTCTTACTGGAGTTGTCTGGCAAAAAATTTTTATTCGAATAATTGAAAAAATTATAATATATTCTGTGATTGAGCAAAAATATTTAATTTAGCATACAAAATTTATGTGAACAAATATTTTTTAATAATCTAATAATCGAGGAAGATTATTCGAATAATTGCACTTTTTTGGGGCATTCAATCACACTGCTGGTTCTTATAGCAAAATAAATTTATTCGAAATTTAATGTGTTCGAATCGTTCGAATAAAAAAAGAGTTCTTCAACGTTTTATTGGTAGAAAAATATTTAAATCGAATAATTGACAACCCTACTGTCAACCGCACTCACATAAACAACTATCAATAGCTACTTAGGATAGTTTTTGGAGAGCAGTATAAATAAATATACCAAATCCCTAAATATTTCTAATGAAATATTTCCTTTTCATGCACAATTTATTGTTCTTGAATTTGAAAGCCTGTTGCCAACCTAAAAACTCAGTAATAGTAAAACTCTATACCAAGATGTACGAGGTAGGCCCTAAAGAATTTAAAATATTCTATCATAGTTTTTAATTCCTCTACAAAGAAAATCTGTTGTGGAGTTCATTCCTTAAAGGTTTCCTAATAAGAGAATCTTTTGGCCATTTTACTTGCACTCTTAGTATTCTCTATTATACAAGCTAATAGAATAATAAAACTATGATTTTTGAACAAATCAAAATTGTCAAATCACCTTCGCTGTATGAACTGGTAGCACTATCGTATAGAATGCAGATAAAAGCAAGCAGTATCATAGTTACCATTGAAAAAGAATTTATTTAAAAACTCTTAAATATATTTTAGTTGGTAAGAAACTAATGGTTCATGGACGTTTGAAAATAAGCACAAATCGTTTTGATAAAAATCTGAAAAATTGCTCTAAATTTAAATTTCATATTCAAAATCTTTCAAAACAATTCTATTTTTAAACACAGCTTAGAAACATGTCATTTGAAAATAATTGATATCCTGCTAGGTATCTATAACTGTCAAATTCATATTCGTAATACACAAGGCGCACAATATTCCAGCCTTGTCTCCAATGCACACATCAATTAAATAAGACTTCTGAAGCAAACAACAAACAATAGTTTCATTTCATAATCTCCAGTACGAATAGTGTATGCACGTGTGTTAAAGTACTCATACAAACTATCGACATAAATGGTGGAAAAATTCAATTAGAAACTCATGTTTTACATTCATTTTTAACGAAAAAAGTTCCATGTATTTTTTTGGGCTTTTCTCTTAATTTTTTCATTTCGTATTTTGGCCATTGGTCCTGCACGATTGGCTGGCTGTTACATTAAATGCAATATAGTGAAAAAATGAAATGTTTTCTAATATTTTTAATAATTTTTTTTTTTCAAATATTTCTTAACACGATATAAGCCCATGAATGTTTACATGTTCATGTTTTTTTTCAATCTACCTACTTCTTGTTATTTCTTTTACAAGCATTGTGTGTCTATCACCTGAGTGAACAACTAACAACGTCATTTATAATTGTCAGTTTTGCTATTGTCAGAGCAGTTGTACACGTTGTTATAACAGACATTTGGTTAAAATACTTAAAAACAATACTGACAAATGTGGATGCGATATAACATTTAAAAATGAAGGAGTTCGTTATTTGAAATTTATGAGTCTAGGAAGTTAACAGTCTCAATATTTTTTTATGATAAATCTTAAAAAGTAGATGGAAATGAATTAACATTCAATACACCCATTCTATAACAATGTTAGTTTTTAGACTCTCTTAGAAGTATTTAGACATACATATCATGATATCTCAAAAAACTTCCCATTGCATGAAACATGACAAGTAGAGTAACTTCTGGTAATGTGCCATATAAGTAGTAGCTTTTTTTAAACTAACAACGTAAGAATAACGGAAGCAAGTTTAATAGTTTGCTGCTCTCAAAGAAGGATCTGTTTTATTTTTGCAAGTCATTCTAAGAGTCAGTTAAAAAATTTCACTTTGGGGGGTGGTCGATTTTTTCTTTAGTTTTTTTAAGGTGTATTTAAAATTTTAGTTCAAAAATTAAAATTATTGCTAAGTACTTAATAAGCGAAAAATATTTGCGATTGCTCCACATGTGTAGTAGTTTTTTTTAATATCTTTATGAATATAATTCTACTGTACGTGTGTATGTCACTGAAGTCCTCCTAAACGGCTGAACCGATTTCACTGAAAATACGCTTTTAAAGAAGACTCCAACTTGTTCTTTTGTCGGTCTGATGTCAGAAATTTAACTCAACATACATTTATCGAATTGAAAATACACTATCAATAGATTTGTATATCGGAGTTCGTTAATATACGAGTTATGGTATCTTACACGTCTCCGTTAATATTATTAATTTATAATAAACAAGAAAATCAAATAAGGGAATACATAGGTTCCAGTACATCTATAAAACAATTTAATAATTGCAACATTCACTTCACATATACAATGTAGCTCAAAAAAAGTATCTGCAAACAGTTACTTTTATGTTCCATTCCTTTAAATATCTTCAAATGGCAAATGAGACATGTGAAACAGTATTTAAATACTATATGGAAAGCAAGCTAGGATCTGATTTTGTAAAATAAAACCTTTCTAAACTTTTGAATTTTATATGGAAAAATAAATTGCGATAAAAAAATTTCCTGAATTGATTACACAATTTTAAATCGAATAGAAACATTTCGTTTCACCAAAATGAGCCCTTAAATATGTATAAAAAAATATGTGAATACACTGAAACTCAACTTGTGAAATATTTCGCAATTATTCTCCCTTTTTATATTCATAACCAGTTGTCATCGTAACATATTGGCAAGTTTTAATCTAAATCCATTTCGCTACCAATTACGCACAACTTCTTCAATACGAAGTTCATTAAAGTGTTACGTTGTTCATTGTGTCGCTATAAAACTCTGATGAATGGCATTTTAATAATAAAAATTCTAAGGCAACCTCAATTTGTGTTTGATAAAATATCTTAATCTTTAAGTTGTCGTTTCGTTGAAAACTGCAAATAGCAAATTGCTATGGTTTTGTTTTTGCTATTTTATTTTTCGTTTATTTGTACTTTATATTTACAAAACACGTGCACAGGCTTAAATGATAATTTAACGGGTGTGTAATCCTTGTGAGATTGCAAATGTATAAGGGCTGTGCAGGCAAACATAGACACACACGGAATTTTGCTTACCACATTGCGTACTTTGATACATTTACAGAACACTAAAATGCTTTAAAAAGTATAAAGTGAGCTATTTTTATAAACAAATAAGTGTGTGCAATAGCGTTCAATAATATTTATTTGGGGGTGAGATGTAAGATAAAGTGGTAATAGAGAGTTTTCAATATGAGATCTAAAAGGAGTACAATAAATCATACTGAAAAATCGTACTTGCAGTGTTTCATTTTCTTATTTCTCGCCGAATCAAGAGACTCTGTACCATTACAGATACTAAATTTAAGTTTTTAATACTGACAGATTAGTACAGTTTAAACCTTTTGAAACACTTCATTCCTTTGTTATAATACCACACACACTAAAGTATCAATTATAAGAGAAAAATTATTCCAATTTGTATGATCTAAAACGAATTCATTAAAATTAAAAAAAAAATTTTTTTTTTTATTTTTATAGACTAGTTTGAGCTACAAAAAATTATAGCTTAACTACATTAAACAAGGAGAATAGCTCAAATAATAAATTTAGTAAATGCATAAATAATTTTTATTACACATTTCTTTTATAAAGTTAAGTTATGGCAGTTTTAAATGCATAAACTAGTTAAAAGTTGAAGTTAGCATAAAATATACTTACGAAAGGTTGCAATGTGGTTAAATATAATAGAGTCTACTATAATTAGGCATATGCGCAGGACCAAATTCTTAAAAGATTTTGAGCAAAAACTTTTTGATTTTGAATATATTTCCCAAATAAAACAAAATCTACTTCGTCAATAGATTTTATATTCCATTTACTCTGCCCCAAAATTTAGCACTTACGAGATTTCGAGCAAAGTCTAGGGGTTTTTGACTAGATTTCCCATGTCAAACCCAATCTACTTCATTACTAGATTTTGACAAAATCTACTCGAAATCTAGTAGTACTCAGTGTTGCAAGTATGTTTTTTCTTAAATTATGCTAAAAAATACTACGCTGTGCACGAATAATAACTGACATTTTAAATGAAAAGAAATCTAACAAAAAAATGTTAAGTGCGTTCGAGTACCCAAAAGTTTTTAAAAATTTTTACTAAACTTTACAGCATTTTTCTAAATAAGTTGCGTTCGTTTACACAAAAAACAATAAATGAGAACATAAATTGTGAGCGTAAAGTGACAGTTTATGGCTAAGTATTTACAAATTTTTACTGCAGAAATTTTTGCTAGTAACATTTAGTAAAACAAAACAACATGATTCAAAAGTTCAACAAACAAAAATTATATAATTTGTGCAAAAATTATTTAAAAAAAAATTAATAATAACAATTTAATTTAAACTGAATAATTACTTTTAAACTATTCTCTTGTTGATCATACTAAGTTTTGAACTTTCTTTTCTATGTGTTATGTTAATTCTTTGAAGTTGTGAAAGTGCTATATATATATACGAGTAGTTACTTAGTACTGTACTTATTTTTAAGATAATTAATAGCATAAACCAATAATAACATAGTTTTTAATAAATTTAATCACACACAAATTAGCAAAATCAAATAAAATAAAAAAAACACATCGAAAAGATTACAGAAAATAATTTGCTTATGTTTTCTTCAAATGTTCGTGATATAATAAAAATTGCATCGAATACCGACAAGAAAAAGAGTTGAGTGGTCAAAAGTGTAAATATATTTTAGCGCTACATTGATTTGCAATCAGCGGTTTCTTTAATGTTATATGGCATTTACACCAGACTAAAATCTAGTACTTATGAGATTTCGAGCAATATCTCGATGATTTTGACTAGATTTCCCATACAAAACAAAATCTACTTCGTCACTAGATTTTGTCAAAATCTACTCAAAATCTCGTAGAACTTAGTGATGCAACTGTGGTTTTTCGTAAATTGTACTGAAAAATACTACGCTGTTCAATAACATGACTTTTGAGGGTGTGCTCGCCAGCTGTTTCGCATTTGAATGATAATTTTTCGTATGGAGTTTGACATTTGAAATGTAAAATTCCAATCAACTGTTTTTCTCATGGATACGAAATCTTAAAAAATATCGCAAATAATCCGGTGTAAACGGTAAAGATTTAAATAGAGATTTCAATTGAAATCAAATAGTTTTCGGTTTGTCTTAAATCCCATATTAATAATTTTTAAAATTTTTCGTTCACGTACTTTTTTTGGGCAACAGTTTTTATTGCAAGTAGATTTTTCAGTTTACTCAGTAAATTGTCATTTACTGCATTTTAATTTAAAAGTACCCAGACGAACCAATTAATTAACAATACAGAAAAAATAAATATAGTGCAAATGGCAAAAGAAAGGTAATATAATTTACTAAATGCCTCCTTCCTAATAGTATTCTATTTTATATTTGTGTTATAAAAAAAAATTAACAAAATACTAAAAAATGTTCTCTATTTTCCGATATTGTTTGGTATCAAAATCAATATTCAAATATGTATGTATATTTTTTCTTTTTTTCTAAATATTAGTCAGCTGGTTTAGTTATTCAAATAAAATCTTGCTAACGTAAAAAAAAATGCAATGTAAACGTACTAGATTTTGAGAAGGTTTTCAAATAAAATCTACAAGATTTCGAGGCAGTGTTAACGCACTATTAAAAAAATCCTTTATCTTTAAAAGGGCCGCCCGCCTGCTGTTTTGCATTTGAATGATAATTTTTTGTATGGAGTTTGACATTTCAAAAGGATAATGCCAATTAACTGTTTTTAGTATGGATATGAAATCATAAAAAAATTTCACGAATAATCTGTTTTAAACGGTATAGATTTTAATAAAGATTTGAATTGCAATCTACTAGATTTTTTGGACGTGTAAATGCACTATAAAGAAATTTAAATTTTCGCAAAAATTTGTATGAGTTCTTCTTGGAAATCTGATTTAGGGCACCAGTAAAATTCACTTGAGATCTTACTCTCTCCCTCTCTCTCTCTCTATCTACCTTAATTAATTCTAAGGCAGTTTTAAAAAAACATTTTTTTCAGATATGTAAGAAATGATTTTGAAAAAATCAATTTCAAATTGAAATAATGATAATAGAAATTCACTTTTCGTGAGACTATCCCCATAATAAGTTATTCTCTTTTATCACTTGATCACCTCTGATTATTTTATATAAATGTGGTGGCTTTTAATTTTCAGTTATTTGCTCAATTGTTATGTTTTTTCACTTAATTTTATTTAACTCGAACGTAATACTCGTAGAATTTAAATCTTACATAAATTGTATTTTTATCAAATATACTATTCTACCTGATTAAAATTGTAGAGAGTTTGAAAATTATTTGCAATTAGTTTTATCCTTACAAGCCGTAAAATTTAAATTTTGTATGAAATATTGCTGCGAGTTAATTTTACTTTTAAAATTATTCTTTAAGTATAATTTGTGTTGCATTTATTATCGCATATGAAAGAACAATTAGGCCAAATCTGACCATATTTTACAAGTAATAACCAATTAAAGACACAATTTGAATTCTGATTTCCAGCAATAAAACTTTTACATTAACGTCAATATACATCTATAAAAATTTATCAATTGCAATAAATTGAAGAAACATTTTCCATAAATGTTAGCACTAACGTTCAGCGATTCACCTTGATGGCCCTTTTAGAGCCACCGTTCATATTTTAATTTGCTACAATTTTCTGGGGTTTTTAGCACCAACCCTTTTTTTTAATATTCGATGAAACATTTCATCTAAATGTTATTTTTATGTGGACAGTTGTTAGCGTTGTTGCTTTTTATTATTTTTATTGTCGATGTGGAATTTTAGTTATCTTTAAGCTTGAGGAGCGTATAAAAATCCATGTACCATTGCATGGAATATTATGGGTCTCTTAGACAGGCTGAGTAGTCATAAAAGAAAAATAAGAGAAAAAATATATAATAACCCTTCTTCCTAAGGGCGAGAAAAGTGTGCAATAGTGCAAGGTACGAAAAACAGTGGTATCGCAAATATTATTTTGCCTGTTAGTTATATTTTATGTATTATTTTTCTGCCTTCTCCCTTACATGTTTAACGATTCAGTTTTTTGTGTTTTTTTTTATTGTCTCCCCTACACAACACAATATTGTGTGTTTAGGTTGACAATATTTATTATTGCAATTCTTCTAAAAAAATTTTAATTTTGTCTGCATTTGAAATTGTGAATCTCATGAATATTAAATTGTTATCAGAAAATTTGTATTCCATGTCAAGAATTATTAATTCGTATTATTGTGGAACTGTAAGCCGACAAAAAAATTAGTTTACAGAAATGCAAACTGTACTTAAGTTGAAAAGCAGTACCCTAAAACAACTGCCAAATGAAAAAACTTCCAACAAAAATTAAAAAGCTTTAAAGGAAAAAATAGTGTGAAAACTCTCAACCAAGAAACCCCAAGGGATATTAAATAACTCCCAACGAAATGAGTCAAAAAAAAAGGCTCAAATAAGACCCAACAGAATTTATATAATTTCCATATCTCATTATCGAGAAGAGCCCTGCACAAGCATACTTCAACATGTATTTAAAACATTAATTTGAAACATATTAATGTTGCGATGTAAATATACTGAAAATCACTACTGAAAGAACATTTTGTTATGGATTGTAGGACAAAGATGAGGCTCTGCACATTCCACAAATAAAACAAAAAAAATTTTCAGAGTTGCATCGCAACATTAATATGGCGAAAGTATTTCAAACGAAACAAATGCTTTAAACACATGTTTAAGGATGTTTGTGTAGGGATATGTTATCGAAACCTATTTATTTATAAAGTTTATGCCGACATTTCTTTGGGATGTATGAACAAAATAATGATTTTAATTCTTATATTCTGCCATTCTGTCCTTCAGCTGATCGCAAAGCTTTCCTTCGCTGAGGTTGTCTAAAAAAAGCTTCGCTTACTTAAGATTTCTTGGATTGCTGTCTTTAAATTAAGTTATATTCAAAGTTTTGATTTTTACTATACGTGATTTTTAAAATTCGACTTAACTCAATGTTCTGATTTTTTATTTGTGTACTTTTTTTATTACGACACAACGTGAAGGGTACTTGAATTTAAGCACCCTATAAAATATGAAAAAAAAAAACATAAGTAAATAGCCACCAAACAAGCAACAAGCACCACAGCAAATAAAACAGTGACGGAAGCATTTGAAAATCTGGTTGGCGAAGTCATTGACAGGATAATTTCTTTTTTTCATAAATAAATAAGGGGTGATTCTTAACGGTTTTAAAATGAAAATACTTTTCCTTAAGTTTGTAGTGATATATAAAAACGTATGATTTTTTAAAATACATTTTCATACTTTCATAACTTCTTGTGTTTAAAATATATAAATGATTCTTTTTACATAATCAAGAGGAACTGGCAACTGGCAAAAGGTTCCGCAGAAAGAAAGCACTGTTATGCTCATCAATTTAAGAAATTCATTTTTGAAAGTAAATTATAAAATTTTTTTATAAAAAATACGCCGCATCTGAATTTTAATTTATTTTGAGTACCTCCATATAAATTTATAATTACAATCACTTTTTTAAAAGATAAAATCATAACGCCGTTATTCTATACTTTAATTTTTTAAATACATGTATACTCGTAAGCTACACGATCAAACGTAGATAGTCTTGTGATAATGCCAACCAAGAATGTTGGTTACTTTCTACCAAAATTTTCGAATTTCTAGATCCCATTCACTCTCCATTAGTGTCAAAGAATATTTAAATCTTCCTACCCTTTTTAAAAAGACTTGGCAGTTATATTTGAAATTTTAGAATTTCCTCAGTTCTTTCTTGATTTGGCTTAATTCGCAGGGTATTGCGTACTCTTCCTGCTTAGGAAATTCGCCAATCTTTTAAAGATTTTTCTCTTGCAAATTAATTTGTCATTTTGCAAATTAATGTTGTTTAGAATTAATTATATCTAGGCTGGCTTATCCACTTTTTCGTTTCCAGTGATTATCTGATTATTTGGGATCCAAGACTCAACATTCTGATCCATTATGGCTTTCATAATTTCATTCCTGTCCGCATAAATACTGGTTGGTACTCTGTTATCAATTTGTTTCAAACATTATTTAATAACTTCCATGATGTCTGTAATCGGTATCTGAGAATCTATTTAATGATCGTTAGATGAAAGAATTTTAATTTGTTATAAATCATAGAAGCCATTAAAGTTCGTACCCGCTCTGTCACAAATTTTCGACACTTTCGTACTTTCCTGGGTTGTTCCATTTTTTTTGTATTATGATCCATTCCATTTTGCTATTAAGATGATGCAGTTATTTTTACCATGATTTCGTTACATATTTCAATAGCGCCATTACCCTGGATGAATGTAGAGTCATGTGTTAGATAGCGGCCCGTGCTGCTCTATATATTTGGCTTGTATTTCATTTTATTTATTTTATTTTATTTATTTATTTATTTTAACTGAATATTTTGGAAAAATGTTATCTATTGCATTTGTTGTTGTTGGTTTTCATTGCATCAGAGATGCTAATACAGCAATATTTTTTTTCAGAAACATTCCCCTCTAAGGATGTCCATCATACGAACCTAAGTGTTGCTTTTGGACATACTATACTCGTGTAAAGGAAGTGTCTAATCTTCGGAATCATATCATATTTACAACTAATTTGTTTTCTGCGCCCAAACTTTTTGAGCTTTTCCTACTCTTTTTCCTATACGGCCTTTTCAGGATAGTTTACTCCTAAGCATGTGGCTCTTTTAGTTATTTGTACTAATAATGTACTATTTTCAAAGACGAGGAGGATATCAAGCAAATTTATATTTTTTCCGAGTTGTCATCAATTATTATACGATCTCTGAGGATATCTATTTACTGATAGTAAGGCGGCCATCGACTCCATAAATAGTGTCTACTCTATATCCCTCACGGTTGTTGAATACCGGGTATCTCTTGATGCGATAGCGAGACATTCAAGAGTTACACTAATCTGGACTCCAGGACACGCTGACTGTCCTGGTATCTGTGTCGCGGATGCTACTGCTAGACAGGATGTGGCATTGGACAACTCAATGACATACCCCTTCACTGCCATTCCTCTATCATAATGCAAGTTGTTGATTCAGCGCGAATCGTATCGGCTTGCTCAACACAAGTGGGAACACGAAGGTACCTGCCAAGTGGCTAGGTCAACGTGGCCCTACTACGACCTGAGCAGTACATGTGATCTACTCAGGTTCAAGAAAGATCGGATACGACTATTAGTAGCAGTGCTAACTGTGCACTATATTATAGGGACACGTGCTAGAGTGTTGGTTACAACGACTATTGCAGGAGTTGTAACGATGAAGAGGAAGAGGAGACTCTGTTTCATCTTCTTTGTCAATGCCCTGCGCTAATAAGCGTAAGGAGTAAGATACTCGGCTCTGATACTCTGGCAGATCTAGATAATCTGGCAGGTATTGGGATACTCAAACTATCCGCCTTTGTAAAAGAAGCCAGGTGGTTTGAATAGGCGGCGGGGCAGACGTAATTTCTTTGCTAACTCGCTTTAAAGTATCACAGCGGGACCAAGCTGATGAACCCTAGTGAGCCACTATCTGAATGGTGGATGCCCCATTAACCTAACCTATCATCAATTCTTTGTTGTATTGCCCGATCGTGAGAATATTCTAAGATGTTTCCACTTATTATTTGGGGCATAAATCGATGATCTGTTTATATAATTCTACGTGGACAATTTTACTGAAAGCTAATTTCCTAAATCCGGCAAAGTTGCAGCTGGTACAGGAATCAAAGCCACAAAACTATCATATGTGCAGCTCTTTCGCTAATTAGGCTCTAGAAAAGTTGGAAAATGATTTGAAGTCTTATTGCAAATTGAGTTAAGCGATGAGGATCATTTTTCGCTTAACGGCTTTGTAAATAAACAAAGTTGTCGCATGTGGAGTATGACCGAACAACAAGAGCCCCTACAGGCTTCATTATATCCAGAAAATTGGACATTGTTTTTTCTATAATGAATGGGGAGCTTGCGTTCCGATCAATAGAGATCGTTGCGGCACCTTGATAAATGATCTTGCCGAGACTTATTGAAATTGAAATTTGTCGATAAGTTGATATTAAAAATTGGACCAGTCAATTGACCTCTAAGATTCTACTATTTAGCATCTCTCGTTTATTTTATGTGAGTCCACGTAAATTCATTCCCTTATCTTTCTACTATGTAAATAGGCAAAGACAAATTATTAGATTCCTTTTTCTACTTTGTTTGTCAACCAATTTTCTTCATTCTTTTACCAAATGGTAAACAATGTTGAGTTTTAGTGACCCAACTATATATTATTTAATCGGTTCAGTATTGAAGGAATAAGAGGCTCCTAAAGTTGACACCACTGCAAATGCTGATAATAGAGATATAATTATTGGTTCAAGTAAAAACATAAGCAAAGCAATGAGAGTGTTTAAGAGCACCTACATATTTCTATGAGTATTTTTTCTTGAGATTTTTCTATTCAAATGAGTGAAGTTCAAAAACAAAAAGAGATCAAGATTGCAACAAATGATAATTAATAATGTAAATGTTAGCTTCAAGCAAAAACTTAACAAAATAAATGTGCCTGTTTGTATGCAATTTTTTTAAATTGTTTTAATGCAACTAAAATAGGTATACGTTTGAACTGACGCCGGAATTTGGACCACTAGGCGTACTCTGGTAGTTATTGACACCTTGGATAATTACATTTCTCGTGTTATTCGTGACATACGGCCAGCAATGCTTGAAAAAGTGGCCCAAAGTTGGACGTGCAGAATGCACTACATTAAGAATAGAAATGTTGGCCATATGACCGAAATCATTTTCAACTGTTAATTTCATGTATTAATCTTTCGGACAATAAATTTTCTGTATTAAAATTTAAATTTCCTTTACTGTTTAAAGTTATATTAGGCCTAAAAAAACCTTAATAAAGTTCCTCTGACGAAGCAATTGTTTTCTTTAAACAACGTAATTTTATATTAAATAAATAAGATAAACACGTTAAAAATAAAGTTCCTGCAAACAAATGACAGAAAATCTGACATTAGCAGCAGAATTTTGTTAGTTTTTCAATCAACGTCCAAATCTTTCTCTTTTTAAAAGATAAGAACACAAAATTTCTTAACAGAATTATACAGCATCTGGTGTGACGTAGGTAATTAAGTAAATTTACTTGAATATTAATCATTCTGTTTTGTTTAAATTAAAAACAAAATAACATACACACTTTACTTTATTTTACTTTGCGAAGTCAAAAGCAATAAAATATTTGCCGATGAATTAGTCATAACAATTTAAAACCAAGAAATACTGCTTCACACTTTAGAGCACAAAAGAACAATAAAAATATGTAAATGCCGTTATATTTTGTATGATTTACTAAAGCAACAAAAACATTTTAAAATTTCTTTCCTCGAAGTTTACTATATACAGCATTATAACAATTATATATGCACGATTAGTCTCATATCATTTCGATATTTTTGGTGTATTACTTTTACAATTTAGTAAATATATTTTAAAATTTACTTACAGTTATTGGATCCTTTACACGTGTCCTTAGTACCTCGTAAGCACTTAACAAACTTTTGTTATAAGCGATGTAGTGAGACGATAATATTTAATTTAAATAAAAGTCTTAACTATTAATATGTATTCTTTTAAGCTTTTAGGGGTTTATACTAAAAATTTCAGCTTATTGCTACAAACCGAACGAATGGAGTAACAAGAACCCATTTTTTCTTTGGATATTACTTTCCATGACTTTTGAGAAACAAAGTCTTTACGACATTATTGCACATTTGAAATTATATTTTTGTAGTTTTAAACATTTCCGGCTGGACAAAGAATCTTTGAGTTTTCTTTGAATGTTGTTTTTTGTTTTATATTTTGGGGAACTGGTGGTTTTTGCCGAATCTTAAATTCAAGATTGTTGTGAATTTTGAACTTTTTTTTAATTAAAAGAAATTTAATTAAATAAATTTTCTCCATTTTGTACGGGTAAGAGGTGAGATTATTTGTATTGTTTTCTAGAAATTGATGTCTGTAGTTCAGTTTTGAAGTTTTAAAATGTTTTTGACAACTTTCTGTTATTATTAGTACGTGGCTGAAAATAAAAGTCAACATGTGAAGACTATTTTTCACCAGCAGAAATAAAAAGGAGTGTTCATACAATTGTTTTGTCAAAGAATTTTGGCATTTCCCATTTTTGTGTTTTCATAATTTTTTTTATAATTTTTTGTGTTAGAATATAATAAAATTGTGAATGACAATATAATTTTCTACATCAATACAAACGCTTATTTTGCCGTATTGAGATAAATGTAAAATTTCACTTCTGTTATTTAGAGGGAGGCGTGCACAAGGCTTGAAAACGTTTACTTAAATCTTTTATTTTTTATGGACTGGAGATGATGGATGCAAAAAAATAATCCCTGTAGGTTCTGGTCGTTGAGGTCTTAGAGAACAGATTTTCCACATAGTTAAATTCGTAAGTGAAATATATGTCTGTTGTAATGAATGGTTTATAAAACAAAACTTATTGGATAGAAATTGTTTGCATGGGATATTCTTATTCTGCGAATGCTCTCTAATTAATCACATATCTTGTTTTATTTACTGGACGATATGTCTAAATGTATGAGATTGAAATAAAATAAATATTAATTATACTTGACAGAGTCTAATAAAATATTATTATAATAAAAATTCGTTGTTTTTTGGAAACGTGCTGAATTTTGTACAAATAAAAAAATTTAAAATAAACAAGAAAAAATGTTCAGTTTTATGTAGACATTTTATTTATTTATTATCTCATTAAATCATAAATAAAAAAGCAACCTCTCCAAAATATTGTCAGAAACAACAAATGAGTATACTTTTTATCTCTAATAATTATATACAAGTTCTTTTTAACATCGGATTAGTAATATGTTTGCATATTATTCTTCGTCATAAAAAAATTTCCATTTAAAAAAAATAATTAACAAAATTTGGCAAAAATATTTACACTCTCAGTACAATCTAATAAAATAAAATAGATAATTTTACAACAAAAAACCTTTGTTTGTTGAGGGTTTTTAGCTAGTCTATATACATGCATTTCATTGGTGCTAAAGCCAAATCATCAGTAGATCTTAAACCTAATTTTCAAACGTTTCAAACCCCTTTACTTATACAAAAACTTTTAAAAACTCAATGAGAGTTATAAAAATTACAATAGTATAAGCATAGTATTCTTTGAAACATATTCAAAAATCCCAACAAACAAATTATTATATTCGATATGAATCTATTTTATTTTCTTTACAACCTTTTATACCCAAAGGGCGTCTAATTGTATAAAAGGTTGTAAAGAAAATAAAATAGATTCATATCGAATATAATAATTTGTTTGTTGGGATTGGGATTCAAGATTGTTGTGAATTTTCAACTTTTTTTTAATTAAAAGAAATTTAATTAAATAAATTTTCTCCATTTTGTACGGGTAAGAGTTGAAATTATTTGTATTGTTTTCTAGAAATTGATGTCTGTAGTTCAGTTTTGAAGTTTTAAAATGTTTTTGACAACTTTCTGTTATTATTAGCACGTGGCTGAAAATAAAAGTCAACATGTGAAGACTATTTTTCACCAGCAGAAATAAAAAGGAGTGTTCATACAATTGTTTTGTCAAAGAATTTTGGCATTTCCCATTTTTGTGTTTTCATAATTTTTTTTTATAATTTTTTGTGTTAGAATATAATAAAATTGTGAATGACAATATAATTTTCTACATCAATACAAACGCTTATTTTGCCGTATTGAGATAAATGTAAAATTTCACTTCTGTTATTTATAGGGAGGCGTGCACAAGGCTTGAAACCGTAAACCTTCAAAAATACGTTTACTTAAATCTTTTATTTTTTATGGGCTGGATATGATGGATGCAAAAAAATAATCCCTGTAGGTTCTGGTCGTTGAGGTCTTAGAGAACACATTTTCCACATAGTTAAATTCGTAAGTGAAATATGTCTGTTGTAATGAATGGTTTATAAAACAAAACTTATTGGATAGAAATTGTTTGCATGGGATATTCTTATTCTGCGAATGCTCTCTAATTACTCACATATCCTGTTTTATTTACTGGACGATATGTCTAAATGTATGAGATTGAAATAAAATAAATATTAATTATACTTGACAGAGTCTAATAAAATATTATTATAATAAAAATTCGTTGTTTTTTGTAAACGTGCTGAATTTTATACAAATAAAAAAATTTAAAATAAACAAGAAAAAATGTTCAGTTTTATGTAGACATTTTATTTATTTATTATCTCATTAAATCATAAATAAAAAAGCAACCTCTCCAAAATATTGTCAGAAACAACAAATGAGTATACTTTTTATCTCTAATAATTATATACAAGTTCTTTTTAAAATCGGATTAGTAATATGTTTGCATATTATTCTTCGTCATAAAAAAATTTCCATTTAAAAAAAATAATTAACAAAATTTGGCAAAAATATTTACACTCTCAGTACAATCTCATAAATAATATAGTTTTGAAATATAATTTTTCAAGACGATTTAAGTGAAAAGCATAGGTATGTGACGGTTACACTAATTAGAAATATAAAAATATATTTTTATAAATATAAAGAGATTCTTAAAGAAGTTTTATTGCTTTCGAAAAAAGTAGTGGGTTTTAGAATTTCCGGACATATAAAAAATACTTCTCTTTTCTAACAGCACTATTTTGTAATTGTTTTATTGATTTATCATAAATCGTTTCTTATATTGATGCAATATGACGTTCTTATTTGTTTAAATTTATACAATTTTAATCCAAAAGGATTCTTCATATTACTTTAATATAAATTTCGATTCCATTTATATCAAAACCTTTAAATAGAAAACATGTTGTTCGAAGTGCACACCAAAATTATGTTAAATAAACATGAAGCGACTGTAGGACTAAATCCAATATATGATCTGCACTTCATGGCAATATTTGCCAAAATATTATTTTTTTATTTCTTTGTCTTTGGCTTAAGCATGATAAACCAATTAAAAACATTACATCGCCACCCCGCAAAGACTTAAGGATTTTTGTAATGGATAACAGTTTTTTAATGTGCTGCGATGATATAAGTTGTACTTATTTATCTCATTATTTTATTAGCTGTAAAATTTGCTTGATAAATGTGAAAGAATACAACTATATATATTTATATTATTGTCTGATATATGTAGTTTTTTGATTAGGTTTTTTTATTCGTAGAATAAATCAATAAAACAAACATGTTGTGTTAACATTTGCTTGTAAATGAAAACAAGTTGTTAGAGCTTGAACTAATAAATCTGCAATGGTTAATGGCTGATATATCCAAAATGTTTTATAATAGTCCAATGATTAGATCTCCTCTCACAAAATAAAAAAACATTAGACAAGACCGATTCTCTTAAACAAAAGACTTGAAGAACAAAACCTGACGTGTGTGAACCAGGTCTAAGATCCTGAACTTGTGCTCTGGAAGTAGTGCGAATTCGGATCATATAATAATTTTTTTTTGTATTTAATATTGAAACTTCAAACTCAATTTTCCAAAGAAAAATCTTTTGAAGATACGTAAAGATAACTTTGGTTCGATGATATGTATGTCTTTTTTATATTTATCCACTCCAGATTACTTCAAATTATAAAGTGAATAACATATTGAACAATAGCTTAATGATATATTGGGGTCATAAGCAGATCCAACATCAGAAACGATATCGTCTTCATCTTCACTAGATGTATCGTTAGGACTTTCTTCTTACAAATCAGATTGTATAAGCATAGTTCAAATTTCTTCTCGTTTCATTACTCTAAAATAAGTAGCACGTACGTATGTATATATCCACTATTTAACGTAGTATGTTCAACGAAAAATACAACGGCGAATGATAAAAAGTTAAATACGAGCTTTATAAAAAAAACTTTTTATGATCTCAACCAATTTCAGTAGTAGAGAATAATATTGTCTTTTTTAAATTTATTTTTGTTTGTGATCCCTCTCCAAAAACCACTTTCTTTTACTAAGCATGTTTACCTATGCATTCATTAACTTTGTGATTTTTTTCATACAGACATTGGAAAAAGAGCTAAAAGATTTATATTATATATTTATTTACTATTTACAAAAAAAATAATTGTACACAAATTACAAAAAAAAATTATTTATTGTGAAAATTATAAGCAAAAAAAAAACTGCTTGACCCATGAATACAGGATAAGGGATAAGCAGAGCACTTGTCTTCAAATTTGAAAACGTACTACAGTTTAAGTAGGAAGAACTTTATAAAAAAATAAAAACATTTTAATTTTATTTATTAATAAATTTCTTGGGTAAAATTTAAATGTATAATAAATAGTTTCTGTACATTTATAAGAAGTTTATGAAATTGTCAAACAGCAGTTTCTAATCAAATTGTAAGCAGCGACGCTTAAAATACTAGTAACAGTTTTTAATTCTATTTCTATTTTTTTAATTATATTTTATTTTTTGCTGGGTATCATTTAAGGTATTTAATTAAGCGAGTTTCTGCTTTGATCATACAATTGCCAGTATTTTAATCTTAGTTTTTGTATAAACGGTTAATCCTCGAAAAATGTTTTATTAATAGTTTGACCGTTTCATAAATATTTTTACAGGCTAAGTAATATCAAAAAATAAAAATGCATAAGTTGTATATTATTTTGATATTTTATTAGTAAAACACGATTTTAAAAATTATACCCAGATACTAATTTTTAGATCGCACAAATTATAGAATTCGCATGTTGAATATAGTGTTATATTGTAAAGACGAAACACAAAAAAAAAATAACAAAAAAACAACAGCAATAAGTCATTTGCACAACTTACTACTTCTCAAATAGGTGATGAACTGAGCAATTAATTCTTGAAAGAAAGCAAGCAGAATTGAAATTTATAAATTAACAATAGAAAAAAGATCCTTTAAAATAATCTTTAGAAAAATTATTTTGTTATAATAATGAAAATGTTGGAGAAACCTAAAGCAATCATGCATAATAGAGAATATTTGAATTCTCGCTCCTCTTTTTGGGTTTCTCTAAATATATTAAATCGTCCATTATGCCATTTGAAGCCAGTTTAAATTTTTTAAAACTGCTAATAGTTTCTGTTAATTCCATTAGACTAAATAAAGAATATAATAATTTTTTTAATTATTTTAAATACATAATTAGGAATTTCAAATGGTGGTCATAAAATTATGTATATGTTTTAAAATAATAAAATGAAAAAATATGACGAGGAAGGACAAGCAGTATGTAAATTCTTTCACAATCTCACAAATTTCTACTGTTTGGATATGACAAAACAATAAACATACCACAAAAAGTCTTATTATTTTATGACTTTTTTGTTTGAAGCACAACAAAAATTTTTTAAATATTAATACATTATGATAATATGACTTAATAGGAGACCATTTGACAACCCCAAATATTTAATAAGCCTATTGTGAATTTTGTGTTTCCAAATTGATTGGGAATTCTGTGGCTACAAGATTCATGTTGGCCTGTGTTATAACACATTTTAGAGATTTATTGTATTTTACTTTATATTTTAAATAAAAAGATATTAAAAAAATTTTTCACCAGTTAAATAAGTTGGGATTCCCAGAGGCAATTATATTTGCAAAACGAAATGGTGGACTTAAAGGGTGCCCAAAAGGGAAATTTTTTTTAATAGCATTTTAGGTCAGAAATATATAACACAAATTTAAATCTGGAAATGTTTAGAACAAAAAAATTAAAATTAAATTAATAAATAATAATCCTATTTAGTCGTTATTCGAAAATAGTCAATGTTACAGCTTCTAATTCATTAGCTTGAATTTAATTGGCTAAAAGCTAAGCTCTACCATTAAGTAGTAAACGTACCTAACTATAACCACACTTCTCCGCCGTTCACCATTCCCAATTCTAAATATAAATACGAATAAACAAAAATAGATAATTTTACAACAAAAAAACTTTTGTTTGTTGAGGGTTTTTAGCTAGTCTATATACATGCATTTCATTGGTGCTAAAGCCAAATCATCAGTAGATCTTAAACCTAATTTTTAAATGTTTCAAACCCCTTTACTTATACAAAAACTTTTAAAAACTCAATGAGAGTTATAAAAATTACAATAGTATAAGCATAGTATTCTTTGAAACATATTCAAAAATCCCAACAAACAAATTATTATATTCGATATGAATCTATTTTATTTTCTTTACAACCTTTTATACCCAAAGGGCGTCTAATTGTATAAAAGCTTGCAAAGAAAATAAAATAGATTCATATCGAATATAATAATTTGTTTGTTGGGATTGGGATTGGGATTCAAGATTGTTGTGAATTTTCAACTTTTTTTTAATTAAAAGAAATTTAATTAAATAAATTTTCTCCATTTTGTACGGGTAAGAGTTGAGATTATTTGTATTGTTTTCTAGAAATTGATGTCTGTAGTTCAGTTTTAAAGTTTTAAAATGTTTTTGACAACTTTCTGTTATTATTAGTACGTGGCTGAAAATAAAAGTCAACATGTGAAGACTATTTTTCACCAGCAGAAATAAAAAGGAGTGTTCATACAATTGTTTTGTCAAAGAATTTTGGCATTTCCCATTTTTGTGTTTTCATAATTTTTTTTATAATTTTTTGTGTTAGAATATAATAAAATTGTGAATGACAATATAATTTTCTACATCAATACAAACGCTTATTTTGCCGTATTGAGATAAATGTAAAATTTCACTTCTGTTATTTAGAGGGAGGCGTGCACAAGGCTTGAAACCGTAAACCTTCAAAAATACGTTTACTTAAATCTTTCATTTTTTATGGGCTGGATATGATGGATACAAAAAAATAATCCCTGTAGGTTCTGGTCATTGAGGTCTTAGAGAACACATTTTCCACATAGTTAAATTCGTAAGTGAAATATGTCTGTTGTAATGAATGGTTTATAAAACAAAACTTATTGGATAGAAATTGTTTGCATGGGATATTCTTATTCTGCGAATGCTCTCTAATTACTCGCATATCTTGTTTTATTTACTGGACGATATGTCTAAATGTATGAGATTGAAATAAAATAAATATTAAGTATACTTGACAGAGTCTAATAAAATATTATTATAATAAAAATTCGTTGTTTTTTGGAAACGTGCTGAATTTTATACAAATAAAAAAATTTAAAATAAACAAGAAAAAATGTTCAGTTTTATGTAGACATTTTATTTATTTATTATCTCATTAAATCATAAATAAAAAAGCAACCTCTCCAAAATATTGTCAGAAACAACAAATGAGTATACTTTTTATCTCTAATAATTATATACAAGTTCTTTTTAAAATCGGATTAGTAATATGTTTGCATATTATTCTTCGTCATAAAAAAATTTCCATTTAAAAAAATAATTAACAAAATTTGGCAAAAATATTTACACTCTCAGTACAATCTAATAAAATAAAATAGATAATTTTACAACAAAAAACTTTTGTTTGTTGAGGGTTTTTAGCTAGTCTATATACATGCATTTCATTGGTGCTAAAGCCAAATCATCAGTAGATCTTAAACCTAATTTTTAAATGTTTCAAACCCCTTTACTTATACAAAAACTTTTAAAAACTCAATGAGAGTTATAAAAATTACAATAGTATAAGCATAGTATTCTTTGAAACATATTCAAAAATCCCAACAAACAAATTATTATATTCGATATGAATCTATTTTATTTTCTTTACAACCTTTTATACAATTAGACGCCCTTTGGGTAAAAACCTAATTAAAAATTAAAAATTAGGTTTAAGGTCTACTGATGATTTGGCTTTAGCACCAATGAAATGCATGTATATAGACTAGCTAAAAACCCTCAACAAACAAAAGTTTTTTAAATCTTTGAAAAGAGATATCGAGGCAATCTCGATTAATATAAATTTAATAATTTTACAACGAAATTAGAAAAATATATTCTTTAATATATTCTTTCTTTTTCTATGCTGTATTAAATTTGAAGCATTTCTCGATTGAGACAATTTACAATTATTCAGGCTTGTGTATAAAAATATTTACATAAGATACCAAACAGTAGTGTTTTTTCTGTATTTTTATCTTATCGGATATTTATCTTTTTTATTTTTTTTCTACTGAGTGTATTGTAGCAATAAATTGTTAATAATTTCAGATTTCTTATTTTTTCGTGATCAAATAAAAACAGTTAAAAATTTAAAAAATACAAAACATCTTCATGCACACATTAGCCGCAATGCCATAAATTGTAAAACATTCACAACAATATAAATTTATATATATATTTGAATTTTATATCTCTGCAAGTACAAAATTTATCTAATTCTATATTGTTCTAAGGCGAAGCAGAAAATATTACCAGATGTCTTGCAGATACTAAAAAAAAATGATTTGCTCACTTAATTTCATTTAACTTTAACTAAATGTAAAAGATTTTTTTAGTTTAAGACAACTGAAAATAAGAAAACTTAATTGTTTTAAAATTCTGATTTTGTGCAGTGTATTATTTTTTTCAGGCCAGTGTCGCAGCGTCTCTGCTGTCAAGTAGGCGCAATAAATTATTTATAATAAGCCAGAATCGTCCGCTGTGACGTACATTTACGTCAGCATAGTTACTTCGTCACTTACACAGTCCAAGAATAGCAAATACAATAGCCCAATCTTCAATGTTGTGAAAATGTACTTCCATCGTAGCATTTGCAAAGTGGTGTAGCATATTTTTACTTTACACTGAAGCTGAAAGTCCACACCACGCATTCTACGCGCTTGCGTTTCATGAGTTTTAAGATTTTGACGTTTTAAAAACTGCAAGTTATACACCATGCCTTACACATGTTTTTGCTTATCAAATTTCAAGAAAAGTTTGCAGACTTTTTGTTATCTTTTTTTAAGTTTTATGTTCTTTAAATTGTTTTAATTCATTTTTCATCAACTGCTTACAAAAATAGCTTTCAAATAATTAAATATTCAATCTCAAAAAAATTTTAGACTCGGAACTTGTCAGCACTAGCTGATATGTTGTATACGATGCGTAAAAGTAGAATGTTGTTCAACTTTTTACGCGTCACAAGAGGTGCAAACTTTTGTTTTGTAACTTGCTAAATAAAAATACTCTGATTCAACTTTTTTGAGAGACCCGTAGGATGCATGACGTGTAGAACGCGTCCTGTGGACTTTCACCTTAACAAAATATAAAGATATGCACTAGCTACTCGTGTATAAAAAGACAAAAACCTATAGCTTATATTTACGCTTCAGTTTGGAACAGCTAATTGAGAGAATTCAAAGAAGATTGAGCGCAGTAAAAAATAAAGAGAGGAATTTCATGTTTTGTAACATGTTTATAGAAAACAGCGTTCATAATTGATCGCAAATGTTTACAATTGCATAAACTTGCAATATCAAATGCACAACATTGTGAATTGGGCTAATGACACACTATTGTATATCTGAAAAATGCTGGATGTTATGGCTTACCTGAAACTGAACTCAAACCCACGTTCTTAGTCATTATTTTCTTTACGGTAACTACTTCATGCAATGGCATTAATCACTAATCACCATTTTTAGGATTTAAAAACAACTTTTTAGAATGTTTATACATTTCATTATATAAATAACTTTAGCATAAAGAGATAGAGAGAGATAAATTCTCTGTCCAAATAAATTCTGTCCGTAAATTCCTTTAAAATTTATGTAAAGTTATGGCAACTCTGACAAACATTGAAGTTGTTTAGTTTTCGCTAAACCAGATAAACAACCTTTTGATAAAATTGAAACAGTTCTTATCGAATCTCAAAAATAATATCAGATAGCTGCTAAGGTGTGCTAAAGATGTTGATAAGAATTTTTGCATAAAAAGCCGCAATAGCTGCAAAAAGCATTCTAGTAACGAATTACTTTTCGAAACAAAACGATGACAACGATAAAAATATCCAGAATATTAACATTGCTTGTGGTAATGAAAAGTTAAAAAGAAAATACATAATTAAATTAAAACGGATCATTTGTATTGTGTTGAATAAAATAATATCAAGTGAAAAATAAATGCTTCACTACCATTGGATTTATCTTGTGTGTAAAAACCGAATTATTTTAAAATATTATCAGAAAAAAATGTTGTGAAATCTTAAATGAGAAATAATTAAAACAATGATTTTATATATTTAAACTTCTAAAAAGCAAAAACAGTATACGAATATTGGTTTCAAAATGAAAAACAAAATATTTTAATTTAATTTGTTTGCCAAATAAATCTAAATGGCGGTCAACATATAAATATATCAACAAATTACTTTTGAAATCAATAAAAAGATATCGGGAATACTGTTTCTATGGATATTATTGAAGTCATTCAATTATTTTTCTATATGGAAAGCAAGTTATATCTATTATATGACACATTACAATTAACTTAAGCACTACATGTGATAATAGTATTATTCCAAACTGTAATTTAACTAAAATTAAAAAAAAATTGCCCATACAATATAACTTATGTCGCAATCTTTTTAAAATTTTATTTCAGCTATCAACACTTGCAAGTGGTCAAGAACTAGTTGACACATCTTCTAGCATTACGGGACGTGGGGTTATAAATTGCAATGGCAAAGTTGCTGTATGTGTGGGTCCTCTCATGTATGAAGACTGCGTAAGTGATGCCAGAGGTACAATGTATGCCAGTGGAAGTGCGAAACAATGTCCACCCAATTCGCGGTGTGTTAATGACGGTGTTGAAATATGTGTTCCTTTAAAAACCTCCACCGATGCACCAAAAGCAGAAGCTACTTCCAATACAGCAAACTACATCGCTGTGAATGGTCCTTCAACTGAGGGTCCAACATCTTCAGTTGTATATTCTTCGAATGAACCTTTAATAGATCAAAGTGGAAATACAAATATCATAATTGAAACCACAAGCAATGCCCTGGAGTCCACAAATTCTCCGATAGAGACATCAGTCGCTACAATGGAAACCACGTATGATCCTGTAGAAACTACCAATAACGCAGTGGAGACAACTGTAATTACAGATACACCTCCAGAGGAACCTGTACTTACTACACTTAAATCTGAAGTAACCTTGACAACAACTATTGCTGCTTTGCCGGACCCAAATGCACCAGTGGAATCAAATTTAATAAGGCAAACAACAGAAAGCGTGACATCTGAAAATGTTGAAACAACAAGCGTAACATCCCCTGATCAAAGCAATTTAGTAGATACAACCGAAACATATAACCCCACCGAAGAACCAAACAAAACAGTCGTTACAGATGCTAATCCAGCCCAACCCACATCCCTTGGGTCAGAACCAATAACTATTGATCCTTTTTCTGGACAAACAACCGATGACTTGCCTCTTGACCTCTACGCTCAAGCAGACACAACATTAGAACCCAACGTAACAACCTCAATGCTAAACAGCAATCATGCTGAAGATGTTACTACTGCTTCAATTGAGACGAATACACCAGAAGAACTCAGCGTGACATCTTTACCTATTGAGCAAACATCTGTACCCGTTTATCAAACTGCTTCAGATAATTCCAATTCTCTTAATGTTGGCTCCAGTACATTGACTGGCCAAAATTCAGCAACTAGTGATAACACATCAGCTAATCCAAATATTGAAGTTGAACCAAATGCATCGACTGATAAAATGGAATTAGGTGATGCCATTCCTTCATTCAACCAAAACGCTGCACAAAATGTAACATTAAATTCGAATGAGTCACCTAACGCAACACTCAATTCCACCACACTGGCCGGACAAATTCCTTCAGTTAGTTCCACTGCATCCAGTGTCTCTTCTGATCCAAATTCACCAGATACTCAAAATGTTGCAATCGGTTCCAGCGTATCAGCGAGTGCGCTGGCTGAACTCAGCACCACAGTCGATCCCAGCATATTAAGTACTTCTACTGATCCGAATTTACAAGCTCAAGAAAATGCACCTGTGGAACACAACGCACCGGCTGGCTCAAATAGTTCAGTAAATTCCAATGCTTCCGTCGATCCTAGCGTACCAAGTTCTGCTATCGATTCAACTTCAAAGCCACCAGTCGATATAAATGCCCCAAATACCCAAGTTCATTCAAGTGATATTCAAAGTTCTAATACGTCAGTTGGATCCAATGCTTCCGTGGATCCTAGTGCACCAAGTACTTCTACCAATCCGGGTTCACAAGCGCAGCAAAATGGACCAATTGATCCCAACGCATCGACCGCCTCTACCGGTTCGGCTAATTCCAATGATTCAGCAACTTCAAACGCTTCAGCTGATCCAAATGCGCCGGTTAATACAAATGTCCCAAATACGCAAGATAATCTCAGTTATGTAGAAAGTTCTAATGCATCAGCGGGGTCCAATGCTTCCATGGATTCTAGTGCTCCAAGTACATCTACCGATCCGAATGCACAAGCGCAACAAGGTGGACCAATTGATCCCAACGCATCGACCACCTCTACCGGTTCGGCTAATTCCAATGATTCAGCAACTTCAAACGCTTCAGCTGATCCAAATGCACCGGTTAATGCAAATGCCCCAAATACGCAAGATCATCTCAGTAATGTAGGAAGTTCTAATGCATCAGTGGGATCCAATGCTTCCATGGATTCTAGTGCTCCAAGTACATCTACCGATCCGAATGCACAAGCGCAACAAGGTGGACCAATTGATCCCAACGCATCGACTGACTCTACCGATTCGGCTGGTTCCAATGATTCAGCAACTTCAAACACTTCAGCTGATCCAAATGCACCGGTTAATGCCAATGCCCCAAATACGCAAGATCATTCAAGTGACGTAGAAAATTCTAATGCATCAGCCGGATCCCTTGCTTCCAAAGATCCTAGTGTTCCAAGTACTTCTACCGATCTGAATGCCCAAGCTCAACAAGGTGGACTAATTGATCCAAACGCATCGACTGCCTCTACCGGTTCTGCTATTTCCAATGATTCAGCAACTTCAAACGCTCCAGCTGATCCAATTGCACCGGTTAATGTAAATGTCCCAAATACGCAAGATAATCTCAGTAATGCAGAAAATTCGAATGCATCAGCTGGATCCAATGCTTCCGTGGATCCTAGTGCACCAAGTACTTCTACCGGTCCGAATGTACAAGCTCAACAAGGTGGACTAATTGATCCAAACGCATCGACTGCCTCTACCGGTTCTGCTATTTCCAATGATTCAGCAACTTCAAACGCTTCAGCTGATCCAAATGCACCGGTTAATGCAAATGCCCCAAATACGCAAGATCATCTCAGTAATGTAGGAAGTTCTAATGCATCAGTGGGATCCAATGCTTCCATGGATTCTAGTGCTCCAAGTACATCTACCGATCCGAATGCACAAGCGCAACAAGGTGGACCAATTGATCCCAACGCATCGACTGCCTCTACCGATTCGGCTAATTCCAATGATTCATCAACTTCAAACGCTTCAGCTGATCCAAATGCACCGGTTAATGTAAATGTCCCAAATACGCAAGACAATCTCAGTAATGCAGAAAATTCGAATGCATCAGCTGGATCCAATGCTTCCGTGGATCCTAGTGCACCAAGTACTTCTACCGGTCCGAATGTACAAGCTCAACAAGGTGGACTAATTGATCCAAACGCATCGACTGCCTCTACCGGTTCTGCTATTTCCAATGATTCAGCAACTTCAAACGCTTCAGCTGATCCAAATGCACCGGTTAATGCAAATGCCCCAAATACGCAAGATCATCTCAGTAATGTAGGAAGTTCTAATGCATCAGTGGGATCCAATGCTTCCATGGATTCTAGTGCTCCAAGTACTTCTACCGATCCGAATGCACAAGCTCAACAAGGTGTACCAATTGATCCCAACGCATCGACTGCCTCTACCGATTCGGCTAATTCCAATGATTCAGCAACTTCAAACGCTCCAGCTGATCCAATTGCACCGGTTAATGTAAATGTCCCAAATACGCAAGATAATCTCAGTAATGCAGAAAATTCGAATGCATCAGCTGGATCCAATGCTTCCGTGGATCCTAGTGCACCAAGTACTTCTACCGGTCCGAATGTACAAGCTCAACAAGGTGGACTAATTGATCCAAACGCATCGACTGCCTCTACCGGTTCTGCTATTTCCAATGATTCAGCAACTTCAAACGCTTCAGCTGATCCAAATGCACCGGTTAATGCCAATGCCCCAAATACGCAAGATCATTCAAGTGACGTAGAAAATTCTAATGCATCAGCTGGATCCAATGCTTCCGTGGATCCTAGTGCACCAAGTACTTCTACCGGTCCGAATGTACAAGCTCAACAAGGTGGACCAATTGATCCAAACGCATCGACTGCCTCTACCGGTTCTGCTATTTCCAATGATTCAGCAACTTCAAACGCTTCAGCTGATCCAAATGCACCGGTTAATGCCAATGCCCCAAATACGCAAGATCATTCAATTGACGTAGAAAATTCTAATGCATCAGCCGGATCCCTTGCTTCCAAAGATCCTAGTGTTCCAAGTACTTCTACCGATCCGAATGCACAAGCTCAACAAGGTGTACCAATTGATCCCAATGCATCGACTGCCTCTACCGGTTCGGCTAATTCCAATGATTCAGCAACTTCAAACGCTTCAGCTGATCCAAATGCACCGGTTAATGCAAATGCCCCAAATACGCAAGATCATCTCAGTAATGTAGGAAGTTCTAATGCATCAGTGGGATCCAATGCTTCCTTGGATACTAGTGCATTAAGTACTTCTACCGGTCCGAATGCACAAGCTCAACAAGGTGGACTAATTGATCCCAACGCATCAACTGCCTCTACCGGTTCGGCTAATTCCAATGATTCAGCAACTTCAAACGCTTCAGCTGATCCAAATGCACCGGTTAATGCAAATGCCCCAAATACGCAAGATCATCTCAGTAATGTAGGAAGTTCTAATGCATCAGTGGGATCCAATGCTTCCATGGATTCTAGTGCTCCAAGTACTTCTACCGATCCGAATGCACAAGCTCAACAAGGTGTACCAATTGATCCCAATGCATCGACTGCCTCTACCGATTCGGCTAATTCCAATGATTCAGCAACTTCAAACGCTTCAGCTGATCCAAATGCACCGGTTAATGCAAATGCCCCAAATACGCAAGATCATCTCAGTAATGTAGGAAGTTCTAATGCATCAGTGGGATCCAATGCTTCCATGGATTCTAGTGCTCCAAGTACATCTACCGATCCGAATGCACAAGCGCAACAAGGTGGACCAATTGATCCCAACGCATCGACTGACTCTACCGATTCGGCTGGTTCCAATGATTCAGCAACTTCAAACACTTCAGCTGATCCAAATGCACCGGTTAATGCCAATGCCCCAAATACGCAAGATCATTCAAGTGACGTAGAAAATTCTAATGCATCAGCTGGATCCAATGCTTCCTTGGATACTAGTGCATTAAGTACTTCTACCGGTCCGAATGCACAAGCTCAACAAGGTGGACTAATTGATCCCAACGCATCAACTGCCTCTACCGGTTCGGCTAATTCCAATGATTCAGCAACTTCAAACGCTTCAGCTGATCCAAATGCACCGGTTAATGCAAATGCCCCAAATACGCAAGATCATTCAAGTGACGTAGAAAATTCTAATGCATCAGCTGGATCCAATGCTTCCTTGGATACTAGTGCATTAAGTACTTCTACCGGTCCGAATGCACAAGCTCAACAAGGTGGACTAATTGATCCCAACGCATCAACTGCCTCTACCGGTTCGGCTAATTCCAATGATTCAGCAACTTCAAACGCTTCAGCTGATCCAAATGCACCAGTCAATACAAATGCCCCAAATACGCAAGATCATTCAAGTGATGTAGGAAATTCTAATACATCAGACGGACTCAATGCAATTTCTAGAGTAGCAAGTTCTTCTACCAGTCCAAATTTACAAGTTCAACAAAATGAACCAGCTGAAGTCAACGCATCGACTGGTTCAAATAGTTTAGCCAATTCCATTGCATCAGTAACTTCAAATACTCTACCTATTCCAAATTTTGTAGGGGATAACAGTGCATCGCCCGGCTCAGACAGTTTAATACATTCCATTGCTGTCGGTAATTCAAATGCTAATCCTAGCAAAGATGTTACTCCATCTAGTAACTTAGGCTCAAATATTTTAGGCAATCATGTCGCATCAAATAATCCAAATACTGTAAATGGCCCAAGTGCCCCCGTAAGCCCGAATGCTTCGAATGATGAAAATTTAGCAATTGATCACCGTGTATCCAATGCCGAAAAGCCAGAAAGTTTTGAAACTGAATCCTACGAGTCTATAGAGCGTATAAAAGAAAAAAATTTCTCGAAAGAAGATGCTTCCGTCGAACACAACTCTAAGGAGAAAGATGGTAATATGGAAAAAGAAGAGGAAAGGAAACAGAAGGAGCTGGAAAAGAAAAAGAAAGAGGAAGAAAAGAAAAAGAAGGAGGAGGAAAAGAAAGAGAAGGAAAAAGAGAAGAAGAAGAAGGAGGTAGAAAAGAGGCAAAAAGAGGAAGAGAAGAAAAAGAAGGAAGTGGCAAGGAGAGAGGAGAAAGAAAAGTTAAAGAAGGAGCGAGAAGAGAAGAAAAATAAAGATGACGAAACCCAAAACAAAAGCAATAGCGAATCTAATGAAAAAAGCGATGAACAAGAATCTCAAATTCAGCACAAAGGCAATAAAGACACTATTAAAAATATAATCAAAACAATAAATAGTAATAAGTGTGATGAAGAAGATGTACTTCCTGATGTCAAGGATTGTAAGCGGTACTATCGTTGTGTTAAAAAATCTGATAAAACAAAATTTGTACAATTGCACTGTGACGATGACAAGCGTTTCGACGTTGACGATAAGAAGTGCGTAAAGAAGAATAAAGCACATTGTTTGCTTAAACACGAGTAAGTCAAAATTAAAAAGCAGAGGAATTTTTTTAATACTTAATACTGTTTATTTACAATTCGTTTGAATAACTCTTAATTGATTGTTTATTATAAAAAAAATTATAATTGATCTTAAAATCTAATTTAATTGAAATTGCACACTATAAAATATTCGACAATTTATTTGAAATTAAAATTAATAAAATATTCGACAAATATTAGCATCAAGCCAAACGAGCTTAAAATATATTGTGTTTGTTTTAAGCTTTAAAGAAAATGTATTTTCTTTTATTTGTTTTGTAGGAAAACTAAAAGAAATACTACGTTCAGAAATTAATTCTTTTAGACAAATATGGCTTTTCCTGTGTCTTATTGTACTTTAAAAAAAATTTGGTAAGGATCTTTCCCCCACAATAAAAATATTTTCTTTTTCTGTCATCATGTAACTATGAACATAAAAAAGGAAAATTTTCTACTAAATTGAAATCCTCAAATGTTGTGTTAGAAATTGTTCTTTGTTCTTGCTTTGATTTGAATGATGAAAAATCACTTTGAAAATAACTTTAGTGGAAAATTTGCTAGAGCCCTTTGTAAGGTACATCATCAATTTCATGGTATGTGTGAGACTGTTTTCTCATTTTTTATGAGGTCTAAAGCGTTTTCTTTTATTTCACAATTTTCTTCAAAGTGCTTTTAATAACAGCAGTATCAAGTGAAAATCATTTGTTGCTTGGTAAACTTATGAAGTGCTTTTATCCACAATATTACATTTTGTCTTCTAAACGGGGGGTGGAAAAAATGGCAAAAGACATCACACTTAAAGAAGCAAAACGATTCAAATTGTTTTTTCATTTTAAAAATTCTAACTTATTAAAAAAAAAATCATCAGAAAATAATACAAAAATTGAAGGCTTTTAAATTCAATAACTTATCGCGATTTGTTTCAGCACCAGTTAAGCTAATTTCAGGGTAAGAGCTGTGAAAATATGGAAATGTAATAATAGTATTTTTAGATACACATTTGTGCATTTTATAATTTTTAGAATCCCTCTTTTGATGGTTACTGATTTTCCTTTTTCTTAAAATATGTTTCCAGCCAACATTTCTTCAGGGGGTCAATCAAACAAAAGTGTACTGATCACTCAGATAAATATAGTTTGGTGACCTTTCGATTCGAGAATAATCAGACTGATAAAACGAGAACGCTCGATCAAGTTATATTTCACAAAAAAAGACAATATAATAATAAAAGTCGGTCCAGTCATTTGGTAGCTGCTGCGTCGTAGACAGAAACACATGTACAAAACTACGCACTTCAAACTAGTAACACCCGACTCGTTTTACCAAAAATTCTAAAAATTTCAAGTATCCGAGACTGGTGTGCAATGGCAGAGGAGATAGTCAGTACTGTTTTCCTACAGTTACAATTAAACGCAGCACAATCGAGAATCGCATGCATGACTTTTATATTTTTTTATAAACTTACTTTAAAACAATATTTGTATACAAACGAGTATTAATCGGGAAGTGATGCAATTACGGATCATGTCTAAACATGCAAATGCTTGTTATTGTTATTTAAAATTGTAAACAAATATTTTTGTTGATGTGCTGTTAAAGTTATTTGTTACTCAACATATTTGACATGTACATGTTTTTGCGAAAACATGTGAGAAGTAATATTTTCTGACGAATGGTACAAAATCTTCACTAATATACTCTCAAGAATAAGAAGGAAGATTTCAACCACTCAGATCAACAGTTGATCAACTTTTTGTTCTTAAACGAAACAGCGAATATGCTACAACTGTGACTTTTCGATGCAACTACACTTGATCGACTTCAAGCGAGATTGTGATGGTATCAGTTGAAAAATAATATTACAAGCACTCTTCTCAAAACTCTCTAGGCCTACCCGTGCTTTACTAATTAGATCAACGTTGTAACTCCACAAAATGAAAAAAGAGTTTCCCAAAAAACACAGTTTTAGTGGACCTTTTCCATTTGCAAAAAAATAAAACTAGTCCACAAACGACAAATGTATTTCATAAAAAATTATTTGACCTCTTTTTCTCTCTTATAAAAAACTATGTGGAAAGAGTAACATAATAATAGTAACATAGTAATATAATTTAACCCAGTTATATGTTGTGAAAATTTCAGGAAGATCAGTCTAGAGGTATAAACTCATATAAGGAACAAACAAACACACTTTCCGTTTTATATATAAATAGAGAAAGCGGACTTATATTCAAAGGTATCATTCAACCTGGTACTTTACCTGTACTTTATATTGCATATAAAGTTCTTTAAATCTTCAATATTAATATAATTCTTTTATATATTGGCTAAAATTTGCCTGCATAACTCTTGTTATAGGTTCTTTTTCGTGAACAGGACATCGCACAGTTGTGTGGTCTCGGTCATAACATGTGAAATAACGTTCCAAAATAATGAAATTTTTTTGTTTATTTAAAATATTTCCTTCAACGTTTTTTTTAATATGTTTTTCAACTTAAATTATTCTGGTACTTCTTTACAATACCAAAAATTTATTAAATAAAAAAATAATTTTTTTTATTTTTAAATACACATAAGTTATAAAAAAATCTTTAACTAAAACCAAACAAATGATTCAGTATAATTTTAAAGCAATGATAAATATAAGCTTATACGATTATTTCAATTGATATCAGCATTTGCAAATTAAAATGTTGCATTAAATTTTTGGCATCGTCCTCTGTAACGAATGCTAATTGGAACATACTGAAGAACTTGAAAAGAAGACGCTAAAAAGCTACCTAGCTTCATTTTAAAAGTTAGGAACGAGTCTACCTTCGCTTTAGGTAATCCCACAAGCTTGCATTCTTTTCTATAAAATAATTTTATGTTGCATTTCTTAGTTTGCATTTTAATCCTTCAATATTCTAGCAATTGGTCGCACAAATCCACCCCACCCATAAATGCGTTATATTTTTTTGTAACTGCGGGTCGGTGGGCAACGGGCAACGGCGCTTTAGATTTTTGTTTTACCATTCGATTTCATATACAAGATCTTTGACACACATATTTGAGGCAGCCATAACCAGTGCTTGCCTTTTATTTAAAGGAAATTAAATATTTTCGTATTAGATTGGCCAAAACTGTGCGTATTATTGCTACAAGATCCATATGATGTAACGGCTCTAAAAGAGGAATCGTTATAAAAAACCTATCGAAATATATATGGCTGTTCTTTGGTAAATATTTAATGAGTCTTATAATTATACATGGTACATGTCCAAGACCGTAATCCTTAAATATTCCAGCACCCTGAAAGACTTTAAAATTGCTCAGATCAGATTTTTCAATCCAACTGGTCATGGTAAACGAAATCAGTACTGATCCGTTCTGCTAGTCTGATGAATAAATTGTTTCAAATAAAATAGTACTCTCTTAATAAAAATATAATGAATTTATCTAAATATAATTTCTTAAATTAAAGAAGATATGGGTAAACTCAGATTTGAACTTAAGCCAAAAATTTTCATTTCAATATTTAATTTAATTTAAGAATTTTTTAGTTGATTCAAGATTTTTCACGTGATTAAAGAATTTTGTAGTCATTTTCAGAAACCCCAGGATTGGTTATCTAAAGAAATACCGTTTTTGGGTTATTAAAGTACATTTTATTATTATTTGTACTCAAAATTTTGAGAACGACTTTAGTACGGCGCTTGTCTTTCTGGGGATATGAGGAGCATATTTTTTTTATTTTGTATGAGTATTTGTGTTGATCGTCTGTGGACTGGTGCTAGCAAGATTCGAGCCAAGTCATTTTAATTCATGAGATTTTTAATAGTCAATACTTTCATGAGCTTATCAACACCGCCACCAAAAAAATTTAACCTGCGAAATTAATATGTATGACAATCAAATAATTTTGTTGTCGACATCAAAAATATAAAAAAAACATTAAAAATTTGCATCAGCGGATACTATTATGGAAGCAGTGAATAAGTCATTGTATAAAAACGTTTTGTTTTTCAGCGGGCTATTATTCTTCTCCATAGCTCACGTTTTTGGTGCAAACTATGTAACAATTTGAAACTGTTCCAAAATACCACCGTTTATTTATTTTTTCTACTGAGATTTATGCTTATATTTGATGCAAACATTTAATGACACATACAATGTTTACTGGCACCCCTGCCACCGTCTGTCGTGTAATTATTTTGTTTTTCTGTAAAAAAAAAACAAAAAAATTAAGTAAAGGGATGTTTTTACTGCTTGGTTCAGATTTGAATTAACCATGGTTGCATGCTATAACAACCAGTACAATTTACAGATTATCGAATCTTGTGCCTCACTTGAAGTTACAAGCAATTATTTTACGACGCACATGAACACAAGCATTCAAACAAGCAGGCAGGTCGAGTTGATGTGTAAAAGTAGAAAGGATGTTTACGTCTTCACATTATTTATTATTTGAATTTGCCACGCTAATGAAGGCAATGAAACTCTAAAATTACCATGGTGTCAAAATTTAAGGGTATTTCTAAGAAGGCAGGACTATATAAAGTCAAGGGAGAATTGTGAAATTCGTTAAACATTTAACTGGTTAAGAAATATCAAATAACGTAAAGTTTCTAAAGTAAAGTATCTAGACATAATTTTAAAATCACTCTTGAATAAATTTATATTATCGTTTTTTCTTATTTATTATATCGCTGACCACATGTTGATAATTTTGATTACATGTCAAGTAAAGAAATTACACTACAGTTTCGTCAAAAACTTTTGTTGCCACCAAATAACACAACCAAACAGATAGCACGACTTTACAAAAAAAAAACATTCTTTAGCCTAAAATTTATTTTATGATTTTTCGGTTTGATTATGCACAAAAAAAGAAAAGAAAATTTTTTTTGGTATAAAGTTTGCTTTTGTGATGGGTATAGTAATAATACTCATTTTGAATTTTTTTTAATCAATATCAATTAAATTTAATACATTAAAAAATACCGCGCGCTCATAGTGAGGTTTTTACGTTCACATAGTGCACTCGAGTGATAAACAATAATCACTTGATTTATACAAGTATATAAAAACGTAAAATTGTGTAGAAGATCAGATACTACGGACATAAATATAAAATTTAATCCGAATGTTGCACATTAATTTAGGATTGATGTAACAATTTGTTAAAAAACTGTAGGAGGCTATGGAAGTTTTTGGATACTTGAAAAAGGCTTTTCCGAAGTTACCAGAAGCAAAAGATAAAGCTGGCATTTCGGTGGTTCGCAAATTAGGCAGATTTTTGTCGGTGAAAGTTTCCCACGTTACTGAATCGTACTCAAAGAGTGAGTTGAAACAGTTTTAAGGCAGTAGCTTATGGATTTTTAGGAAATAATAAAGCTGTAAACTACGAAAAGATAGTTGAGGATATGCTAAACGCTTTTAAGGCCATCAGCTATATTTGGGGCTTATTGAGAGAAAGTACTGTAATATGAGAATTTACTAAGTTTTATGAATTTCAATCACTACTTAACCATTTCAAATATTAATCAAACACTCATATATATATTTTTTTTTACCCAGTCATTATAGCAGATATCAATAAATTAATATTTATCCATTTGCCATAAAGTGCACAAATAATATCCCTTGTTGATATAGAAAAAAAGTCCCTCACATTTAAGTGAGTCAGTCACTGTCTTGTAATCTGTATATTGGCAATCATATATTGATTCACTGGTTTTCTCTGATTCGACATAACATGTATATTGTATATAACTGATCGACATACTTACATGATGAGTGAGATGCACATATCGTGTAACGGTGCTCAAAAGATTTTTACTTAAGTTCGAAAAAAAAACGAACAGAAAAAAATACAGAATTGTGAGAATAAGAGCCAATATGTTAAAGCAATTGCATTCATTTGTTCTTTCTAAAATTTAACTTCATATGAGCTACATCAAAAACGGGTAACTTAAAATATAAACGAAAACCGTGTGGTAAAATAATTCAGAAACAAATTAAGTGAAAGTTTAAACATTTTTTTTGTGAATTTTTAATTAACTCAACCTAACCCCAATATATTTGGGAAAATTCCAGACAAACAGGGTTTGTCTTAATCTTGTGGTTACATCTACACGTTTTAACAGGTAAAACAATTAATTTAGTGTTAGGCGTACATATTTCCATAACTTAGATACCAAATCTTTTCTTATAAAGAAAACCGGCAAGGATCGGAATCCTGGTTTCCAAACAGTTTGGCATAAAAATTTACTCGAGGCCATCTGTATATTGCCAGCATATAAGAGCCTCCAACTCCAGAGCGTTTGGTTGAATAGCGGTAGCTGTGAAAGTTGTCCATCAGTAACACATACAACTACAAACATCTACACCGTTTCTAACACCACCAAATTAACACTACAAAAAAATACAGTTATTTTTGATGGTTACTGAGATTATCACCTGTAACTAGATGTACCACCGGATAATTTCATCCAGCAGTAGGAATCATTATTTGAATGCAGTCAGCCAACAATTATTTTTGAAATCAAGCCGAACTTCCTCATAGTCACGTATAATTTTTTTATTCCCGAATACCCCATGTACAAAATTCTAAATTCTACTAACCTAAAATTGCCATGACTCCCTTACATAATTACTAATTCATATCCAACCTTAAAGTACACACAAAAACAAAACAAAAAAAATATGTATGTACCTATATAACAAAATAGGTCTTTAACTTAATTAAAATATAAACCCAACCACACTTCCCTAACCAATATTTAACTACAATTCAATTAAATAATTGAAAATTATTAATAAATAAAATAACAAGATTCCCTACATAAAACTTTAATGTAAAAACAAAATGGATTTCCTAACTAATG